>JAAAWM010012242.1:127500-340060 GCA_036873465.1 Thinopyrum obtusiflorum
CTCATTCGATCCAGCTGACATAGGCACCATCTGCAACTGCATGTTCTGAGAGGTTAAGATAGGTTAATTCGATACACTATGACTACGAAGGGCAATAATGTTATCACAAAAAGGTTTTAAAGAGAACTCACATGATTGAATGGTGGCGATAGAGTGAGAAGGCTTGGCATCGGTGGCGGGGTTTGGTTCCGGAGCTCATAAAGACGCTGCATATTTTGCCCACAAGGAAAGGTTACATATTCTATTGAAGGCAAAGGTTACGTAATTGTGATTCCACCGATCATAATCGTGCACTAATCATACACGCAGCATGCACGATCACGAACGGTGACTCCACGGTAGTACCACAACACAACTCTACGATAGAAAATAAACATAAAACAATATATTACAAGCAGGGGTCGCAAGACCCGATATTACAACATAGAGTTAGGTCTGACTACAGACAAATTTACAAGGGCGCCTTAAGAAGGCAGAAACAAATCAACGACTCTACCCAAAGGTGCAGGCCTCCTGCCTGGGACCTCCGAACTAGTCGTCAACATCGAACTCCAAGTAGTATCCATTGTCGGGATTCCAGCATCTGAGAGGCTACTATCTGATAGCAGCAACCGGGTTGAAGGAAAAAGATGTGCAAAGCAATGGTGAGTACTCATCCAAAGTACACACAAGACTTACATCATATCTATACTACTTATGCATCGGTATCAAAGGAATGGGGTAATATCTGTGGACTAAACTGCAGAAATGCCAGAATAGAGGGGGAAACTCAATGTATCATATCATACCACCATCTTGCCGCAAGGGAAGAGCAATAGAGCATATTACTGCATTTAGAAGAGAAAGAGCGCATGCGAGAACCAACTTGTAATTAACAAAACAATACAATACTCTAAGATCCTTCCTCGAGACCCTGCGAGAAAGAGATACACGGGCATTATATAAATAGCTTGGTGATTTTATCAAGTATCTGGTTTAAGTTGTGAAAGATCGAGATACATCTCCAAGTGTCCTGTTACCGTGTACACGGCTATTCGAATAGTTTGTCTTCCCTGCAGGGGTGCACCACATTGCCTGACACGCTCGATTACCCTATGGCTGGACACACTTTTCTGTGGGTCTGCCCGGACTCAGATGATCGACACGCCGAAGTCCTACGTCAGCTCTCCAGATAGGTCACCCGCCGGTCTACATCCTATGCACATAGGGTTGTTTGGCCGCTCGCCCTAAGCACCCCGGGCACGTGGCGTGGACGGCCGGGACCAAGCCCACCTAGATCTTCCAGGCATAGGCATTATTCGCTCACCCGGGCGCGTGCCGCATCTCTGAATTGTGACATCTAGGTAGCTTTTGGGAGGAACTGACGACGCTGAGGGCCCCATACCCATCATCCGGCATGGCGGTTAGTGCGTATATGCCAGTGGCAGTCTCGGATCAAATACCCAAATCTCATTAGTCGTATTGTTTTATTTTCACGCGGAAAACGACCAAGGCCCAGGCTCACCTCATCCGGAGGGTATCTACCTGCCCTGTCGTTCCGCTAATTTTAAGCATGCGAGGACGGAACCAGCCTCACCATCAACCTGTGGATATCTGCTGGGTTCCCGTGCCACATCACTCACGACGGTTGTCGGCAATCAGGTCCATCTCATCCTGGATGGTACCACCTGCCCTACCAGCCGCCGTAGAACATAAACATAACATAATAATAATCTTTGTCTTCATTGGCATCTCGTCGCAGTCCATCTCGCTCCATGTCATAGGCCACCGAAGTCCGAGTCCACCATAGTAACATATGTAGTATAACAATATAAAGTATATCCGTGATCATCGCCCAGAGGGGATCACGGCCTGGTAATATAGCATGGCAACACGGACAAGAATGTAGGGCCAACGGATGGAATATAAGCATTACTAAACTAGGCATGCGAGGATAACAGGTAAAGCTTCAACGAGAGGCGACAAAAACAGGCTATGCATCAGAATAGGATCTACCGGATGATATATCAGAACCACTACCTAATGCTTGAAGTAGAGAGAAAGAATAGGCGATATCGAAATGATCAAGGGGGTTTTGCTTGCCTGGTTGCTCTACAGGTGAAACCGGATCAAGAGCTGGACTAGCTTATTGAATTGCGAATGCAATTAGGGTAACCTTGTCTAAGAGGTGATAAGATACCAAAGTTGGTTTCTCCTTACATATGAAACGAGAATCAACATGGTTGATACCATAATGGGAAGTAATCAGACTTGGGATACAGGATAATCAAAGGGACAATCATTTTTATGAGAAGCTTCCATGATAAGAATTACATCATGTCCATGGGCATGAACATAAAGGTTCAAGGTCGACTCCCACTTCTTCAATGTACAACCTTCCAATCACTTCTCTTTTTGAAAATGTTTTAGCGTTGAATATTTACTTGGTGAAACATCGGAAGAGTATGACCCGTGAAAACTTCTGGGTTCACACGGATTGCAAAAAATATAGATACAACCCATCAAAGGAATTTTAAGGAACCTAGACAACAAATTTCATAAATAAAGGATACAAGCTTGAAGAAATAGTACAAATGGTAAGAAATAGAGGATACAACTCGCAAAGGCTTTTTGTATCAGGGAAAGAACTCAAAGGTTTTGAATATGAAGGAAGCTGTCGGATAATAATCCACCAAAGGATCTGGCGGTCCGCAAAGAATCTGATAAGAGTATCGGTACTCAACCAGAAGAAGGAGGAATGCAAACGCATCAGTTTATGGAAACATCTTAATAACTCGAAGTATGGAAATACTAAGGAATAGCAATTTCCAAATCGGGGAATCAGAAGCAGACGCTCTGATCAAAGGATGAGTAAGTTGAATAAACTTAAATGGACAATAAATCCAGGCTTGATTGGCCGAGAACCAGCTCATGTCCAGAATAACGTCTGAGGCGGAAGGACGAATTCTAGGAATCGACTGACGATGGAAAAAGATGTGCAAGGCAATGCTGAGTACTCATGCAAAGTACTCACAAGACTTACACCAGATCTATACTACTTATGCATCGGTATCAAAGGAATGGGGTAATATCTGTGGACGAAACTACAGAAATGTCAGAATAGAGGGGGAAACTCAATGTATCATATCGTACCACCATCTTGCAGCAAGGGAAGAGCAATAGAGCATCTTACTGCATTTAGAAGAGAAAGAGCGCATACGAGAATCAACTTGTAATTAACACAACAATACAATACCCTAAGATCCTTCCTCGACTCCCTGAAGAAAGAGATCCACGGGCATTATATAAAGAGCTTGGTGATTTTATCAAATATCCAGTTTAAGTTGTGAAAGATCGGGATACATCTCCAAGCGTCCTGTTATCGTGGACATGGCTATTCAAATAGTTTGTCTTCCCTACAGGGGTGCACCACATTGTCCGACACGCTCGATTACCCTATGGCTGGACACACTTTTCCGCGGGTCTGCCTGGCCTCAGATGATCGACACGGTGAAGTCCTACGTCAGCTCTCTAGAGAGGCCACCCGCTGGTCTACATCCTAAGCGCGTACGGTTGTTCGGCCGCTCACCCTAAGCACTCCTGGCACGTTGCATGGACGGCCGGGACCAAGCCCACCTAGCTCTTCCAGGCATCGGCAGTATCCGCTCACCCGAGCGTGTGCCGCATCTCTAAACTGTGATATCTAGGTAGCTGTGGGAGGAACTGACGACGCCGAGGGCCACATAACCATTATCCCGTGTGGCGGTTAGTGCGTATATGCCAGTGGCAGTCTCGGATCAAATACCCAAATCTCATTAGTCGTATTGTTTTATTTTCTCATGGACAACGACCAGGGCCCAGGCTCACCGGGGGGGGGGGGGGGGGGGGGGGGGGGGGGGGGGGGGGGGGGGGGGGGGGGGGGGGGGGGGGGGGGGGGGGGGGGGGGGGGGGGGGGGGGGGGGGGGGGGGGGGGGGGGGGGGGGGGGGGGGGGGGGGGGGGGGGGGGGGGGGGGGGGGGGGGGGGGGGGGGGGGGGGGGGGGGGGGGGGGGGGGGGGGGGGGGGGGGGGGGGGGGGGGGGGGGGGGGGGGGGGGGGGGGGGGGGGGGGGGGGGGGGGGGGGGGGGGGGGGGGGGGGGGGGGGGGGGGGGGGGGGGGGGGGGGGGGGGGGGGGGGGGGGGGGGGGGGGGGGGGGGGGGGGGGGGGGGGGGGGGGGGGGGGGGGGGGGGGGGGGGGGGGGGGGGGGGGGGGGGGGGGGGGGGGGGGGGGGGGGGGGGGGGGGGGGGGGGGGGGGGGGGGGGGGGGGGGGGGGGGGGGGGGGGGGGGGGGGGGGGGGGGGGGGGGGGGGGGGGGGGGGGGGGGGGGGGGGGGGGGGGGGGGGGGGGGGGGGGGGGGGGGGGGGGGGGGGGGGGGGGGGGGGGGGGGGGGGGGGGGGGGGGGGGGGGGGGGGGGGGGGGGGGGGGGGGGGGGGGGGGGGGGGGGGGGGGGGGGGGGGGGGGGGGGGGGGGGGGGGGGGGGGGGGGGGGGGGGGGGGGGGGGGGGGGGGGGGGGGGGGGGGGGGGGGGGGGGGGGGGGGGGGGGGGGGGGGGGGGGGGGGGGGGGGGGGGGGGGGGGGGGGGGGGGGGGGGGGGGGGGGGGGGGGGGGGGGGGGGGGGGGGGGGGGGGGGGGGGGGGGGGGGGGGGGGGGGGGGGGGGGGGGGGGGGGGGGGGGGGGGGGGGGGGGGGGGGGGGGGGGGGGGGGGGGGGGGGGGGGGGGGGGGGGGGGGGGGGGGGGGGGGGGGGGGGGGGGGGGGGGGGGGGGGGGGGGGGGGGGGGGGGGGGGGGGGGGGGGGGGGGGGGGGGGGGGGGGGGGGGGGGGGGGGGGGGGGGGGGGGGGGGGGGGGGGGGGGGGGGGGGGGGGGGGGGGGGGGGGGGGGGGGGGGGGGGGGGGGGGGGGGGGGGGGGGGGGGGGGGGGGGGGGGGGGGGGGGGGGGGGGGGGGGGGGGGGGGGGGGGGGGGGGGGGGGGGGGGGGGGGGGGGGGGGGGGGGGGGGGGGGGGGGGGGGGGGGGGGGGGGGGGGGGGGGGGGGGGGGGGGGGGGGGGGGGGGGGGGGGGGGGGGGGGGGGGGGGGGGGGGGGGGGGGGGGGGGGGGGGGGGGGGGGGGGGGGGGGGGGGGGGGGGGGGGGGGGGGGGGGGGGGGGGGGGGGGGGGGGGGGGGGGGGGGGGGGGGGGGGGGGGGGGGGGGGGGGGGGGGGGGGGGGGGGGGGGGGGGGGGGGGGGGGGGGGGGGGGGGGGGGGGGGGGGGGGGGGGGGGGGGGGGGGGGGGGGGGGGGGGGGGGGGGGGGGGGGGGGGGGGGGGGGGGGGGGGGGGGGGGGGGGGGGGGGGGGGGGGGGGGGGGGGGGGGGGGGGGGGGGGGGGGGGGGGGGGGGGGGGGGGGGGGGGGGGGGGGGGGGGGGGGGGGGGGGGGGGGGGGGGGGGGGGGGGGGGGGGGGGGGGGGGGGGGGGGGGGGGGGGGGGGGGGGGGGGGGGGGGGGGGGGGGGGGGGGGGGGGGGGGGGGGGGGGGGGGGGGGGGGGGGGGGGGGGGGGGGGGGGGGGGGGGGGGGGGGGGGGGGGGGGGGGGGGGGGGGGGGGGGGGGGGGGGGGGGGGGGGGGGGGGGGGGGGGGGGGGGGGGGGGGGGGGGGGGGGGGGGGGGGGGGGGGGGGGGGGGGGGGGGGGGGGGGGGGGGGGGGGGGGGGGGGGGGGGGGGGGGGGGGGGGGGGGGGGGGGGGGGGGGGGGGGGGGGGGGGGGGGGGGGGGGGGGGGGGGGGGGGGGGGGGGGGGGGGGGGGGGGGGGGGGGGGGGGGGGGGGGGGGGGGGGGGGGGGGGGGGGGGGGGGGGGGGGGGGGGGGGGGGGGGGGGGGGGGGGGGGGGGGGGGGGGGGGGGGGGGGGGGGGGGGGGGGGGGGGGGGGGGGGGGGGGGGGGGGGGGGGGGGGGGGGGGGGGGGGGGGGGGGGGGGGGGGGGGGGGGGGGGGGGGGGGGGGGGGGGGGGGGGGGGGGGGGGGGGGGGGGGGGGGGGGGGGGGGGGGGGGGGGGGGGGGGGGGGGGGGGGGGGGGGGGGGGGGGGGGGGGGGGGGGGGGGGGGGGGGGGGGGGGGGGGGGGGGGGGGGGGGGGGGGGGGTTGTTTTGCATAAAGGTGGCTAGCGGGTGTCTGTTTCTCCTACTTTAGTTGAATCAAATTTGACTACGGCCGGTCCTTGAAGAAGGCTAAAACAACAAACTTGATAAATCACCGTTGTGGTTGTTTTTGCATAGGTAAGAACGGTTCTTGCTAGAAACCCATAGCAACCACGGTAAACATGCAAACAACAAAGTAGAGGACGTCTAACTTGTTTTTGCAGGGTATGCTGTGATGTGATATGGTCAAGACATGATGTGATATACGTTATTGTATGAGATGATCATGTTTTGTAAGTTATCGGCAACTGTCAGGAGCCTTATGGTTGTCTCTTAATTATTGTATAAAATGGAAGCGCCATGTAATTGCTTTACTTTATCGCTATGCGTTAGCAATAGTTGTAGAAGCAATAGTTGGCAAGACGACCACGACGCAACGATGGAGATCAAGGTGTCGAGCCGGTGACGATGGAGATCATGACGATGCTTTGGAGATGGAGATCAAAAGCACAAGATGATGATGGCCATATCATGTCACATATTTTAATTGCATGTGATGTTTATCCTTTATGCATCTTATTTTGCTTAGAACGACGGTAGCATTATAAGCTGATCCCTTCACTAAATTTCAAGATAAAAGTGTTCTCCCCGAGTATGCACCGTTGCTAAAGTTCGTCGTTTTGAAGCACCTCGTGATGATCGGGTGTGATAGATTCTACGTTCACATACAACGGGTCTAAGCCAGTTTTACACAAGCAGAATACTTGGGTTAAACTTGACGAGCCTAGCATGTACAGACATGGTCTCGGAACACTGGAGACCGAAAGGTCGAACATGAGTCATATAGTAGATATGATCAACATGGATATGTTCACCATTGATGACTATCCCATCTCACGTGATGATCGGGCATGGGTTAGTTGATTTGGATCATGTATCACTTAGACAACTTGAGGGATGTTAATTTAAGTGGGAGTTCATTAGTAATTTGATTAATTGAACTTAATTTATCATGAACTTAGTCTTGATAGTTTTTGCATATCTATGTTGTAGATCAATGGCCCGTGCTACCGTTCCCATGAATTTTAATGCGTTCCTAGAGAAAGCTAAGTTGAAAGATGATGGTAGCAACTACACGGACTCGGTCCGTAATTTGTGGATTATCCTCATTGCTGCACAGAAGAATTATGTCCTTGCTGCACTGCTAGGTGATGGACCTACTGCAGGAGCTGCTGCAGACGTTGTGAACACCTGACAGGCTCGATTTGATGACTACTCGATAGTTCAGTGTACCATGCTCTACGGCTTGGAACCGGGACTGCAAAAGCGTTTTGAACGCCACGGAGCATATGAGATGTTCCAAGAGCTGAAATTGATATTTCAAGCTAATGCCTGGGTTGAGAGATATGAAGTCTCCAACAAGTTCTTTAGCTGTAAGATGGAAGAGAATAGTTCTGTCAGTGAACACATACTCAGAATGTCTGGGTACCACAACCACTTGACTCAGCTAGGAATTGATCTTTCGGTTGAGAGTATTATTGACAGAGTTCTTCAGTCACTGCCACCAAGCTATAAAGGCTTCGTGATGAACTATAATATGCAAGGGATGGAGAAGACAATTCTCGAGCTCTTTGCGATGCTGAAATCGGCGGAGGTAGAAATCAAGAAGGAGCATCAAGTGTTGATGGTTAACAAGATCACTAGTTTCAAGAAAAAGGGCAAGGGAAAGAAGGGGAACTTCAAGAATAATGGAAAGCAAGTTGCCGCTCCCGCGAAGAAACCCAAAGCTGGAACCAAGCCTGAAACTGAGTGCTTCTACTGCAAAGGGACTGGTCGCTGGAAGCAGAACTGCCCCAAGTATTTGGCGGATAAGAAGGACGGCAAAGTGAACAAAGGTATATTTGATATAAATGTTATTGATGTGTTCCTTACTAATGCTCGTAGTAGCGCCTGGATATTTGATACTAGTTCGGTTTCTCATATTTGTAACTCGAAACAGGAGCTACGGAATAAGCGAAGATTGGCTAAGGACGAGGTGACGATGCGCGTCGGGAATGGTTCCAAGGTTGATGTGATCGCCGTCGGCACGCTACCTCTACATCTACCTTCGGGATTAGATTTAGACCTCAATAATTGTTATTTGGTGCCAGCGTTGAGCATGAACATTATATCTGGATCTTGTTTATTGTGAAACGGTTATTCATTTAAGTCAGAGAATAATGGTTGTTCTATTTATATGAGTAACATCTTTTACGGTCACGCACCTTTTGTGAATGGTCTATTCTTGTTGAATCTTGATCGTAGTGATACACATATTCATAATATTGATGCCAAAAGATGCAAAGTTGATAATGATAGTGCAACATACTTGTGGCACTGCCGTTTAGGTCATATTGGTGTAAAGCGCATGAAGAAACTCCATACGGATGGACTTTTGGAATCTCTTGATTATGATTCATTTGATACTTGCGAACCATGCCTCATGGGCAAGATGACTAAAACTCCATTCTCCGGAACAATGGAGCGAGCTACTGATTTATTGGAGATAATACATACCGATGTATGCGGTCCGATGAATGTTGAAGCACGCGGAGGGTATCGTTATTTTCAAACCTTCATAGATGATTTAAGTAGATATGGGTATATCTACTTGATGAAACACAAGTCTGAAACATTTGAAAAGTTCAAAGAATTTCAGAGTGAAGTAGAGAATCATCGTAACAAGAAAATAAAGTTTCTACGATCTGATCGCGGAGGTGAATATTTGAGTTACGAGTTTGGCCTTCATTTAAGAAAATGTGGAATTGTTTCACAACTCACGCCACCTGGAACACCACAGCGTAATGGTGTGTCCGAACGTCGTAACCGTACTTTATTAGATATGGTGTGTTCTATGATGTCTCTTACTGATCTGCCACTATCGTTTTTGGGTTATGCATGAGAGACAGCTGCATTCACGTTAAATAGGGCACCGTCTAAATCCGTTGAGACAACACCGTATGAACTATGGTTTGGCAAGAAACCTAAGCTGTCGTTTCTTAAAGTTTGGGGATGCGACGCTTATGTGAAAAAGCTTCAGCCTGATAAGCTCGAACCCAAAGCGGAGAAGTGTGTCTTCATAGGATACCCTAAAGAAACAATTGGGTACACCTTCTACCACAGATCCGAAGGCAAGATCTTTGTTACCAAGAATGTGTCCTTTCTAGAAAAGGAGTTTCTCTCAAAAGAAGTGAGTGGGAGGAAAGTAGATCTTGATGAGGTAATTATACCTTCTCTCGAATTGGAAAGTAGCTCATCAGAGAAAACCGTTCCCGTGATGCCTACACCAACAAGAGAGGAAGATAATGATAAAAATCATGAACCTTCAGATCAAGTTACTACTGAACCTCGTAGGTCGACCAGAGTACGTTCCGCACCAGAGTGGTACGGTAATCCTGTCCTGGAAGTTATGTTGTTACACAACGGCGAACCTACGAACTATGAAGAAGCTATGATGAGCCCGGATTCCGATAAATAGCTTGAGGCCATGAAATCTGAGATAGGATCCATGTATGAGAACAAAGTGTGGACTTTAGTGGACTTGCCTGATGATCGGCAAGCCATTGTGAATAAATGGATCATTAAGAGGAAGACAAACGCTGATGGTAATATCACTGTCTACAAAGCTCGACTTGTCACGAAAGGGTTTCGACAAGTTCAAGGGGTTGACTACGATGAGAATTTCTCACCCGTAGCGATGTTTAAGTCTGTCCGAATCATGTTAGCAATTGCCGCATTTTATGATTATGAAATCTTGCAAATGGACGTCAAAACTGCATTCCTTAATGGATTTCTTAAAGAAGAGTTGTATATGATGAAACCAAAAGGTTTTGTCGATCCTAAGGGTGCTAACAAAGTGTGCAAGCTCCAGCGATCCATCTATGGACCGGTGCAAGCATCTCGGAGTTTGAATATACGCTTTGATGAGGTGATCAAAGCATATGGGTTTATACAGACTTATGGTGAAGCCTGTATTTACAAGAAAGTGAGTGGGAGCTCCGTAGCATTTCTAATATTATATGTGGATGACATATTGTTGATTGGAAATGATATAGAATTTCTGGACAGCATAAAAGGATACTTGAATAAGAATTTTTCAATAAAAGACCTCGGTGAAGCTGCTTATATATTGGGCATCAAGATCTATAGAGATAGATCGAGACGCTTGATAGGACTTTCACAAAGCATATATCTTGACAAAGTTCTAAAGAAGTTCAAAATGGACCAGTCAAAGAAAGGGTTCTTGCCTGTGTTGCAAGGTGTGAGGTTGAGTCAGACTCAATGCCCGACCACGGCAGAAGATATAGAGAAAATGAAAGTCATTCCCTATGCCTCAGCCATAGGTTCTATTATGTATGCCATGCTGTGCACCAGACCTGATGTGTGCCTTGCCATAAGTTTGGCAGGGAGGTACCAAAGTATTCCAGGAGTGGATTACTGGAACAGCGGTCAAGAATATCCTGAAGTACCTAAAAAGGACCAAGGACATGTTTCTCGTTTATGGAGGTGACGAAGAGCTCGTCGTAAAGGGTTACGTCAATGCAAGGTTCGACACTGATCCGGATGGCTGTAAGTCACAAACCGGATACGTATTTATATTGAATGGTGGAGCTGTCAGTTGGTGCAGTTCCAAGCAGAGCGTCGTGGCGGGATCTACGTGTGAAGCGGAGTACGTAGCTGCTTCGGAAGCAGCACATGAAGGAGTCTGGATGAAGGACTTCATATCCAATCTGGGTGTAATACCTAGTGCATCGGGTCCAACGACAATCTTTTGTGACAACACTGGAGCAATTGCCATAGCCAAGGAGCCCAGGTTTCACAAGAAGACCAAACACATCAAGAGACGCTTCAACTCCATTCTTGAATATGTCAAGGATGGAGACATAGAAATTTGCAAAGTACACACGGATCTGAATGTGGCAGACCCGTTGACTAAACCTCTTCCACGAGCAAAACATGATCAGCACCAAGACTCCATGGGTGTTAGATTCATTACTATGTAATCTAGATTATTGACTCTAGTGCAACTGGGAGACTGATGAAAATATGCCCTAGAGGCAATAATAAAGTTGTTATTATTTTATATTTCCTTGTTCATGATAAAGGTTTATTATTCATGCTATAATTGTATTGACCGGAAACTTAAATAAATGTGTGAATACTTAAAAAAATACCGTGTCCCTAGTGAGCCTCTACTAGACTAGCTCGTTGATCAAAGATGGTTAAGGTTTCCTAACCATAGACATGAGTTGTCATTTGATAACGGGAACACATCATTAGGAGAATGATGTGATGGACAAGACCCATCTGTTAGCTTAGCATATGATCATTCTGTTTATTGGTACTGCTTTCTTAAATGTCAAATACATGTTCCTTCGACCATGAGATCATGCAACTCCCGGATACCGGAGGAATACCTTGTGTGCTATCAAACGTCACAACGTAACTGGGTGATCATAAAGATGCTCTACAGGTATCTCCGAAGGTGTCTGTTGAGTTGGCTTGGATCGAGACTGGGATTTGTCACTCCGTGTTTCGGAGAGGTATCTCTGGGCCCTCTAGGTAATGCACATCATAGAAGCTTGCAAGCAAAATGAGTAAGGAGTTAGTTACGAGATGATGTATTACGGAACGAGTAAAGAGACTTGCCAGTAACGAGATTGAACTAGGTATGGAGATACCGACAATCGAATCTCGGGCAAGTAACATACCGACAGACAAAGGGAATTGCGTATGTTGTCATAACGGTTCGACCGATAAAGATCTTCATGGAATATGTAGGAACCAATATGGACATCCAGGTCCCGCTATTGGTTATTGACCGGAGAGTCGTCTCGGTCATGTCTACATCATTCCCGAACCCGTAGGGCCCGCACGCTTAACGTTCGTTAACGATATAGTGTTATATGAGTTATGTGAACTAGTCATCAACCCGTGCATCTGCACGGGCTAGCACTTCTAATATTAAATACGACAAAGTGGGTACCTATTACAAATGCTGGACAATAATATGAAAATGTTATAATTGATTATTATTATTATATTGGTAGACAACATGGTTACGAATTAAAAATTTGTTGCATGTATCATATATTTGTTACATATAAGTTTCTAATAGGTATATAATAAAGTTCCCTATTGTAGCATATATGCTCATTTCCTTTCGCTACCTGAAAATCATACTTCTTCGTTTTTGCCTCAGAATTATGGTACAATTTTATCTTAAAACCACTTCGTGGATTAGATTTTATATGTGTACAAAATTTAAGCAGAAGTCCTACCTCGGGGACATTGTATTGCGCCTAGTTTTGTTTGACTATAAAAGAATTTGTTTCTATAGACAACAATGAAACAATGTGCATACACGGCTTTCTATCAACATCTGTGAACTGTAGCAAAAAATATACGTAAGAGATTCTATTTTCTCATACCTTTATGAGCCATACATTATTCAAATTTTAAGTTGTTCTTTTAACCAATAAATTCGTACAGAATTTGTTTTATGAATAATAGAGTAGTGGAACTGTGTGATAGATTATTCGGATTTAAGTAGTGGATACCCAAAAAATCCTAAAGAATTTCTTTTATGATTTCCAGCATTTTTAATACTTTCTATTCCTACTACACACATATATATCACATATGTAATCATTTGTTTGTATGTGATCTTCGTGGCGAATGATACATCAAGATCTTTTGGTTACTGTAGTAACTACGGAGTTTTAAAGATGTTTTAACATGTATAATTTTCTATTACTGATAAGGCCAACATAAAGGCATGCATAGACATACTATATGTACGTAAGTAATACAGTAGGTATTAGCAATCCGCACCATGCAAAGAATAACATGTGAATCCGTCTAATTCCTCGTCAATCGCAAGTATGCCATTCGGAGTAGTATGTGTGTCAAAAGAATAGTATTTTGTGCATGCATAATAATAATCAATGCTAGAGCTGATTTAGCATCTAGCGACGTATTGGAGGAGCTCCTCAAGCCAATCGGTACACTTCATAATATGAGCCAGCAGGAGGCAGCTGCTGGCTCTTGAATACTCCATAGTGATTTTGATCGGCATAAATTTTTTTTTGAATACGTAGAATATTTTATTGATTGAGACTTGTTCGACTTTTTATGGATGGTAGCTTTCCCTTTTTTGGGACATGGGACTTTCCTTTTTACTCTCTCCGTTCCTAAATATTTGTCTTTCTAGAGATTTCAACAAGTGACTACATACGGAGCAAAATAAGTGAATCTACACTCTAAAATATGTCTATATTCATCCGTATGTGGTTGTCCATTTGGAACCCTAAAAAGACAAATATTTAGGAACGGAGGGAGTATTTGATTGAGGGAACGGATGGATGATTTATTTGTGTTGTATACCACTAATAATGTTGGACGTTTCATATGCTTTTTCTGTGGGACGGGATCATATGGGTTACGCAAGTTTTTTCCCAACAGTGTAATTAATTTCCATTATTAATAGGAGAACATGAACGGTGCGGGTCAGCCGAGTCACTTGAATTTCTTTTACTCCTTTACGTTGGACATTTTCTGCATGGAGAGAACTTGAAAGGTGCGGGTCTGACGGAAGTTTTCCTTTTTTTATGTGAGGCTGTCCTTTTTTATTTTGATGAACATATGAGCACTTCAAAAGGTGCGCGTAATCAGCGGGTCGTTTAGATTTCTTTCCACCTTTTACGTTAGACTTTTTATAGAGAGGCTTTCCATTTGATTACGTGAGGTGGTCCTTTTTTTATTTTTATGCGGGTAATCAACTGAGCCGTGTGGATTTCTTTCTCTTTTTTACGTTGTACTTATTCTCCACGGAGAGAACTTGGAAGGTGCGGGTCAGATGGATGCTTTCTTTTTTTCGCCGTGAGGCTGTCCTTCTTTTTAATAACATATTAAAACTTGAAAGGTGTGCGTAATCAGTGTGTCGTTTGGATATCTTTCCTTTTTTACGTTGGACTTTTATGGAGAGGCTTTATTTTTTCTATGTGAGGCGGTCCTTTTTTTTATTTTGATGCGAGTAATCAGCTGGACCGTTTAGATTTGCTTCCCTTTGTAAGTTGTACTTTTTTTTTTTGCACAGAGGCTTTGTTTTGATTTTTTTACTTGATGCTATCCTTTTTTTATTTTGATGAGGGTATGGAGGCTTTTTTGTTTTGTATACCACTAATGTTGCACGTGTCAGATGCCTCTTTTCTTGCTATGGGATCATCTGCGTTACGTACATTTTCTTCTTATCCTGAACGTAAATTTTACAATCCAACGGTGTAATTAATTTTGATGATGTGGATTAATGAGAGATCTTAAAAGGTGCCTCCAATTAGTAAATATAAGATTGGTGATCGAATGTTGTTCGGAGTCCCAGATGAGATCACAGACATGACGAGGAGCTCCGGAATGGTCCAGAGGTAAAGATTGATATATAGGACGATATTATTTGGTCACCGGAAAGGTTTCGGAACGTACCGGGTAGCCATCGGTTCACCGGAATGGGTTCCGGGGAGTACCGGGAGGGTGTTGGGCCTAATGGGCCATTAGAGTGGAGCACACCAGCCCACAAGGGGCTGGCACACCCCCCTATGGCAGCCGGCCTTGGGGAGAAAAGGAAAGGGGGGGGGGGGGGGGGGGGGGGGGGGGGGGATTCGGCCTCCCCTTCCTTCCCTCTCCCCCCGCCCCTTTCCCTTTCCATCCCGGCAATATAAGGAAGGGGGGCGCGCCAAGGGCAGGAGCCCAAGTAGGATTCGGCCCTACTTGGGGCGCCTCCTGGCCGCCTCCTCTCTCCTCCCAACCTATATATATGAGAGGGGGGGGGGGGGCGCCACACACCCCACGACAATCTCTTAGACGTGTGCGGCGCCCCCCTCCACCGGTTACACCCTTTGGTCATATTTTCGTAGTGCTTAGTGATAACACACAAGTATAGGGGATCGCAACAGTTTTCGAGGGTAGAGTATTCAACCCAAATTTATTGATTAGACACAAGGGGAGCCAAAGAGTACTTGGAAGTATTAGCAGTTGAGTTGTCAATTCAACCACACCTGGAGACTAAATATCTGTAGCAAGTGATTAGTAGCAAGATAATATGATAGTGGGGGGGGGGGGGGGGGGGGGGGGGGGGGGGGGGGGGGGGGGGGGGGGGGGGGGGGGGGGGGGGGGGGGGGGGGGGGGGGGGGGGGGGGGGGGGGGGGGGGGGGGGGGGGGGGGGGGGGGGGGGGGGGGGGGGGGGGGGGGGGGGGGGGGGGGGGGGGGGGGGGGGGGGGGGGGGGGGGGGGGGGGGGGGGGGGGGGGGGGGGGGGGGGGGGGGGGGGGGGGGGGGGGGGGGGGGGGGGGGGGGGGGGGGGGGGGGGGGGGGGGGGGGGGGGGGGGGGGGGGGGGGGGGGGGGGGGGGGGGGGGGGGGGGGGGGGGGGGGGGGGGGGGGGGGGGGGGGGGGGGGGGGGGGGGGGGGGGGGGGGGGGGGGGGGGGGGGGGGGGGGGGGGGGGGGGGGGGGGGGGGGGGGGGGGGGGGGGGGGGGGGGGGGGGGGGGGGGGGGGGGGGGGGGGGGGGGGGGGGGGGGGGGGGGGGGGGGGGGGGGGGGGGGGGGGGGGGGGGGGGGGGGGGGGGGGGGGGGGGGGGGGGGGGGGGGGGGGGGGGGGGGGGGGGGGGGGGGGGGGGGGGGGGGGGGGGGGGGGGGGGGGGGGGGGGGGGGGGGGGGGGGGGGGGGGGGGGGGGGGGGGGGGGGGGGGGGGGGGGGGGGGGGGGGGGGGGGGGGGGGGGGGGGGGGGGGGGGGGGGGGGGGGGGGGGGGGGGGGGGGGGGGGGGGGGGGGGGGGGGGGGGGGGGGGGGGGGGGGGGGGGGGGGGGGGGGGGGGGGGGGGGGGGGGGGGGGGGGGGGGGGGGGGGGGGGGGGGGGGGGGGGGGGGGGGGGGGGGGGGGGGGGGGGGGGGGGGGGGGGGGGGGGGGGGGGGGGGGGGGGGGGGGGGGGGGGGGGGGGGGGGGGGGGGGGGGGGGGGGGGGGGGGGGGGGGGGGGGGGGGGGGGGGGGGGGGGGGGGGGGGGGGGGGGGGGGCACCCACGTGCTATGTGGCCACCCTAGTGCCCCTCTCTGGTTGTTCTTTGCGCCAATAATTCTTATTAATTCCATAAAAAATCCCTGGAAAGTTTCAGCTCATTTGGAGAACTTTGATTTCTGCACAGAAACAACACCATGGCAATTCTGCTGAAAACAGCGTCAGTCCGGGTTAGTTCCATTCAAATCATGCAAATTAGAGTCCAAAATAAGAGCAAAAGTGTTTGGAAAAGTAGATACTACGGAGACGTATCAACTCCCTCAAGCTTAACTCATTGCTTGTCCTCAGGCAATTCAGTTGGTAAACTGACAGTGATAAAGAAAAACTTTTACAAACCCTTTTTGTTCATGTGCTTATGAATACATTTAAATAGCATCCAAGTTTCCAGCAAATATTATAACTAACCACATTCATGATAACTCTTAGAAATCATATTCATTCATATACATGGCATAATCAACTAGCGAGCAATAATAAAGTATCTCAAGTGCCAAGACTTTGTCAAAACAATCGTGATATAATATGACAATAATGGTATCTCGCTAGCCCTTTCTGAGACCGCAAAACATAAATGCAGAGCACCTCCAAAGTTCAAGCAGTGACTAAACATTCTAATTCATGGCAAAAAAGATCCAGTCATGATGCACTCAACGATTAACCACACACAATGCATGAGAATGACAATAGTGCTCTCCAGTCTGGTGCTTATTTTAGAAGGTGATGACTCAACAATAAAAGTAAACAGATAGGCCCTTCGCAGAGGGAAGCATGGATTTGCAGAGGTGCCAGAGCTCAAAGTTTTAAAACAGAGATAAAGTTTAATTTTGGGTGGCATGCCCTTCCTGTCAACGTTACGACCGAGATCTTTCAATATCTTCCATGCTAAACAAATTAGTGGCGGTTCCCAAGCGATAAAAGTAAAGTTCGCTTTCTCTTCACCTTATCGTAGTCCGAGGCAGATTTGGAAATCATTTGCCCTTCATTCCACTTACGCTTCATAAGAGTTTGTTTGAATAATTGCAAGTTTATTTGGGACTGGGAATCCCGATTACCGCCCTTTTCTCATGCGATGACAAGTGAATAAACACTCATCTGAGAATAACTCACTTAGCATAGAAGATATTGATTTCCCCCTGTCGCTCCATGAGCGGTCCAGACACACAAAACAAATGTTCATTTGAATAGTTTAGAGGTGGCACATGCAAATTTACTTGGGACGGCAGGTAATACCGCATATAGGTAGATATGGTGGACTCATCTGGAACAACTTAGGCTCAAGGATTTTGATGCACAAGCAGAATTCCCGCTTAGTACATGTGAAGGCTAGCAATAAGGTTGGGAAGCGACCAGCCAAAGAGCGAATATGGTAATGAACATACAGTATGCGTAATCAACATTGAGTACTAGCATGAGTAGGATATGAGCACCATGAACATAAATATCATAGAGGCTATGTTGGTTTTGATTCAACTACATGCATAAATATGTGCCAAGTCAAGCCACTTGAAACATTCAGAGGAGGATACCATACCATCATACCACATCACAATCATTTTCACTGCATGTTGACAACCAAGGTAAATCATTATCAACCCCCTAGCTACTTAATCATGGCATGAACAACTATAATTTCTAATTGTCATCACAAACATGTTTGATCATAATATGCTGAATCATGGACACCGATCTAAACACATTCATAAAGACAAGAATAGGTTGAGTTCATACCCGCTTTTCTTCACCACGGTCACTCCACCAAATCATCGTCATTATTGCCTTTCACTTGCACAACCGAATGGTATGAAAATAATAATAGTGCAAGGGTACCATGGACTAAGCTGGAATCTACAACAATTTATTCAAAGGAGAAGACAAAGGTAAAATGGGCTCTCTGATAGATAATCAATAATGCATATGAGAGCCACTCAACATTTTCATCGTGGTCTTCTCCTTATAAGAACTCAACCAAAAGAAAAGAAAAGAAATTCAGAGAAACAAACTGAAATATTTTTGGAGTTTTTGGTATTTCTTTAAGAAGGCAATTCAAAGAGAGAAAAACAAAGACGAGAAAAATTATTTACACGGGAAAGCTCCCAACAAGCAAAAGAAGAACATAGAAATCTTTTTGGGTTTTTGATTTTTGAAGGCTACCACTAAATAAACTAGAAAGCAAAAACCAAAAAGAAGCTAACTAATTTTTTTTGGATTTTCTTAAAGTTTTTCAAGCACACAAGAAGAAAGCGAGAAAATAAAACTAGCATGAATAATACAATGAAAAAGTATGAGCACCGACAACTAGAGTGAAATACATAAGCATGAATAGAATGTCGGTGGGAAATACATACTCCCCCAAGCTTAGGCTTTTGGCCTAGCTTGGTCTACTGCCATCCGAAGAATCCATCTGGTCCCGGCGGGAACCCCTCAGTAGGCGGGATCTGAGCGTCCCAACCCTGTGGCTCCTGCGCGGCTGCGGCCAATGCCGCTCGGTAGACATTGATGTCTTCGGGCATGAACATCAAACAAAGCAGGAGCAGGCAACGGAATAATATCCATAGTATCCTCATTATAAACCAAGTTATACCGGATGCGGTCAAAGTTATCCGGGTCGGAAAGAAAGTGATGGTGCTTCATGGACTCAAAATCTAAATAAACCTTAGGTAAAAGGGGATCATGCGGACGAATGTTAACATTAAAGTGACTCGCTAAGCGAGTGGCATAGATACCCCCATAAATCGCACCTCTGGACCTATTAGTGTGCAAGCGGCATGCAATGATAGCTCCTAAGCTGAAAGTGTTATCACCAAAAAGTGCATGGCATAGGATTGCAAAGTCAGGTGCACTAAGGCAGCTCGCAGCCTTCCTGGCGGTCAAGCATTTCCCTATGAATAAAGCAAAGTAATGCACCGCGGGGAAATGTAAACTAGTGGATTTAGCTGCCGATACTCCTCTTGTTTCTCCCACCATTAAAGTGTGGAGAAACTCCTCGAACTCAGCTGGTCGAGGCTCTCTCAAATCCCCATCAGTACGGATCAAGCATATCTCACAAAACTGCTCAAGCGACATCTGGTGGGTTTCACCATACATCCTGAAGGTCACTTCAGGGGGGTTGTTCCCAGTCAAATAATAAAAACTTTGCACAAAGCAATTAGTGATAATTTGGTATTGATCACACTCATTTGCGATAAAGGCATTCAGCCCGGCGTTGGTGATGAACTGTGCGAACTCGTGGTGGAAACCGGCTTCATCCATGAAGGGTACATGTGGCCATTCACATGGTCGAACTTCCGCATCACGGGGTAAGTAGAGGTCATCATTCAAAGACTCTCCCCGAATCCCCTTGGCATTCTTCTTAGAGGAGCTCCTTCTGAAAAGGTTCATCTTTTTCTTGAACAAATTTCTGAAAAAAAATTGGTCCACAAAAAGATGTCAACAAAACTTCACAATATTGATAGCAACTACTCATACAAGTGCCTAGAGGTCATATCAAGCATTAAAACCACTTAGCACTCAAAGAATTCAACATGCAAGCTCATTTTCTATAGCACCAAGAGTAGATAAATGTGCAAAACATAAACCACTAAAACAAAAACTAATTGGAGGATTGGAGGAGCTACATACGAAGGAGCAATTCCTCAAAACAGTTTCGGAAATGGAGTTCCGAGCAAAGAGATCGAAAATGGCAGCAAGATGAGCTCAAACATGGGCAAGAACTGGGCACGATTTTTTTCTGAGGTAGGAGAAGGAGGTGGCTGGAAGGAATAAGTGAGGGGGCCCCTGAGGGGCCCACACAACACTGGGGCATGCCCCAGGGGTTGGGCGCGCCCTGGTGCTGTGTGGCCACCCAGGTTGGCCTCTCACACTATTATTTATGCCAGAAATTCTAATATATTCTATAAAAAATCATGTAAAAATTTCAGGACATGCTGAGCACTTTCATTTCTTGACATTTTTTATTGCACGAAGAGTTCAGAAAACAGGAAAAACATGGCATTTATTATGTTTAACTAATAAAGAACAGAGAAAATAAGTTGGGTACAGAAAGTTGTGCTTGCTAAATTCATCAACTTCATATCTCTCAAAAAGAACTCATTAATAAGGTTGATCAAGTCTTATTAACAATCCCTTTTCGATTAACATGAAACCGAAGAATTTTCGCGAAAACACTATGTTACCTCAATGGGGACAGACATGTCCCCTACCATAATTATTTCATATTTCTTTTTGATAGTGGGAATAGGTAGTTGAAAACTACCAATAGTAATAGTGGGAGATTTTCTGATAACATTAATACCATTCACTTGAAATTGCATCTTCGAAAAATGCACCGTGTGTTCATTACCATTAACATGAAAAGTGACTTTGCTTTTGTTGCAATCAATAACAGCCCCTGAAGTGTTCAAGAAAGGTCTTCCAAGAATAATTGACAAGTTATCATCTTCGGGCATATCAAGTATAACAAAGTCTGTTAAGATAGTGACATTAGCAACCACAACGAGCACATCCTCACAAATACCGATAGGAATGGCTGTTGACTTGTCAACCATCTACAAGGAAATCTCAGTAGGAGTGAGTTTGTTCAAATCAAGTCTTTTATATAAAGAGAAAGGCATAACACTAACTCCAGCTCCCAAATCACATAAAGCAGTTCTAACATAATTTCCTTTAATGGAACAAGGTATAGTAGGTATACCCGGGTCTCCCAATTTCTTAGGAACACCATCCGCAAAAGAATAATTAGCAAGCATAATAGAAATTTCTGCCTCAGGAATTTTTCTTTTGTTTGTAACAATTTCTTTCATATATTTTGCATAAGGAGGCATTTTCAACATATCAATCAAGTGAGTACGTAAAACAACAGGTCTAAGTATTTCAACAAAACGATCAAAATCCTCCTCATCCTTACTCTTGGAAGGCTTAGGAGGGAAAGGCATGGGCTTCTGAACCCATGGTTCTCTTTCCTTACCGTGCTTTCTAGCAATGAAGTCCTTTTTCTCATACCTTTTGTTCTTAGGTTGTGGGTTATCAAGATCCTCAGCTGGTTCAATATCAATATCATTATTTGGTTCTCAAACATTCTCTGGCTGAGCATATGCAAGAATCTCATTAGTAACTTTAGGTGTGTGTTCATCACCTGATTGGGTTTCAGCATCAGAAACAGAAACATCAAGATTAGCATCAGGAGGTTCTTCTACCTCGGGTTTACTAGAAGCATGCAAAGTTCTATCATTTTTCTTTTTCTTCTTCTTTTTAGAAGAACTAGGATTATCAACATTAGCTCTTTGAGAGTCTTGTTCCACTCTCTTGGGGTGTCCCTCAGGATAAAGAGGATCCTGGGTCATCCTACACCCCTAGTCATAACTCTAACAGCATGATCATTCATATTTCTATTCATTTCAATAAGCAAATCACTTTGAGATTTAGCCACTTGTTCTAACTGAGTTTGAACCATAGAAGCATACTTACTAACTCCCTTAACATCATTGACAATTCTAAATAGCAAGTCAATCAAACGATCAATAGCATGGGCATTATGTTCTAACTATTTAATAACACGAGCATTGAAATAATTTTGCTTGCCAATATAATTATCAAACTCAAGATAGCACTGACGAGGAGTTTTACCAAAAGGAACATCATTTTCATGAAACTTCAATAAAGAATTTACCTCTACCACCTGTGGTGGTGGTGGTGCATTAAGTCCATGCATTTCTTCAATAGGTGGTAATTTTTTTAACATCTTCAACTTTAATACCTTTTTCCTTCATGCATTTCTTTGCCTCTTGCATATCTTCAGGACTAAGAAATAGAATACACCTTTTCTTCGGAATGGGTTCAGGTGTTGGCTCAGGAAGTGTCCATTCATTATCATTCTTTAAGATATTCATTAATAATTCTTCTGCTTGAGTAATAGTTCTTTCCCTGAAAACACAACCAGCACAACTATCTAGGTAGTCCATAGAAGCATCATTAATACCATTATAGAAGATATCAAGGATTTCATTTTTCTTCAAAGGATGATCCGGCAAAGCATTAAGTAACTGGAGAAGCCTCCTCCAAGCTTGTGGGAGACTCTCTTCTTCAACCTGCCCAAAGTTAAATATCTCCTGCAAGGCAGCTTGTTTCTTATGAGCAGGGAAATATTATTCAGAGAAGTAATAAATCATATCCTGGGGACTACGCACACAACCAGGAGCAAGAGTATTGTACTAAGCCTTAGCATCTCCCTTTAGTGAAAAAGGGAACAACTTAAGAATATAGTAGTAGCGAATCTTTTCCTCATGAGTAAACAAAGTAGCAATATCATTCAACTTAGTAAGGTGAGCCACAACAGTTTTAGACTTAGTACCATAGAAAGGATCAGACTCAACCAAAGTAATAAACTCAGGATCAACAGAGAATTCATAATCTTTATCAGTAATAAAGATGGGAGAGGTAGCAAACTTAGGATCACACCTCATCCTATCCCTCATAGATTTTTCATTTATCGCAGCAATCACAGCTAAAGCCTCTTCTCTAGTATTGCAACTCAGAATAGCTAAAGCAGATTCTTTATCTAAGCATTGTTCATAAGGTATTTCAGCTCTAACAACAGGACGAAGCAATAAAGGCATATCAAGATCCTCAAGAGTTTCAGCACTCTTGGCTTTCTCAAACTCTCTAGCCTTAGCAAGTTGTTCATCAAGAAATTCACCAAGTGGCACAGTAGTATCAAGCATAGTACTAGCATCATCAATAGTATCATTCTAAAGCAGAAGTAGCATCAATCATAGCATCATTCATATTCATAGCAGAAGTAGCATCATCAATAACATGTGACATAGAAGAATTCATAGTAGGTGGTGGTGTTGCAAGCTTACTTAAAATAGATGGTGAATCAAGTGCAGAGCTAGATGGCAGTTCCTTACCTATCCTCGTAGTTGAGGGGAAGATTTTAGTTCTGTCATCCTTAAGATTCTTCATAGTGGAAAACAGATATAAATCCCAAGTGACTTCACAAATATTGCTATGCTCCCCGGCATAGGCGCCAGAAAAAGGTCTTGATAACCCACAAGTATAGGGGATCACAACAGTTTTCGAGGGTAGAGTATTCAACCCAAATTTATCGATTCGACACAAGGGAAGCCAAAGAGTACTTGGAAGTATTAGCAGTTGAGTTGTCAATTCAACCACACCTGGAGACTAAATATCTGTAGCAAGTGATTAGTAGCAAGATAATATGATAGTTTGATAGCAAGTAACCAAAGTAGCAGTAGTAACAGTAACGATAACAGTAGCAGATTGTAGCAAGTGTAACGGTAACAGCAGCAATAGTGACTTAGCAGGTATCAATATGTGGAAACTCGTAGGCACTGGATCGGTGATGTTGGGTATGTGTTGGATGATATTGATCATGTATCAGTTATAACCTAGGGCGACACAAAACTAGCTCCAGTTCATCAATACAATGTAGGCATGTATTCCGTAAATAGTCATACGTGCTTATGGAAAAGAACTTGCATGACATCTTTTGTCCTACCCTCCTGTGGCAGCGGGGTCCATAAGAAAACTAAGGGATATTAAGGCGTCCTTTTAATAGAGAACCGGAACAAAGCATTAACACATAGTGAATACATGAACTCCTCAAACTACAGTAATCACCGGAAATAATCCTAGTTATTGTCACCCTGGGGTATGCGGATCATAACACATAGCAGGTGCATACAACTTGCAAGATCGGATCTAAAACACAAATATATTGGTGAAAACATAAACGGTTCATATCTGAAATCTTGGCACTCGGGCCCTAGTGACAAGAATTAAGCATAGCAAAGTCATAGCAACATAAATCTCAGAACATAGTGGACACTAGGGATCAAGCCCTAACAAAACTAACTCGATTGCAAGATCTATCTCATCCAACCCCTGCACCGACCAGCAAGCCTAAGAAGGAATTACTCACTCCCGGTGAGGAGCATCATGGAATTGGTGATGAAGAGAGGTTGGTGATGACGAAGATCGAAGATTCCCCTCTCCGGAGCCCCAAACGGACTCCAGATCTGTCCTCCCGATGAAGAACAGGAGGTGGCGGTGGCTCCGTCTCATGAAACGCGATAATTCTTCCTCTCTGATTTTTTTCTCCGCGGATGTGAATTTATACGATTGGAATTATGGTCACATGGGCCACCAGGGGCCCACACAACACCAGGGTGCGCCCCAGGGGGGAGCGCCAAGGTGCTGTGTGGCCACCCTGGTGCCCTCTCTGGTTGTTCTTTGCGCCAATAATTCTTATTAATTCCATAAAAAATCCTTGGAAAGTTTCAGCTCATTTGGAGAACTTTGATTTCTGCACAAAAACAACACCATGGCAATTCTGCTGAAAACAGCATCAGTCCAGGTTAGTTCCATTCAAATCATGCAAATTAGAGTCCAAAAGTGTTTGGAAAAGTAGATTCGATGGAGACGTATCACTTAGGCGAAGCCCTGCGGAAACAATTGCACCACCACCGTCACCACGCCGTCGTGCTGCCGGAACTCATCCACTACTTCGCCCGTCTTGCTGAATCAAGAAGTCGAGGACGTCATCAAGCTGAACGTGTGCAGAACACGGAGGTGCCGTACGTTCGGTACTTGGTCGGTTGGATCACGAAGCTGTTCGACTATATCAACCGCGTTATCTAAACGCTTCCGCTAATGGTCTACGAGGGTACGTAGACACACTCTCCCCTCTCATAGCTATGCATCTCCGTGGATAGATTATGCGTGTGCGTAGAATTTTTTTTGTTTTTCATGCAACGTTCCCCAACAAGCATTACTAAACTAGGCATGCGAGGATAACAGGTAAAGCTTCAATGTCAGGCGACAAAAACAGGCTATGCAACAGAACAAGGGTGTAGGAACCACTACCTAATGCGTGAAGTAGAGAGAATGAATAGGCAATATCAGAATGATCAAGGGGGTTTTGCTTGCCTGGTTGCTCTGCAGGTGAAACCGGATCCTCAGTGATGTAGTCGTACTCCGCGTCAATAGCTGTCTCGGGGTTTACCAGAAAATATGGAAATGCGGGGAAAACAAATAAACAACAGGCAATCAAGTGCGCACAAAATGCATGGCATGACCAAAAGTGTTGATGACGTGTTCTAATGCATTACTACACATTTTAATGAAAGAGGGAAAATATTTAGGAATATTTTCCCAGCTCCAGATATTATTCATGATCTAGTAGCTAAATTTCAATGTTCATTATGTTAGATAGGTCTGTCAAGCATGTGGAGGACATATTCGAATTTGTTGTATTTTTCTGATCATTTTTCATATATAAATTATTTTCATCCGAGTTACGATTTATTTTCTATGATTTTTCAAAGTTTATTGCATTTTCTAGAATTTCTAGAATATATTATTAATTAGAACTTATAAATGGAAATGCTATGGGTACACTAACAGAGTGTGTGAGAGGCTGACATGTGGGCCAAGTCAACTGCTGACTCAGCAGTGAACAGTCAAACTGTTGACTGGGTTGACTGTTCCAACTGACATGTGGGGTCCACATGTCATAGACGGGTAGTTAAATTATTTTAACTAATTTGATTTATTTAGCAGTGGGACCTACCTGTCATTGTCACATTATTTAACTTGTTTATTAACTGAATTTAGTTAGTCTAATTAGAGGTGGGTCCCGCATGTCATAGGCTCATTTAACCAAAAGGTTATTTAGCCAGTGGGGGCCACATGTAATAGACACATGTTGTATCAAAGGGTTATTTAACAGGAAGGGCCCCACATGCCAGTGACTAATTAGGCTAGTCTAATCCTAACTTAATTATCAGCCTAATTAACCCGGCTGGACCCGCTGGTCAGTGAGCCAGCCGGCCGATTCAAGCAGTGGCGCACGCCGGCGACCTCAGGATGTGGCGGCAACACACGGAGGCGATGCTTCGGTGACCGTATCGAGCGGCAGGGACAACCAATCGGGTGAGCGCGGAGCGGCGCATTGAACGGTGCTCGCGGTGGTGCTGTGTAATGGCGGCAATGGCGATTTCCCGCATGGTGCACGGTGGCGGCGCTAGATGTCTACAGGTCGAGATGGAGCTGAGACAGAGAGGGGAAAATCTCGAGTGCACGCAACGGTTCTCGTTTGTAGATCGGTTGCGGCGATGGTGGCCGGAGTGCGACGAATCAAGCGGCGACTTGAGGTGGCCGACGGTGAGGAAGATGGTCGATGGCGGCAATGTGACGCGGTGCAGCTCGAGTCCGTCTTCATAGGTGAAGTAGGGGACGATGACAGAGTGGCTGGACACCTCCGCGCAGCTCCGGGACAAACTTGCCCACGACGATGGCGATGGCGCGGCGGCGGCTTTGCTCGGTTGAGCTCCAGATCGACAGTTAGAGAGTGGGGAGAGGAACTGGGGGTAGGGTTTGGTCGAAGGGGTAGCTGGGGTGGTTCTTATCCTTTCCACGGCTCCGGCAGATGCTCGACGCGTCGGCATCAGCAGCCATGGTGGCTTCGGCGTCGACATGAGGAGGAGAGAGGAAGGGGATGACCTTCAGGCGGAGTGGGCCAGTTACTGTAACGGTTGGGCCATAGTGCATAGTGCCATTTTCTTATTTTATTTTCTGTTTTTATTTCCAGATTATGTTTTCTATTTATTTGAGCAATTAAATGAATTTAGTTTTGTATGAAACTTTGCCCAAGAAATCCAATGCAACATAACAATTCCACACACAAGGTTTCACATTATACGGAAATGTTTAGATATTTGCTTATTTTTAAACGACCAATTTAAATGTTGCCGGTCCATTTAAATATTGCTGGAGTCAAATTTATAATCCAAATGAAGTTGGTCTCTTCATGAAAATTACTTGGCGATTTTATGGAATAATGCCAGCATTTTTGTTTCACTGTTTGAAGAAACAATTTTTGACTTGCATTTTGAATTTGATTTGAATCAAAGTGGCAATTAGCAAGGATAATTATGCTGACATCACAACTTTATTAAGGTTAATAGGGCACTAGGGTCTAGGGATGTTACAGTAATGAAACTAAGACTACCTCGAGGGTATTATGGGCAAGAACTAATCATCGTTGCCGCGTGTTGCGCCATCATCTGCTCATGCCACGTAGCGTCACGTTCCGCCGATTTTTGTGCCATCATATCTGCCATGAACTGCTGGGTAGATTGCCTCTCCGCTGCAAGCCTCTCCTCAATCCTCTCTTCTTGCCTTCTCGCATCTTCCTCCCATAGCCTCTTTTGCTCATCTAGCTTGGACTACAGGTTGTCATCGCAATTTCATCAACGTTGCAATGCAAAACATGGAAAAGACATAAATTGATGAACGAGAAAGAACAAAACCTGGAGTTCCGACAACACAGTCAGTGTGGTTGGGCGAGGGAGCACCGCAGGACTAGACCTATTCATGGTTGCCATGTACTGATAGAGAGTGGGAGTGGTAGCCGTATCGAGGATCATGTCGCCAATGAGATGACATCCACTCACCTTGCCCTGGCCCACTGACACAACCACCTCCGGATCAATGTCATGCTGATTGGGCTCATATTCCTCCCCGTACTTCTGTTTTGCCACTGTTGCGTAATTTAGCATCTTTTTGGTGACATGTGGGTTGGTCCACTCTTCTCCGTCACGTCCCCTTTTGGAGATACACCACACCGGCATGGTGTTCAGCTCGATACCCAAATTTGCCGACTGCAACAAGAAGTGGTGAGATAGAGTGAGCCTTGACATGAAGAAGACTTGATGGGTAGAAACTGACGCTATTGCATACCTAGCTTGACGCATATGCTATAAGGTTCTGCGAGCCTTGATGATGTGCTGGGCCACCCATGGCCAGCCGGCACAACCAACGTTCTTTGTGAGTCTTCCTCCACCGTTTACTTACCCACAATTCCACGATCTTCTACCACCATGGAAACTCTAAGACACACCAAACGGGAGGCACCTAAACAAAAAAATGCATCAATTCATGAGTTCAGTGAAATGTTAGTCATGTAATGAATAATTTAGCTCAATGTTACTTGCCATCAAGTATTGCTGAGCTGATGGAAACTTGTTTCTCGCTTTTTTTCCTTTCTTAGCAGCTCATTGCGGTGTTCCACGTAGTATGCGATAACGGCCTCGATGCGCACCTCATAGAACATACCGGGAACAAGCGTCTTGGCAGCATTAATGATATTCTCATCTGCCTTGTCCTCGAGACCTGGCTCACAGGTAAAGAAGTCCTGCATATAGCTGCGGCAGATCAAGTCATGGGTTAAATAAACTTTGAAGCCATAACTATTGAGTAATCAACTGTGATGGAAAAATTTCCCACAGCTCAGCCTTCACCCGGTCAGCTACGTTTCTGTAGGTATTATGGCCTATGTCCTCAGTATTCGTCACGGCTTCATAGTCATGCCATGTCCATGGTGGCTCCTCTTTCCCTTTGTATGCCAGCAAGCCGGGGAAATGTTGCTTAAGCAGAAGGCCAATTATGCTATTGACCATGCGGGTACACTTAGCTCGCTCTTTTCCAAACTTATCCCAGTGTCTGTAGAATGAAAAGATCAGTAATTTGTATCTGTTGAAATATGTAAGGTACACAAGTTTGTAATTCATAACAACATAGAGATGCACTTACTTTTCTCCTATTGGTCGAATGACCGGTTTAACCTTGACCGGCCGCTTGGGGAGTTTGGAAGCGCCATGCCTCCAAACTTTGTGTGAGCCATCGTTGGAGGCACCCCCCTGTGACGCAGGTGTCCATCTCAAAGTCCTCAAACAGTTCCTCATCCCCCACCTCCTGCTCCTCCTCCTCATATGTCTCCCGCCCCTCATCCAACACATGAGTTGGGATCCTCCCCAGGATCTGGAGGCTCCTCCCCCCGCCACTCCTCCTCCACACCCCTCGGCTCCCGCGACTCAGGATCCTCCCTAGGATCTAGCAGCTCCTTCCCCCACCTCTCCTCCTCCACATCCCTCAGCTCCTGCGACTCATGATCTTTAGTCTCCGGTGGCTCCCCACTCTCGTCCTCCATCACCTCAGACAGTCGGCCCACAGGCCAGTCCCACCACGTCCTCTCCCCTTGGACCACCACATTCCTCTGTCAGTGGTAGCCTTGCTCGGCTGATCAATAAGGGCAGCCTTGCCCCGTCCTTTGCCCCCCTTCACCTTGCCGATTGTGTCTATGTTGGTTCTATCCTTTAGGGGTCTTGCCCCGGCATTTGGGTCCTTCAGCAGATGCATCCTCTTGTGTGCTCTTTATTTTTTCATATACCTTATTAAGACTTAGCTGCTGGCCGCGGCCCGGCTTGCTTCAGTCACCTGCAATGATAAACAATAAACCAGTTAGCAATGATATAGATGCAACAATACAATTCAAATAAATAAGCATATATAACATACATTTGTTAGAAATATTCATCATTAATGGGATCCGTTGGATCATAAGACTCCTCATTATTTGGATTTGATGGACTATCATGATTCTCATCATCACTACACTCCCAGTTCTCATAGTCATCTAGTGGACCCTCAGGTACATTATTGCCCTACTGTACTTCCAGCAGCAATGCCAAGTCCTTCTCATTATGAACCTCCTCAACTTCGTCGTCATCACAATCATTGTCACTGTCTACTTCAATGGCATCATGTATCAGCAAGTCGATCACGAAATCCCCTTCGAGCCCATTTTCTTGAAAGAACTCTTGACCAGACGTGTTGGTCGCGTTGTAATCGTCATCATTTGGGAGAGGTAGTTTACTACATGGAGGTACCTTGTGCACAACATCCGATCCTTGGAGATATTCTTTACTTTTGCATGCGTATGGGAGGTACATAACTTGCATGGCCTATTGAGCCACAAGAAAGTCATCGCCTCCTTCCATATTGGAGTCTTCTCGAATTTCCACTTGCCCAATTTTAGGCATCCTTCTCATGATATTTGGATCGAACCAACATCCTTTGAATATAATGGGCTTTAGAGGGACATGCCCTTCGAACTGAAGTTCCCATTTTCCCCTCGATTGTATACTCCGGTATTACTTGTCCTTGAATTGGGCCGAGTCTGATTGTGCTTTTCTGTATGGACGTGATACCAGTTCACGTTATAAACCTTAAATGACGTGACCCCAAATTTACAACACTACGATACTTGTTTCAATTTGACACACATCGACTTGTCTGCTCTTCCTTGCAAGTTCAATGATAGGAAAGCTTGGTGTATTAGTCGCATGCTAGAGCAACTTGAAATGCAAAACTAACTATGGGCCAAGTCAGGAAGTACCTCAGCCTTGAACCAAGAAATGTAATTGGGCTTGCCATCTCCGGCACCATATCGAAGACGGTGATTTGATTCAAGGATGCTCATTTCCCATGGTTTCGTCCAAAATTGATCATTGAATTCCCTACATCAATAAGGAGGAGCGTGGTTGGACACAAATTTGCGATGTGTTGCGACACAAGTTACTCATCACTTACTTGATGTATGGTTTAACTTCGGCTAGGTTGGTCAGGATATACAGCATCATAGTGCGGACATGTCAACACTCAGATTTTTGGGTTCTCTTCCACTTCCACTCCCTAGGTTACCTTGGAATAGACTAAGCTTGGATTTATTTTCTGACTCACCAACATTGTAACGAATGGGTTGATTACGGGAAGAAGGCATATCCTGATGGATGTATAATGCCGTGAAGTTTGACACCTCTTGAACGAATGCCTTGGCTATGGATGTTGATGCTTCATCCTGAGCTTTATTTTTACATTTGTCTTTAGATTTCTTCATTTGTCTCTCAAGTGGATACATCCAACGGTTCTGTGGGGCCCCACATATGTGCCTCATAAGGGAGGTGCAAAATGTTGTCTTCCATTGGATTAAAGATACCTGGTGGAAATATCTTCTCTAACTTGCAGAGCAACACTGGTGCAAATTTTTCCAGCTCTTTAATGACGGTTAGTTTGAGTTCTCTGGCACAAAGCTGGCAGAAGAAATAGCTCAACTCTACAAACACGGTGCAAACTTCCTCCGGGACAAAGCCTCGAATCATCGAAGGCATTAGCACCTGAAGCCATACATCATAGTCATGACTCTTGAGCCCATTGACTTTCATTGTTCCAAGACTCACTCCCCCACTCCAATTGGCTGTGAACCCATCGGTGAACTTGACGTCATACTTAAACCAGAGGGGAGCCTCCTTTCTCTGGAACCTTTTAAGGAAGACCCGTCCCGGTGGCTTCGTCCAAGATTTTCTATTATCTTTCGGTTTGATCATCTTTGAGCTTTTTTGTATTGCACAGTAATTTCTCATCGACCTAGCCTTAACATAATCCTTCGTCTTCTCAGTATCGAATAGGGTGCTGAAGATGGCCTTGGCGATATTCTTTTCAGTGTGCATTACATCAATGTTATGTGGAAGAAGGATATCCTCGAAGTATGTGAAGTCCCCCAAGCATGGTCGGTGATTACACATGTGTTCAGTACCATATCCCAGATTTTACCAGGACGTTTGGGATCTGGCTGAAGCCCACCTAATTGAGCAAGAATCTGTGGACCGAACATTGTGGGTGGTGCCTCGTGTAAGATGACTTTGTCGAACGTAAAATGCTTCTTGTCATTTTTAAATGGATGGTCAAGAGGAAGGAATTGTCGATGCTTGTCGAAGGAAGTATACTGCCTACCCTTGTTCAGCCACATGAATTTCAAGGTTGCCTTGCAATCTGGGCATGGCATCTTCCCATGAGTACACCAGCCAGAGAATATTGCCCGGGCCGGTGCATCATGAATGGAGTACTAGTACCAAACATACATTCTGAATTTCTTCTTCGTATGCACGTCGTATGTCATGACCCCCTCCTCCCAAGCCCTCATCATATCATCCTCTAGCGGCTCCATGTACATACTCATATTTTTCCCGGATGATGGGGACTCGGAATTATCAGCGACAGGAACATGGTATGTGGTTGCATGAGGATGCTAGCGGGAGGTTCATGGGAATACCAAACAGAGACCAATAGCCGTATGAGGCAGACATGATACCAAATGGATTCAACCCATCGATGTCGTAACAAACCTGTACGTTCTTAGCCTCTTTTGCCTTTTCACTATGAATGAAATCGAACACCTTCCATGCTTCAGCATCCGATGGATATACAATCGTATTGGCACTGTATCACTTCCCGTATTTGTGCCATGTCATATGTTTGGCGGTACATACGGTCATGGAAAACTGTTGGATTCTAGGTATGGGTGAAAGATACCGAAGGATCTTTTGTGCGACTGTGAGCTGCGTCTTCTGACCATCACCAGCGTCTACCTCCATATACCTAGAGGATCCGCACTTTAGACAGTATGTTTCAGCCGCATGTTCATTCCAAAATAACATGCACCCATTTGGACAAAATGTATCTGCTCATATGGCATCTTAAGTTCATGAAGGAGTTTTTTGGCCTCGTACATGTTCTTTGGCAGATCGTGTGAAGCCGAAAGAAGGCTGGCAGTAACAGTCAACCATGCATCAAAGGCAGATATGCTCATGTTGAGTTCCGCCTTGACAACCATCAACCGGGAGATGTCATCTAGCTGAGAAATTTGAGCATGCGCGTGAAGAGGTTTATGTGATCCCTCCAACATATCATAATAAGCCTTTGCTGTTGGCTCCAGCTCTTGCGCTTCTTCTGGTTGCTCTGCTTATGGTTGCACTACAGGTGGCACATGTGCATCACGAATGTCATCCATCATACGTTTGAGCCAGATATCGTAATCATCGGTGCGCTGTCGCAGCCGACGTCTGGACTCACCATACATGAACCACCAGTGGTAGTTTGGTGTGAACCCGTTCTTACAAACGTGTTTACACATTTTATCCTTTGTATGTTTCCTGTGGTTGTCTCAAACACTGCTGGGGCACAATGTTTCACTACCTCTAGTTTCTCTGGCAAATGCGACTTCAATGAAAGTCCATGCCTTTTTGATCCACCCACCCGATTTAGTATACATCCACTCACGGTCATCATCCATCCTCTGACATAATTTAGTTTCAACAATTAATTCAATGCAATACATGTCCAATTATTTCCATCTACCAAGTTTTACGGCGTGCTCTGAACTATCTAATAGGCGAGAATAGGTCCTAATCCCACCCGAGGATGTGTAGACTGGGCCGTTTCCATGCTCAACTACCATCTGAGACAAAATTTTGGCAGCACCACCCCGCTGTTCTCCAAATACATGTCTCATCAACAAGCCAGGAGATTGTGTATCCAGAGAACAATAGGGGGATGCTACCGAAACTCTGTCTCGGACTAGAGTAGAGCATGGAAACGAACCCAATCTACACATCCTCGGGCTGTCCATGGAAAACATGGACAATTCGAAAGAGTTACGGTTATAAATATGCAATGAGTTGCATATTTATAAATGTAACTCTTCTGAATGGGAGAAGCCTAGGTTATGCGACTAGCTAAGTGATCTAGAAATAAATGAACCTACACATGAAAGGGAAAGATTACCCTTGAAGCGTGGTCGGGGATGAAGATGGTACCTCTACTCCACAAAGGACCACGGAGATGGTCACTTCCCCGGAGTTAAACTTGATGCCTATCATGCACCAAGTAATATAGAGCTGTCAAGCATAGCACTTCTCTTTAATTTTTACCGTATCACACACACACATACACACATCACATTAGCACACACACAAATGCACTTGATCTCCTCCCTAAATCTTTACTGTCATCTCATGTTTTGTCGGTCTCTCTTCTCTTCCTTCTCAACAGCATATAGACATCACACACCGACACACACATCACACACACACATCACACACATCACACACCAACACACACACACACACAAATTAGGAGTGAGAGAGAGGGGGAGCACAACGAGGGGGAGATCCGGCTGGTGGTGAGGAGGAGGTGGCGTCATTGGTGGTGCTCGGGGGGGAGTAGCTCGGCGTCGAGGGTGGTGGTCGGGGAGGAGCAGCTTGGTGGCAGCGGTGGTGGTGGTCGGGGAGGAACAGGTCAGCGTCGGGGGTGGTGGTCGGGGAAGAGCAGCTCGGCTCGGTGGAGGAGGCGGCGAGGTAGTGCTTGACGGGGGGAGCGCCGGTGAGGTCAAATGAGAAGGGAGGGGCTCGGTAGACAGAGGGGCTTGGTGAGGTAGGGCGGATCCAGGGCTCGGCGAGGAGGCGGCGAGGTGGGATGGATCCCGCACTTGGTGGTGGGAGGGTCTCGGCGGAGGGGCTGATGATGGTGTGCGGCGGCGGCGATGGTGGGAGGGAAGTCACGTGTGGGAGGGGGGAAATGAATTAGAGAGGGAGACACATGAGAGAAATTTTGTCTAAGTCATATTTTCCAGATAGTTGCCGAGTTCCGTATATCGGAAACTCGGCAAAGATGAACTATGCCGAGCTTCATGTGCTCGGCAAATGTCCTTTTTTTGTTCTTTCCATATAATTTTATTTAATTGTTTGTTTATTTCCTTTTAATTATTTTTTGTTTCTTTGTTCCATTTAATATTACCCTATTTAAAAGAGCAAGGGTTTCCGACACTTCTCGCGCGATTTCACACTTTCACCTGTCCGGAGGGCCCCACAATGTCTTCCCCATAGCTTCTGTGAAACGCCCATTGATTTTTACCACACCCTCCAGGTGCTGTATGAAGACGCCACGTCAGGTCTCGTGAATTTCCCGCCTCCCGTGAATTTTCCTGAATTTAAACGGCAGGAAACCGTACGCTAGCAGCCTCTCCATGGCCACCGGTGCCGGGCCGTCCCTCTCAGTTGGGTGCACAGGGCTGGGTCATGGATCAGAGACCACAGGTAGTTACTTTCATCCTTGTCCGGTGATGATTTTACATGGCCGCAGCTCAGTATTGAATTTCCAGCATTAAACCCTAGAAATGCAGTAAATGCCCTGAATATCGCAGGCGGCCCCCCAAAAAAGCCTGGACATGGCATGTGTCATGGAATGTACTCTGGTGAGCACAGAAAAAGTTTTGAGGCCAACGGAGGAACGGGCCCCGCACCCACTTCAAAACCCGGACGTGTTTTGTCTCGAAAGCTAGATCCTTCCTGCGAGAAGGTCCCATTTCCACACAACCTCCGTGAAGGCTTCCGCGAAACACACTCGAATTTTTACCACACACCCTAGGGGATGTATGAAGACACCGCACCAGGTCCCGTGAATTTCCAGCCTCCCATGAATTTTACTGGATTTAAACGGCAGTAAACCCTGGTGCATGGGCCCCGCATCATCTAGCCCTTTCACCGGCTTCAAAAGGGGGTTGACCATGGGGATTTTATCTTTGTTTTTGTTAGGGTAGGTCATAGCAACATGGAAAACCAAAATTGAGCCCAAGTTTCAGAGGATTACCTCATGTTGCCTTGAAGTGGGGGTTTAGCACTATAAGACCAGAACCTTCATGCGGGATAGTCCTGTCTTTGAAGGAAGTACCACGTCAAAACTGCGTATTGGCTCTTTCCACCTTACACCACCCTTATATACATGTACTAGGGCCACATGCAAGTGGGGCAGGGTTTCGGACCCCCCCTCACGCGGTTTCAGATGAAACCCTGATGCGTGGGCCCTGCGTCGTCTAGCCATTTGACCATCTTCGAAAGGAGGTTGACTATGGGGATTTTCTAATTGTTTGTGTTAGGGTTGGTCATAGCAACATGGAAAACCAAAATTGAGCCCAAGTTTTGACAAGATTCCCTCCAATTGCCTCGAAATGGGCGTTTCGCACTATAAGTCCAGAACCTTCATGTAGGATAGTCCTGTTTGTGAAGGAAGTGCTAGATCAAAGTTGTGTATTGTCTCTATCCACCTTACACCACCCTTATATACATGTATTAGGGCCACATGTAAGTGGGTGAGGGTTTTTACCCTCCCTCGCGTGGTTTCGGACGAAACCCTGATCCATGGGCCCCGCGTCCACCTGTCCTTTGACCGGCTTCGAAAGGGGGTAGACCATGGGGATTTTCTCTTTGTTTGTGTTCGGGTATGTCATAGCAACATGGAAAACCAAAATTGAGCCCAAGTTTTCAAAAGATTCCCTACCGTTGCTATGAAGTGGGGGTTTCGCACTGTAAGTCAAGAACCTTCGTGCAGGATAGTCCTATTTGTGAAGGAAGTGCCAAATCAAAATTGTATATTATCTCTATCCACCTTACACCACCCTTACGTACATATATTATGGCAACATGCATGTGGGGGAGGGTTTCCGACCCTCCCTCGCACTGTTTCGGAGGAAACCCTGATCCGTCGGCCCTGCGCCGTCTTGCCATTTGACCGGCTTCGAAAGGAGGTAGACCATGGGGATTTTCTCTTTGTTTGTGTTAGGGTAGGTCATAGCAATATGGAAAACCAAAATTGAGCCCAAGTTTTCACAAGATTCCCTCTCGTTGCGTTGAAGTAGGGGCTTCGTACTATAAGTCCAGAACCTTCAAGCAGGATAGTCATGTTTGTGAAGGAAAGTGCCACATCAAAGTTGTGTATTGTCTATATCCACCTTACACCACCCTTATGTACATATATTAGGGCCACAAGCAAGTGGGGGGGGGGGGGGGGGGGGGGGGGGATCCGACCCTCCCTCGTGCGGTTTCGGACGAAACCCTGATCCGTGGTCCCCGCGTCGTCCTGCCCTTTGGCCAGCTTCGAAAGGGGGTAGACCATGGGGTTTTTCTATTTGTTTGTGTTAGGGTAGGTCATAGCAACATGGAAAACCAAAATTGAGCTCAAGTTTTCACAAGATTCCCTCTCGTTGCTTCGAAGTGTGGGTTTCGCACTATAAGTCCAGAAAGCTTCATGCGGGACAGTCCTGTCTTTGAAGGAAGTGCCACATCAAAACTGTGTATTGGCTCTTTCCGCCTTACACCACCCTTATATACATGTATTAGGGCCATATGCAAGTGGGGGAGGGTTTCCGACACTCCCTCGTGCGGTTTCGGAAGAAACCCTGATGCGTGGGCCCCGCGTCGTCTCATTGATTGCTCTTTTCTTTGAGCACGAACTTAGAGTAATCATCCTCTGCCTCTTTCCTAGAAATAAACCCTTTATAGCAACTATTCTTATAACCGTCCACTTGTTCATGGCATGCCTGCCATGAACCCTAGACTCCTGGATGCCTCCCTAAGTACATCACATACCACTTCATCTACCAAGATAAAAGGACAAGATAGCAACAAGTCAATTATCATAGCTATCACATATACTAGCCAATATCAACGAGTCATGTAGCAATCTTCGTAGCAACATAGAAAGTTCACAAGCATCATACAAGTCACATAAAGGAAGTTTAGAAGTAGCTCAGAAGCAAAAGATCAGCTCCGTGGACATGAGCTCTTCGTCTCCTCCATCTCCAGCTCGAGTTCGTCAATCTCGTGGGGAAGGGGCCACCACGGTCTGGGCTGAGGAGGCTGCCACGATCTAGGCATAGGCAGCCTCGATCTTGCTAGGGCGGTCGCCGCAGTATCGGTGGCTGCTCGAGCGCTCTCGGCGGATGCAGACGCCCTCTCAGCTACTGCAGACGCCCTGTGGGCGAATGTGGCCGCGATCACGGCATAGGCCACCGCGACCTCGGCGTAGGCGGCCGCGCTCGCGGTGGAGGTTGCCACCGTAGGCACCCTCACGAAGCGTCTCCACGTCCCCATCTAACTACAAACGGACCAAAACCTAACATGCATGAAGAAAAAACACATTTTCAATGCTAGCATCATTTATGAACAACAAAGAATAATTTGCATATTCGATCGATTGGCATAAAAAAAATGCTGCTCACACAGACTACAAGATTGTTCTGTTCATTTTTTGAAAAGTCCAACATCATATACATTACCATTAAGAGCCTGTAGCTTGACGATTCTTGAGATATTTTGTCAATGTTGGTTGAGAAACCACTCCGTTATCACATGTTTGCTATAGATGATGCCAGAGTGGATTGTCACTCAACATGGACGAAAGATCTGGGGAGCAATCAAACTAGAGACCCCTAATGAAAACATATATACTGCTGGACTTATGAACAGAATAGTCCTACAGTCAGGGTGGATAGCATTCGTTGACATCGATGATTGTCCTTTCTTCACCTCTAACCTAGAAGGCTGGCTTATTCGGCATGTGGGTTGACTTCTAATCCGTCGAGGATCTCTTCATGTGGAAGGATAATATTCTGCATTCCTGCCACACAGGTGTTTTGCTACGACAATGGAAGAAAAGACAACCTTTCAGGACTTGTCAGACTTTGAATTCTTCACTATACTACTCTAAAATTCATTGAAGAAATTGGTATAGAAATACATCCTAGACGAACAATCTCTCACTTTGGGTGTTTTTGTATCCCGAGCTATGTTTCGAAATTTGATTTGAAATGTTGTGACAACATTGTTTCATGTTGTGTCAATGTGCTTATTTTTTTCAGATTTTTTCAAACATTTTGAAATGTGCTACGGGAGTTCGATGCACCGGGTCCACCACAAGCATTGGTGCACCAGATATTCCCCCATGTCGCCCCTCATCCACAACAGAGGTGCCGTTGGTTTTGCCAAGTCTTGTGCTTCTGAGTTGGAATCGTGTCACTCGATCGTGAGCAAAACACTTACTATACGGGACGTAGTAAACGGCGTACGTCCACCTTCCAGCAAGATTGGAGTGCTGCTCGCCAAACAAGGTCTTGTCGAGTTGTTTACCGTATCCCCCTTCAGAGAATTAATTAATCACAGGCTAGCTGAACATCATGCGTGCAGGTTTAAATTTAGTACCAAAGACAGTGCTCCACTGCACCCAACGCTTCCAGGTAGGCAGGGCAAGTCTGGCCGATCCTCATAAATCATCGCCTTGATACCAGCCTTGCTTACCAGAGCAAGACGAGCACGAATCTTTTGGACGTGGTGAGCATGCCGTGATCTGTTTGTCCCAGCCCTGGCCAGTGGCCAGTGATCATCGCAGCGGCCTCCGAACTATCAGTGGTGCGGTTCTGTAGTTTTCTTGGTCTTCAGCTGAATATATCTGTGCCATGTGATGTCTGTTTGTTTCCTGTTACAACGCCTATCAGTCCACCACCATGTCTGTACTTTGCAATAAGGATTTGGATTTGGTGTGGGAGATTTGTTTGAACTTGAAAACACTACTGATTGATGTGCTACTACCCAAAGGTCTGACGCTTTTTTCTTCCTTGATCTCCATGATTATCTTGTTGATGTATTACTACCCAAAGGCAGTGTTGTGTTTCTTAACTCTTTATGAGTCGGCCGACATGTCACTCCATCTCAAAATACTGAATGCTCGCTGTAGGCTGAATGATGCCGAGGTTGGAGATATTCGTAAATAGCGAAGTATCCAGTGAAAACATGAAAACTATTGTCGTACGCCATCGGATTCACGAACATATGGTACAGATCAGAGGTTGGAATCCCACCTGCCATTTAACTACAGTTTTGCCGAAACCCCCTACTAACAATAATTTGCTGAAGAGGAAAAATTGGGAATTATCCCGCTTCCTAGTTGTTCTCCACCCACGCGAGGGCGACCTGGAGGCCGCGGCGATTCAACGGCGACTGACTGCGGCGGTGCTCCCCTAGCGATGGCGACTCCGAGGCTGCGGCGGCGCCCCAACGCAGCCGCAACCTGGCACTGACCACACGCGCTGGCGGCGTGGCGCTCGCCCCACGCAATGACGACCCAACAACCATGGTGATGCCCCGGCGCGACGGTGACCTCCGTGACCCGGCTCTGCCCCCATACGACGGAGACCGAGCGGCCGTGGCGCTGCCTCCATGCGACGGCGACCCGGCGGCTTGCTTTCCCTTCAAAACTGCTGTTTTGCTATACAGAGAAATCGTTCATGTTTTGCTCTAACTGAATGAATGTCGACGTACAGATAAATCCTAGTTCTTTTGCTGCACCTGAATCAATGTGGATGTACAGAAAATACTTGAATGAATGTGGATGTACAAGAAATCTTTGCTCTTTTGCCTTCCCATTGCTCTGGAGGTGCGGCAGGGTAGCAAGTTGAGCCGATTTTCTGTCATTTCAGTGACATGGATAATACAAAAGGATTCTGCTTCTACTTCCATGCCATGTATGTACCGGTGGTTAACATCTTCAGTCTTGCTAAATTCAGAGTTGACAAGCCATCTGCTACAATCAACAGGAATCGGGCATTAACCAATTAATCTCTTGTGGCTTATTACCCAGTCTAAGTCTAATTCTAGCTAGCATAAAGGAACAATTTCCAGCACTTTTACACACCACAACACACGCACGGAAAGCAATAGCATAGCAGCAGCATGGGCTGGCTGGGGGCTCATGCTACATAAGCTAAATGCCCTCTCTTACCTACATCAGCCTTGAGAAACAATACTCTTGACCCAGATGAGCCAATGCTAGCTGCGTGACATGTGAATAGTGTGCCCTTGGCCTTCTCATTGACTTTTCTGATAGACTTGATTAAATGCTGCTTCCAAGGTGTGACAAATTCATGGGTGTGTTCTTCATGAAAATATGATACTGGGTATTTGCCATCCTTCATATGCTTCACAGTTATCATGGCCTCACAATCACATCTAGTGATCTTTCTTGCATGTGTTCTTTTCTTCTCTCCATTCAAATCCGTCTTGGGTTCGTCCTCCTTCTTTGTTCGGAATCCTGATTTTCCACAAAGGAACCACCTCCAAACTATCACATTATCTACGGTCTTCTTCTGTCCAATTCGAACTGAAAATCCAACATTGTGTGCATAAGCCTTGTAAAACTCCTCGACTGCTTCCATACTCTCGAATGTCATTCCTAAAGCTGGCTTTAAGTTCTCATCGCATTTTGGTGTACACGATGAACTCTAAAAAATTACAACACCCATTAATCATACAAGTTAGTAATTGTTAGCAAAAATTGAACTAAGTTGTGATGATAATGATACTCACACAAACTGGGCTGTCCGTAGCTCTTTTTTTCGTATACCGAAGCTATCCAAATTGATCGGGGAGGATGTATTTCCATATCATGGCGGCCGGCCTCATTGCAATTATGGGTTTGCAAAACTAAATCACCACCAAGCTGGGGGGGGGGGGGGGGGGGGGGGGGGGGGGGGGGGGGGGGGGGGGGGGGGGGGGGGGGGGGGGGGGGGGGGGGGGGGGGGGGGGGGGGGGGGGGGGGGGGGGGGGGGGGGGGGGGGGGGGGGGGGGGGGGGGGGGGGGGGGGGGGGGGGGGGGGGGGGGGGGGGGGGGGGGGGGGGGGGGGGGGGGGGGGGGGGGGGGGGGGGGGGGGGGGGGGGGGGGGGGGGGGGGGGGGGGGGGGGGGGGGGGGGGGGGGGGGGGGGGGGGGGGGGGGGGGGGGGGGGGGGGGGGGGGGGGGGGGGGGGGGGGGGGGGGGGGGGGGGGGGGGGGGGGGGGGGGGGGGGGGGGGGGGGGGGGGGGGGGGGGGGGGGGGGGGGGGGGGGGGGGGGGGGGGGGGGGGGGGGGGGGGGGGGGGGGGGGGGGGGGGGGGGGGGGGGGGGGGGGGGGGGGGGGGGGGGGGGGGGGGGGGGGGGGGGGGGGGGGGGGGGGGGGGGGGGGGGGGGGGGGGGGGGGGGGGGGGGGGGGGGGGGGGGGGGGGGGGGGGGGGGGGGGGGGGGGGGGGGGGGGGGGGGGGGGGGGGGGGGGGGGGGGGGGGGGGGGGGGGGGGGGGGGGGGGGGGGGGGGGGGGGGGGGGGGGGGGGGGGGGGGGGGGGGGGGGGGGGGGGGGGGGGGGGGGGGGGGGGGGGGGGGGGGGGGGGGGGGGGGGGGGGGGGGGGGGGGGGGGGGGGGGGGGGGGGGGGGGGGGGGGGGGGGGGGGGGGGGGGGGGGGGGGGGGGGGGGGGGGGGGGGGGGGGGGGGGGGGGGGGGGGGGGGGGGGGGGGGGGGGGGGGGGGGGGGGGGGGGGGGGGGGGGGGGGGGGGGGGGGGGGGGGGGGGGGGGGGGGGGGGGGGGGGGGGGGGGGGGGGGGGGGGGGGGGGGGGGGGGGGGGGGGGGGGGGGGGGGGGGGGGGGGGGGGGGGGGGGGGGGGGGGGGGGGGGGGGGGGGGGGGGGGGGGGGGGGGGGGGGGGGGGGGGGGGGGGGGGGGGGGGGGGGGGGGGGGGGGGGGGGGGGGGGGGGGGGGGGGGGGGGGGGGGGGGGGGGGGGGGGGGGGGGGGGGGGGGGGGGGGGGGGGGGGGGGGGGGGGGGGGGGGGGGGGGGGGGGGGGGGGGGGGGGGGGGGGGGGGGGGGGGGGGGGGGGGGGGGGGGGGGGGGGGGGGGGGGGGGGGGGGGGGGGGGGGGGGGGGGGGGGGGGGGGGGGGGGGGGGGGGGGGGGGGGGGGGGGGGGGGGGGGGGGGGGGGGGGGGGGGGGGGGGGGGGGGGGGGGGGGGGGGGGGGGGGGGTGCCAAATCTAATTTGAAGAAGGGGGTCAATACATATATATGAATGAAACTCAACACAAATGATGGTAATAAAATAAAATTGTGAATATTATTGCTTACGCACTACATATTGTTTTTCAGAGTAGCCCCGCTTAGAGGTCGTCGCATTGTAGATGTACTCGCAAACGTAATATCCACAAAAATTATTCCCGCCTTCCTGCCGCAACTACTTTACGAGACATAGAGGTCAATCAAACTGATAATCAAGCATTATAAATGGTATTGATGAAACCAGCTAGAATCAATGGGAGATGCGCGGAACTAGCTAGTAGTACTTACTTTCGGGTGTGTAAATCGCAGCTCTCCCGGCAGTCCCGGAGCTTCTGCGGTGAACACTTTACAAACCCTGCGAGACAAAGAAAATAATTACTTGATATCAGGAAATGAACAAAGTTGCCGATATGGTGCGATAATGATCGATTGAACTTACTTCTGGAGCATTTCAGTCATGGCCGCATACTCCTTGGGATCTTTTCGTCTTGAGTCTAAGACGGTTACTAGTCCCTGCTCAAGCTTAATCTCTAGGAGAATAAAGTGGAAGCTGCGCACGCATGCATAACTCATCAATTACATTACTATAACCTCGAGTAATAAGGGAAACCGAATATGCAGAAGACAGTAACACTCACTTGAAGTTGTAAGGAAAGAGTATTTTATCTTTGTTTTGATTTTTAAGCAATGATTGTAGTAAATTGGCCTCGGTTTCTTTCGCATTATATTTAACCGTCCTTTCATCTATGAGATTTGTGTTAATGAACCCAATATCATAGATTTGTGCATTTCTGCATTCGACGATCTTCAATCTGCATAATATAGTGAGGATAATTATATATACATGCAATGAAAGAGCTGAGCTATATATAGAGACTTAATTACAGAAGTATAGTACTTACAGACAGTAGCAAGTGATGATTATTTTATCGAGGTCCTTTTGACTGAAAAACTGGAAGAACTCCTCAAATGGAACAGACAACAGATCAATTCCAATGAGGTCGTGCTCCTCTTTAACTCTCAGCGTCAAAATATCCTTTCCAGACTTGCAGGTGTCCATGTACCACTTATGGAATCTTCGCATCATCGATGTTAGAGGAGGATCACCAGGTCTGACGAGAGGCTTCCCGTACCGGTATTTGTGTTCGTCCACCTCCATTGTATCAAAATGTGCATCGTCGGGCAAGTAATCACCAGGATTGGTACCGGGTAGCATCCCCAGCAGATTTGCGACGATATCGCTAGACACCTTGAGCGGGGGGCACGATTGGTTTGCCTGTTCACCGAGCTGGGGAATTTTGTTCCCACTTCTTCGTTCTTGTAACCTTTTGTCACTTGAAGTAGTTCCCGACTGGCGCGCTCCTTCCACTGCCTTTTTAAGAGCGCGGACATGGTTGTCATCCGGCGGAGGCGGTGGTGGTCGCTTCAGGTTCTCCAAAGTGCGCTTCAGTTTCACCGGATCTATCTTCTCCTCCGGAGGGGGATTTTTCTTTGCAAAAAAGTCCCTCACTTGGGCTTGAAAGATCTGCGCGTTTTCATCCTCGGTCATCTCGTATGGTAACTTCTCTAGAGGCTTGAGAGATGGACCGAATATGTATTGCCTCCCGCCTCTGGCTGTACTGCTAGACGCCGGAGCAGCCGGACCGGCTGCGGCTGTTTTCCTTCATTGCTTACGAGGCAGAGAAGGAGGCGGAGTGCTACGACGCACCGGAGCAGCGGGAGCGGCGGCGGCAGTCTTCCGCTGTTGCTGACGAGGCGGAGAAGGAGGCGGGCTGCTCGGACGCGCCGGCGTAGGCGGAGAAGGAGGCGGAGTGCCGCCATGCGCCGGAGCAGCCGGAGAAGGAGGCGGACTGCCCTGATCACTCGCCGGAGGAGGAGGCGGAGGAGGAGGCGGAGTTCCCTGACTCGCCGGAGGAGGAGGAGGAGGCGTCCAGTTCAGAAGGTTGATGAGCTCCTTCCGCCAAAGACATGGAGTCTTCAGAGCAAGACCCAGCTGAGTCTCCCCTTCACCGGTAGGGTGGTCAAGCTCGAGCTCCTCAAATCCCTCCGTTATTTCATCGACCATCACAATAGCATAGCCTTGTGGAATCGGAAGGCAGTGAAAAGTTGTGCCGGGTTGAGGAGGTGCAACAGAGCCGATAGCCGCCTTGACTTTGAGGTGCTGCCATTGCGTCATAAGGTGGCAATCTTGAGCCTCCGTGATAGCATCCACGGGGTAGCTGGGAGCCGTGAAGTCAGGCTGCTGAAGGAGCTCGGTGGAAGCCACGCTGCTTCTCCGCTGAGATGGTGGGGTAGCTTCTGGGGTAGCTCCGGCAGGTCGCTGGCTCTGAACTAGTAGTGCTTGTTCCTCAAGCGCTCGTACCCTTGCAATCAGCTTCTGCAGTTCGGTCCGCTCCACTTTCCTCCTCCTCTCCCAGGTTTTGTAACCGCCTGCACTGGGAAACCCAACCTTCCACGCAACGGAGCCTGCCGTGCCTCGTGTTCGTCCTGGGTGCTCAGGATTCCCGAGGGCCTGTGTGATCTCGTCGTTCTCTCTGTCGGGAACGAATGTCCCTTGCTGCGTTGCGGCGACATACTTCTGAAGCTTCTTGACGGGTATTTCTAGTTGCTCCTTCGTCCAACGGCACGTCCCTGTTTTAGGGTCCAAGGTTCCCCCAACCCCGAAGAACCAAGTCCTTGAACGGTCTGGCCAGTTCAATGTCTCTGGTTCGACCCCTTTATCAAGTAGGTCCTTCTCAGCCTTGTCCCACAACGGCCGGGCTTTGAGGTAGCCACCTGACCCCGTGCGATGGTGATGCTCCTTCTTTGCAGCATTATTCTTGTTTGTCGCTGACATCTTCTTACTCTTCTCTGATGTCTTGTGGGCCACAAATACGGGCCAGTGATCTCTTATCTTCTCAAATCGGCCGGTGAATTCTGGAGTCTTCCCTTTGTCGACAAATGTTGATTTCAACTCATTCTTCCACCTCCTGAATAGATCTGCCATCTTCTTAAGAGCATGAGCCTTGACCAATGGCTCTATAACTGGCTTATCCTGATCCTCCTCTGGCGGTAGGGTGAAATTTGCCTTTAGCGCGGTCCAAAGATCATCTTTCTGTCTATCGTTGACAAAAGACACTTGAGGGTCTTCGCTCTTAGGCTTATTCCATTGGTGGATGCTGATCGGGATCATGTCCCTAACAAGAACCCCGCACTGAGCAGAAAATGCTTCCTTGGTCCGGCTGGGTTCAATCGGTTGGCCATCACCCTTGATTGCTGTGATCGTGAACCTTTCATCCTGGCGCAACCTTTTCTTCGAGCCTCGTCTCGTTACCAAAGTTTGGCTCGATCCGGAGGGCTAGAAAAGAAGAAAGAAGAGAGTTAATATGTGTACATACCAAAACAATTAATGCATCAATTAGCTAGTCAGCACAGGCTTAATTAATATATATACCTCGCCGGACTTTGCAACATCTCCTTCCTCCGTTCGCTCACCGGAGCAGTCATCACGGTCTCCTTCTTCCACCGGCATTTCGTCACCGGGGCCATCATAATCATGTCCTTCTACCTCCATTGTTCGATCACCGGAGCCTGCTTCACCCTCTCCTTCCAGACCATCGGTGTCATTGAGAAACGACAAGACATCACCTCCGTCGAGGATTATGTCCCCCAACAACTGTTCTGCTTCGATGTCTCGGTGCTCCGTAGTTTCTGCAAATATTACAACATGGCAATTAATATACAAACATGACAGATGGATATATTAGTGCAAACGTAGACCTAGCTAGCTCGACGCTTCTACGGTTTGGGGTGGCCTCGACAACGCTTAATGGGTTTGGGGTGGCCTAGGCAACGCTTCTAGGGTTTGGGGTGGCCTCGACAATGCTTCTAGGGTTTGGGTCGGACCGCCTCTCTCATGAATGTCCGATGTCTGGACCGACAAGGGATTTAACAAAATGACGCCATTCTGGATGTGCAGAAAATAGTCCATATTTTTCCTGATCTCATCTACCCTTCTATATGTCACGTTGTCTAGTGTCAAAGAATTCAAGAAAACCATGACTTCATCATTAGCCGGAATGACAGGCGTATAATGGTACGAAGCTCTTCAAAGTTGTTTTGGAACGGAGTTCCCGATAGAATAATTCACTTTTTGGTACAAAGTTCAGCAAGAGCCTTCCGAATATCGCTATTTGGAAGACCTTTGCTGAAATTCGTACCAAAAGGCGAATTATTCTATCAGGAACTCCGTTCCAAAACAACTTTGAAGAGCTTCGTAGCATCATACGCCTGTTACTTCTGGCAGGGGGGGGGGGGGGGGGGGGGGGGGGGGGGGGGGGGGGGGGGGGGGGGGGGGGGGGGGGGGGGGGGGGGGGGGGGGGGGGGGGGGGGGGGGGGGGGGGGGGGGGGGGGGGGGGGGGGGGGGGGGGGGGGGGGGGGGGGGGGGGGGGGGGGGGGGGGGGGGGGGGGGGGGGGGGGGGGGGGGGGGGGGGGGGGGGGGGGGGGGGGGGGGGGGGGGGGGGGGGGGGGGGGGGGGGGGGGGGGGGGGGGGGGGGGGGGGGGGGGGGGGGGGGGGGGGGGGGGGGGGGGGGGGGGGGGGGGGGGGGGGGGGGGGGGGGGGGGGGGGGGGGGGGGGGGGGGGGGGGGGGGGGGGGGGGGGGGGGGGGGGGGGGGGGGGGGGGGGGGGGGGGGGGGGGGGGGGGGGGGGGGGGGGGGGGGGGGGGGGGGGGGGGGGGGGGGGGGGGGGGGGGGGGGGGGGGGGGGGGGGGGGGGGGGGGGGGGGGGGGGGGGGGGGGGGGGGGGGGGGGGGGGGGGGGGGGGGGGGGGGGGGGGGGGGGGGGGGGGGGGGGGGGGGGGGGGGGGGGGGGGGGGGGGGGGGGGGGGGGGGGGGGGGGGGGGGGGGGGGGGGGGGGGGGGGGGGGGGGGGGGGGGGGGGGGGGGGGGGGGGGGGGGGGGGGGGGGGGGGGGGGGGGGGGGGGGGGGGGGGGGGGGGGGGGGGGGGGGGGGGGGGGGGGGGGGGGGGGGGGGGGGGGTGGCTCACTGGGGGCGGCGGCGAGGTCGGGGAGGCTGTCGGCGATGGCGACGAGGCGTGGGCGGCGCACGGCGTCGGCGTGGGCTCGGGGGCGGGGCACGGGCACGGGCGACGGCGACGGCGTCGGGCAGCCTGACGGCGTCGAGGAGGGGAACTGTGATTTTTGGAGAAAATTTCTAAGTGTTTGCTTATATAGACGAAACATTGGTCCCGGTTCGTGGCACAAACCGGGACCAATGCCCCCCTTTGGTCCCGGTTCATGCCACCAACCGGGACCAAAGGTCTCTTTTCAGCAGCCCAAAGGGCGGGAAACAGAGACCTTTGGTCCCGGTTGGTGCTACCAACCAGGACTAAAGGGGGCATTGGTATCGGTTCGTGGCAGTCCCGGTTTGGTGTCACCAACCGGGACCAAAGGCCTTGTGCTGCTCGCGGCCAAAAGTTTAGTCCCACCTCGCTAGTTGAGAGGGGCGCGGAGTGGTTTATAAACCCCACTGCCGCTGCCCTCTCGAGCTCCTCTCAAATGCAGGCTTACGGGCCTAACCTGACAGTCATCTGCCTGTGGGCCTACTGGGCCTTCTGCGGGCCTGAATCCTGGCCCGTGATTGGGTTTCTAGTCGTATTCAGGCCGTGGTGGCCCAGTAGGTGGCATATTTTTTCTATTTTTTTCTATTTTTTTTTCAGTTTTTCTGTTTTGTTTTTTAGTTTATTTATTTTCTTTTGTTTTTTGCTTTATTTTTTAATTCTTTTTGCTTTTAGGTAATAAATATTATAAACTTTTTGTTAGTGCCATTAGTTTTCCAATTCGAAAAGTTTAAATTTGAATTCTTTGAAATTTGTGTGAATCACTAGTTTGTGATTAATTTTACTATAAAAATAGTTTTTTGAGTGATTCATTTTACTGCTATTTAATATTACTGTGTTTTATCATTATATTCAAAAACAGTTTTTGTTATTTTAGTTTCTAACAAAAAAATCTTTTTGCTTTTTGTTATTTTTGAGTGATTCACACAAAAAAAATCTATTTTTTTTCCAGTTTTCCAGTTTTTCTGTTTTGTTTTTTGCTTTATTTATTTTCTTTTGTTTTTTGCTTTATTTTTTAATTCTTTTTTTCTTTTAGGTAATAAATATTATAAACTTTCTGTTAGTGCCATTAGTTTTCCAATTCGAATAGTTTAAATTTAAATTCTTTGAAATTTGTGTGAATCACTAGTTTGTGATTAACTTTACTATAAAATAGATTTTTGAGTGATTCTTTTTACTGCTATTTAATATTACTGTGTTTTATCATTATATTCAAAAACATGTTTTTGTTATTTTAGTTTCTAACAAAAAAAACTTTATGATAATTCTTTTTGCTATTAAAGTTTCTAACAAAAAAAGTTCTTTTTGAAAATTCTTTTTGCTTTTAATGTTTTGAACAGAAAATACTTTGCTAATTTTAGTTGTATAAATTTTAGTTGATTCCTTTTGCTATTAGAGTTTCATTAAAGTTTTCTAGTTCATTCTTTTTTCTATTAGAGTTTCATTAAAGTTTTCTAGTTCATTCTTTTAGTTTATTATTTTTGCTATTAGGGTTTCATAAAAGTTGAGAGGGTTACGGTAAAAACTGGATGCACTTCGTGTACAAAATGGACCATCTCTTTCGAAGTATTAGGGTTTCGGACGAAAACTCATCTGTTACAAAGGGATTTTATTTTTTTGAACTTATTTGAACTCCAGACTTTTTGTGTGTTCAAAATGAACCATTCAAAGCCACATCATCAGTTTTCAACCCTTTCTGACTTCATCTGTTATTTTTCATGCATTTACTGATTTTTTTGAGCTAAATGACCCTGAAATTGAAAAGCACTTCAAATGAACTCTGAAGAGTTTGAAAATTGGCATGATATCATCATTTCACCCACATAGCATGTGCTAAAAAGTTGAGAGGGTTACGGCAAAAACTGGATGCACTTCGTGTACAAAATGGACAATCTCTTTCGAAGTATCAGGGTTTCGGACGAAAACTTATCAGTTACAAAGGGATTTCATTTTTTTGAACTTATTTGAACTCCAGACTTTCTGACTTCATCTGTCTTCACTTTTTCTTCGCTTGTGTCCTTTGCTTATTGCGCCGTAACCATGGATATTCTTCATCGCTTAACACGGTGCTTGGGTCAGCCTTGACTTTGAAGGGAGGAATTTCATGAAACTTTTCATAATCTTCAGACATGTCTGTCTTACCCTCCACTCCCACGATGTCTCTTTTGCCTGAAAGAACTATGTGGCGCTTTGGCTCATCGTATGATGTATTCGCTTCCTTATCTTTTCTTTTTCTCGGTTTGGTAGACATGTCCTTCACATAGAAAACCTGCGCCACATCATTGGCTAGGACGAATGGTTCGTCTGTGTACCCAAGATTGTTCAGATCCACTATTGTCATTCTGTAATGTGGCTCTACCTGTACCCCGCCTCCTGATAGATTGACCCATTTGCACTTAAACAAAGGGACCTTAAAATCATGTCCGTAGTCAAGTTCCCATATGTCCACTATGTAACCATAATAGGGGGGGGGGGGGGGGGGGGGGGGGGGGGGGGGGGGGGGGGGGGGGGGGGGGGGGGGGGGGGGGGGGGGGGGGGGGGGGGGGGGGGGGGGGGGGGGGGGGGGGGGGGGGGGGGGGGGGGGGGGGGGGGGGGGGGGGGGGGGGGGGGGGGGGGGGGGGGGGGGGGGGGGGGGGGGGGGGGGGGGGGGGGGGGGGGGGGGGGGGGGGGGGGGGGGGGGGGGGGGGGGGGGGGGGGGGGGGGGGGGGGGGGGGGGGGGGGGGGGGGGGGGGGGGGGGGGGGGGGGGGGGGGGGGGGGGGGGGGGGGGGGGGGGGGGGGGGGGGGGGGGGGGGGGGGGGGGGGGGGGGGGGGGGGGGGGGGGGGGGGGGGGGGGGGGGGGGGGGGGGGGGGGGGGGGGGGGGGGGGGGGGGGGGGGGGGGGGGGGGGGGGGGGGGGGGGGGGGGGGGGGGGGGGGGGGGGGGGGGGGGGGGGGGGGGGGGGGGGGGGGGGGGGGGGGGGGGGGGGGGGGGGGGGGGGGGGGGGGGGGGGGGGGGGGGGGGGGGGGGGGGGGGGGGGGGGGGGGGGGGGGGGGGGGGGGGGGGGGGGGGGGGGGGGGGGGGGGGGGGGGGGGGGGGGGGGGGGGGGGGGGGGGGGGGGGGGGGGGGGGGGGGGGGGGGGGGGGGGGGGGGGGGGGGGGGGGGGGGGGGGGGGGGGGGGGGGGGGGGGGGGGGGGGGGGGGGGGGGGGGGGGGGGGGGGGGGGGGGGGGGGGGGGGGGGGGGGGGGGGGGGGGGGGGGGGGGGGGGGGGGGGGGGGGGGGGGGGGGGGGGGGGGGGGGGGGGGGGGGGGGGGGGGGGGGGGGGGGGGGGGGGGGGGGGGGGGGGGGGGGGGGGGGGGGGGGGGGGGGGGGGGGGGGGGGGGGGGGGGGGGGGGGGGGGGGGGGGGGGGGGGGGGGGGGGGGGGGGGGGGGGGGGGGGGGGGGGGGGGGGGGGGGGGGGGGGGGGGGGGGGGGGGGGGGGGGGGGGGGGGGGGGGGGGGGGGGGGGGGGGGGGGGGGGGGGGGGGGGGGGGGGGGGGGGGGGGGGGGGGGGGGGGGGGGGGGGGGGGGGGGGGGGGGGGGGGGGGGGGGGGGGGGGGGGGGGGGGGGGGGGGGGGGGGGGGGGGGGGGGGGGGGGGGGGGGGGGGGGGGGGGGGGGGGGGGGGGGGGCCGGGACCCTTTCCAAAGATTACGTGTAAATCATTGACCATAGCAAGTACGTGATCACCGGTACGCATGGCGGGCTTCTTCCGGTGATCTGCCTCGCCTTTGGAATGATTGCCTTTCTTTCGACATTGATGGTTGGTCGGAAGAAATCGACGATGCCCCAGGTACACATTCTTCCTGCATTTGTCCAGGTATATACTTTCGGCGTCAGCTAAACAGTGCGTGCATGCGTGGTATCCCTTGGTTGTCTGTCCTGAAAGGTTACTGAGAGCAGGCCAATCATTGATGGTTACAAACAGCAATGCATGCAGGTCAAATTCCTCCTGTCTCTGCTCATCCCACACACGTACACCGTTTCCATTCCACAACTATAAAAGTTCTTCAACTAATGGCCTTAGGTACACATCAATGTCGTTGCCGGGTTGCTTAGGCCCTTGGATGAGTACTGGCATCATAATGAACTTCCGCTTCATGCACAACCAAGGAGGAAGGTTATAGATACATAGAGTCACGGGCCAGGTGCTGTGATTGCTGCTCTGCTCCCCGAAAGGATTAATGCCATCCGCGCTTAAACCAAACCATACGTTCCTTGGGTCACCTGCAAACTCAGCCCGGTACTTTCTCTCAATTTTTCTCCACTACGACCCGTCAGCGGGTGCTCTCAACTTCCCGTCTTTCTTATGGTCCTCTCTGTGCCATCGCATCAACTTGGCATGCTCTTTGTTTCTGAACAGACGTTTCCACCGTGGTATTATAGGAGCATACCACATCACCTTGGCAGGAACCCTCTTCCTGGGGGGCTCGCCGTCAACATCACCAGGGTCATCTCGTCTGATCTTATACCGCAATGCACCGCATACCGGGCATGCGTTCAAATCCTCGTACGCACCGCGGTACAGGGTGCAGTCATTAGGGCATGCATGTACCTTCTGCACCTCCAATCCTAGAGGGCATACGACCTTCTTTGCTGTGTACGTACTGTCGGGCAATTCGTTATCCTTTGGAAGCTTCTTCTTCAATATTTTCAGTAGCTTCTCAAATCCTTTGTCAGGCACAGCATTTTCTGCCTTCCACCGCAGCAATTCCAGTACGGTACCGAGCTTTGTGTTGCCATCTTCGCAATTGGGGTACAACCCTTTTTGGTGATCCTCTAACATGCGATCGAACTTCAGCTTCTCCTTTTCACTTTCGCACTGTCTCCTTGCATCAACAATGACCCGGCGGAGATCATCATCGGGCACATCGTCTGGTTCCTCTTGATCTTCAGCTTCCACCATTGCAGCATCACCGTATTCAGGGGGCACATAGTTGTCATCGTCCTCTTCTTCTTCGCTGTCTTCCATCATAACCCCTATTTCTCCGTGCCTGGTCCAAACATTATAGTGTGGCATGAAACCCTTCTCAAGCAGGTGGGTGTGAAGGATTTTCCGGTCAGAGTAAGACTTCATATTCCCACATATAGGGCATGGACAACACATAAAATCATTCTGCTTGTTTGCCTCAGCCACTTCGAGAAAATTATATACGCCCTTAATGTACTCGGAGGTGCGTCTGTCACCGTACATCCATTGCCGGTTCATCTGCGTGCATTATATATAATTAAGTGTGTCAAAAACCATTACAAAACATCATGAATAGATAAGTGACCAAATTAATAGAAGTTCATCATCACATTAAAACCAAAGTACATACATAGTTCTCATTGAACAACATATAGGTCTCCAGAGCATCTAATTAAACCATACATTGAAACTATGTAAAACATTTCAATGCAACAACAAATGCGATCATAATCGCAACCAAGGTAACAATTGATCCAACGGCATAATGTTACCAAGCCTCGGTATGAATGACATATTTTCTATACTTTCTAATCTTGAAGTGCATTGCATCCATCTTGATCTTGTGATCATCGACGACATCCACAACATGCAACTCCAATATCATCTTCTCCTCCTCAATTTTTTTCAATTTTTCCTTCAAGTAATTGTTTTCTTCTTCAACTAAATTTAACCTCTCGACAATAGGGTCGGTTGGAATTTCCGGTTCACATACCTCCTAGATAAATAAATCTATGTCACGTTGGTCGGCATAATTGTCATAAACAATAAATGAACCAAATAGTTATAAAATATAATATATACCACATCCGAATCATAGACAGGATGAGGGCCGACGGGGACGGATACCAAAACCATCGCACTATCTAATAACAAACAATAATAAAAGTAAGAAAATTAGACAAGTATCTATCTAAATCATACAAGTAAGAATTTTTTCTTTTAGAAAGAAGATAAGAACAAGAGGCTCACCACGGTGGTGCCGGCGATGAGATTGGCGCGGGCGATCGACGGCGGTGAAGACGGGGACGGGACGTGACGGACCGCTAAACCTAGACAAATCTTGAGGAAAATGGAGCTTGGAGGTCGAGTTTGGAGAGGAGAAAGCTTAAGTCGTGTTGCTCAGGCATTTCATCGAACACCTCATGTGCATAGGAGGTGAGCTAGAGCACCAAAAAACCCTCCCCTCGCCGGCCAGAAAAAAACAGAGCAGTGGAGTGCTCTGCTCGCGGGCGAGGGGTATATATAGGCACAACATTGGTCCCGGTTCGTGGTTGGAACCAGGACTAAAGGCCACCCTTTGGTCCCGGTTCCATCCACAAACCGGGACCAATGGATGTGGGCCAGGAGCGAGGCCCATTGGTCCCAGTTCGTATCTGGAACCGGGACCAAAGGGTCCAGACGAACCGGGACCAATGCCCCACGAGCCCCGGCCGGCCCCCTGGGCGCACGAACCGGGACGTATGCCCCCATGGGTCCCGGTTCATGACTGAACCGGGACTAATGGGCTGGGCAGGCCTGAACCAAAGCCCTGATTTCTACTAGTGGTTGCCACCCTTTAGTCCTGGTTGGTGTCTCCAACCGGGACTAAAAGGTCGATCTTCAGTTCCAGTTTTAGGCACCAACCGGGACTAAAAAAATGCCTATATATATATCCTCGCCTTTGTCCGCCCTCTCCTCTATTTTTGGCTCATAAGAAGGTGGGAGGTGTGTGCTACTTTGCTCTCCCTTCCTATGCACATGAGGTGTTCGATGAAATACCTGAGAGCATGATGCCACTTGAGTTCACACAAAACAAACATGATATGAGGTGCCCGAGCAACACATAAGCTTTCTCCTCTTTCTTCTCCTCTGTTCTTCCTCCAAGCCCGTCCCCGTCACCGTCCTCACCGCCGTCGATCGCCCGTGACGATCTCGTCGCTGGCACCACCGTGGTGAGCCTCTTGTTCTTATCTTTTTTTTTAAGAAAAAAGTCTTACTTGTATGATTCAGATAGCTACTTGTATAATTTTCTTACTTGTATTATTGTTTGTTATTATATAGTGTCATGGTTTTGATATCCGCCCCCGTCGGTTCTTGTCCGGTCTATGATTCGGATGTGGTATATTATCTTTTATAACTATTTGTTTCATTTAGTGTTTATGACAATTGTGCCGACCAACTTGACATAGATGTTTTTATCTAGGAGGTATGTGAACCCAAAATTCCAACCGACCCGCTTATCGAGAGATTAAATTTAGTTGAAAAAGAAAAAAAAATTATTTGAAAGAAAAATTGAAAAGAATTGAAGAAGAGAATATGAAATTGGAGTTGCATGTTGCCGATGTTGTCGATCTACACAAGATCGAGATGGATGCAATGCGCTTGAAGATTAGAAAGATTAGAAAATATGCCATTGATAAAGAGGCTTGGTATCATTATGCTGTTGGATCAATTGTTACCTTAGTTGCGATTTTGATCGCATTTGTTGTTGCATTTAAATGTATTACATAGTTGTATGTTAGTTTCAATGTGTGTTTTAATTAGATGCTCTAGATAGTTGTATGTTGTTTTATGAGAACTATGTATGAACTTTATGTATTTATTTTTTCAGTAATAACATTTGATCACTACTGTACTTTGGTTTTAATGTGATGATGAACTTGTATTAATTTGGTCATTTCTCTATTCATGATGTTCTGTAATGGTTTTTAATATACTTAATTATATAATGCAGATGAACTGGCAATGGATGTACGGTGACCGACGCACTTCCGAGTACATTACAGGCCTGCATAATTTTATCGATGTGGCTGAGGCAAACAGTCAGAATGGTTTTATGTATTGTCCATGTGTTGTCTGTGAGAATACGAAGGATTACTCTTCCTCGAAAACCGTTCACTTCCACCTGCTTAAGTCTGGTTTCATGCCCCACTATAATTGTTGGACCAAGCACAGAGAAAGAGGGATTATGATGGAAGAGAATGAAGAAGAAGAGGATGATGACAACTATCCTATGTTCCCTGAATACGGTGATACTGCAACGGGGGAAGCTGAAGATCAAGAGGCACCAGAGGTGCCCGCTGATGATCTTCGCTGGGTCATTGCTGATGCACAGAGAGAATGCGAAAGTGAAAGGGAGAAGTTGAAGTTCGATCGCATGTTAGAGGACCACAAAAAAAGGTTGTATCCAAATTGCGAAGATGGCAACACAAAGCTCGGTACCACACTGAAATTGCTGCAATGGAAGGCAGAGAATGGTTTATGTGACAAGGGATTTGAGAAGTTATTGAAAATAATGAAGAAGAAGCTTCCAAAGGATAACGAATTGCCTGACAGTACGTACGAAGCAAAGAAGGTTCTCTGCCCTCTAGGATTAGAGGTGCAGAAGATACATGCATGCCCTAATGACTGCATCCTCTACCGCGGTGAGGAGGACGAGAATTTGAATGCATGCCCGGTATGCGGTGCATTGCGGTATAAGATCAGATGAGATGACCCTGGTGATGTTGAGGGTGTGCGCCCCAGGAAGAGGGTTCCTGCCAAGGTGATGTGGTATGCTCCTATAATACCACGGTTGAAATGTCTGTTCAGAAACAAAGAGCATGCCAAGTTGTTGCGATGGCACAAAGAAGAACGTAAGAAAGACGGGATGTTGAGAGTACCCGTTGATGGGTCGCAGTGGAGAAAAATCGAGAGAAAGTGGACGGAGTTTGCAGATGACGCAAGAAACTTATGGTTTGGTATAAGTGCAGATTGCATTAATCCTTTTGGGAAGCAGAGCCGGCACTTTTCCTGGCCGTGAGAGCGCTCCACGTTGTGCGCCCCAACGCCACCATGTGTCGCGCGCTGGAGCGCTCCCACATTGGAATAGTTTTTTGGGTTTTTTTTTTCTTCTTTTTTTATTGGTTTCCTGGTTTTTTTCGTTCTTCGTTTTTTTTTGGTTTTCTGGTTCTTTCCGGGTTTTTTCTGCGCACAGCTGTGCTTCACCCCTTGTGGGAGCATAAGTTAGTTCACTTGGGGAGCAGAGGTGTACTCCCGCAGGAGCACAGTTTGTGCTTCACCCCCTGTGGAAGCACATGTTAGTTCACTTGGGAGCACAGGTTAGTGCACGTGGGGGGCGCATATGATAGTATTGGTTGGAAACACACATATTAGTGCTAGTTGGGAGCACACGTTGGGAAGCACAGGTTAGTGCTAGTCAGGAGCATAGGTTAGTTCACATTGAAAGCACATGTTTGTACTAGTTGGGAGCACAGATTTGTCAAAAAAAATTGTCAAAACCTATTAACATGGTATCTAGTTTCAAAAATCTCGACGTGAAGAACGGAACGGTGAAAACGGTTCGTGATTTGGACAAACGGTTCAAGAGATATATCGTTTTGAAAAAATAGATCTACAAAAAAATGCAAAATAAAACCCACCCATCCCTCCTGCGCGTGGGAAGAAATCACACCAAAACTCACAGGTTGTGACAGGCACCGCATTGACCTTTGCAAGGGGTACCCCTTAACAAGCTATTTCGCGCGGGTGCTATATCTCGCCTACTATGAGTCCTATGTTCCGCTCGCATACAAAAGCTTCGATCTAGGCCAGTCCAATCTATAGATTTTTTCCCCGCATCGGTCGCTCCACAACGTAGCGTGGACCGGTAGTTGGGTGGTTTTCCTGTTTTTCCCTTCGTTTTTTTGGTTTTCTGTTGTGGTTTTTCTTCATTTTTCTTTTTCTTTTGTCTTTCTTTGTTGTTTCCTTTTTGGCTATTTCTTTTTCAAATAAACAAACTCAATTTATTTTAAATATATTTTCCCTTTTGTTTTCTTGTTTCATTTTGTATTTCTTTTTTTCTACTATATTTTCCCTGTTCATCACTTATTTCAAATATTTTTTTTACTTTTCTTCTCATTATTTTAAATATACAGGGTTCTTATTTTTTGTTCATTGTGTTTGAAAAATTGTTCATCACATTGAATGTTCACAGAGTTTCAAACAATTTTTCATCACGTATTCCAAAAGATGTTCGGGGTGTATTTCAAGAAAATGTTCATCGCATATTTTTTATTTTATTTTTCCTTTTCCTTTTCCTTTTTCCATTTTTGCGTCGTCTCCTTTTCTCTTCTTTTGCTTCTTATATTTTTGTTCTTCGTATAATTGAAAAATATTCATAGCATAATAAAAACTGTTCATCGTGTATCAATTTTTTTATCGTGTATTTAAAAAATTATTCATTATCTATTTTTTATCGTGTACTAAAAAAATATTCATCATGTACCTAAAATATGTTGGTCGTGTATTGTAGACTGTTCATCCTTTTTTAAATATTCACCATGTATTAAAAAATGTTCATCATGTATTTAAAAAATGTTCACCATGTATTAAAAATATATTCATCGTGTATTAAAAAGGTTCATCATGTTTTTGAAAAATGTTCACCATCTATTAAAAAAATCTTCATCGTGTATTTTAAAATATTTCACCGTGTATTTAGAAAATGTTCATCTTGTATTTAGAAAATGTTCATCGTGTAGTGAAAAATGTTAATTTTGTTTTATGAAAAGTTGATGATGTATATACAAATGTTCATCACATATTAAAAGATGTTCATCATGTTCTTAAAAAGCGTTTGCTGTGTAATAAAAAAATGGTTTATCTAACTTTCATTTCTAACAGCAGATCACATACATGATAGAAGATTTTTGTTTCGACCCTCACGGACACAAGATAGCTCTCTGTGAGCTACTGCTACTCAATGGTGCTGCCTACATTAAACGCTCCATGAAATAGTAGAATACGTCAACGCTCAGCTCAGTGCCGAGCTGCGTGCAGGAAGTGAGCGCTCCGCTGCAGCTCTCAATAAGCGAGCTATAGACGCGGTCCATAGCTCCGATTAATGCCGAGCAAGTGAGAATCCAGGACAGCCGAGTATTCAGATGAGCCCCCGGCACGGCCGCGTGCTCGTACGCCGGCGCCAGACCAGATTGTCGGACGTGCGGGTGGTGGCATGGCGACGAGATGCTGCCAATGTGCAACCGCGGGGCGCCAGCCGGCTGGGTGACGTGAAACTCCGGGTGGCGGGCGAGTAGGCGCGTGGAGATGGCCTCGTCAACGTCCAGCCGTCGGGCTACGATGACGAGCCAGATCACTCACCTCACCTCAAATTCCAGCTAAAGTGCGCCCCTGGTCATGGTTGCTCGCCCTCTCCTCCGTCCGTTGGAAGAGCCACAAGGATCAGGTCGCAAGGTTCACCTGCCTTGCGTTTATTCCCATTCCGTTCCACCGTGTCCTAGTAGAGTAGTAGTACTAGAGTAGCTAGATGGATTAATATGAACTAGGCGAATGATTGGCCACCATTACCGTGGAATTTTAGAGCCTGCTTCTTTCATCAACGACAGAGTTGATTGAGATTTAGATGAATATGCACAGAGTTATTATTGACTGCAGAGGAGCCGCGTTGGAACATGATGAAGATGACTTCCGACGTCCTGAGGTTGATAATGGCAGGCGCATGTCTGGCGCTTTGAAGACCGAGTGGAAAACACTAGCCTTCTCCAAGCCATTCAGACCATCCAATGCTTCTTCAAGCCATCTAGAGATTGTCAACAATAATACAAGGGGGCAGGGCAAGGCCGTCCAAGTGTCTATCTCACTCCCCAAGTACTGCAACTTCTTTATCCTCCCTTCCCACCTTCTTCTTCTCCCTCACCCCAGTGAGTTGAGTGCGTAGCAGCTGCGTTGGTGATGAGAGTCCCAAGTGTTGTCCAATGATGGGAGGAGTGGCAGCTACGCATCCTCATCCTCACCAGCCCCTTCATCCAGTACATCCTCTACGTCTCCTATTTGGTACGTGTACCTACGCAGCTTCAGAGTGCAGGTGTGGATTGTATATGTAAGCAGCGATACCGTGGTGATCTATGTCCTTGCCACCCTTTTTAACTGCCCAGAGGCAGATTTGTGATGGGAAGAGCAGCAACCTGGAGGTTCTGTGGGTGTTGTCCTCCTCATCCACCTTGGCGGCCAGCCATGCATAAGTGCCTACACCCTCAAAGACAATGAGCTATGGAAACGGCATACCATAACCTGGGTGTCTCAGGTCAACGTTGCCTTGTATGTCTTCTGCAAGTGGTGGTCCGGCCAAAATACGCTGCTGGCAGCAGTGGTTTTGCTCTTTGTTGTTGCATCCTCAAACTCGCCCAGAAGCCATGGGCGCTTAAGACCGCTAGCTTTAACAGCATGCAGGCCTCTTCCGCATCACATATATTCACTTGAAGAATATGTACAGGCAGCAAAGAAGTGTGTACTGAAGTATTACAGGCGGTTTCCTAGTCAAAACCGCCTGTATTGCTATTTTAATGGCTTACTTAAATTATGTTTTGCAGTTAGCCCTGCAATTCAAATTTGATTTAAGTTGAATATTGCAGATCAAAGATCACAAATCAACACAAACACCTCAAATTCATCTTACAAATTGCATTCCATGCCATTGTTTCATAGAAAGATACATTGCATTGTCAGACACTCGGGCACTCATTCACTTCAATCTCACAAGAGCTCCTGAGATTCCATGTTTACTAATACTACTATAACTCACTTATACTATTGAAAATACTACAACTACTAAGACAATTGGGCCACTTCTAGTACTGAAAATATGGCGGCTTTCTCGCCTCTCACAACATCCTCCTACGAACGGCCGCATACCCAGCTAAACCTGGGCATTCCTTGGGATGGGCCGGGTTTCGGACCGGGCTTACAAAAGCCCGATCACCAAAAGGTAAGCCCAAGCCTGGCCTGAAGCCCAACATTTCCCTGTTATGCAAGCCCGAGCCTGGCCCAAGGCAAAAGCCCGAGGCCCGAAAGCCCGACAGCCATGCTTGACGAACATAAAAATATCAATTCCTGTGCGGTGTAACAAAAAAGAGCAGATTTTTCTTGAAGGAAAGAATGCCTTACACACAGAACAACACATAGCAAGATCCATCAGAGACTTGAGCTCGAACCTGGTGCACTAGTACTAGTACAGAGCATACAAAAAGGTTCACTTCTGTACAGATCTCGTAAATCCACTGGTATACAATACTACAGATCTCGTACAAGATTCGTTCGAGTATGCACATGAACAGAGGGATCAACCCCAGATCTGATAGATCCATCCACAACCACAAGTAAAATGATACTCTTAAACAAAAAGATTACATCGAAATGTTGTGGTACGACCTAAGCAATAGAGGAAAGAGGAAGAAGCAAGAGGGCTCGATTCAACGGTCAGAACGCCGCCGCCGCGTTTGCGGCCGATGCAACCGCAAACAGCAGCATGAGGACGCACTGGTCTCGGCCTTCACGCACGGAGAAGAGCGACGTCGGTGCCGCCATGCACTGCAGCAGGCGACGGCCTCGACGCCGACACGCACGGGTGTGGCAGGCGACGACCTCGGCGCCGCCACGCACAGGAAGCAGGCAACGGCCTTGGAGCCACGAACGGGAGGGCAGGACACAGCTTGTGAGTGGGAGGCGTCGTGGGGAGGGGAGTTGTGTGGATCTGGTTGTGAAACGCTAGGTTACGGGAAGTGGTGGGAGGTATTTATGCGGCGGCTGTGATCTAAAATTGTAGATCTGCAGGTAGTTCGGGCCAGGCCGGGTTATTTTCGGGATGGAAACTGAAGCCCGAGCCCGGCCCAAAAAAGTTCCTGGGCAGCAAATCAAAGCTCGAGCCTGGCCCGAAGCACAAGCCCGGCCCAGCCCGGCCCGCGTTTTTCGGGCAGGGCTCGGGCCGGGTCGTCGGGCCAGGCTGCCCATGCCCAAGTTTATACCCAGCAGACCCAGTAAAATGGGTAGCTCTACCTTGTTTCCTCCTCGGTGCAGTTGTGGCGGCCGCGGTAGGGGCGGCCTCCTCCTCGGAGTCGGACGCAAGGTTCGGTGGTAGAGCCAGAGGTGGCGGCAGAGCCTGCGCCGCTACACTTGCCCTTGCCGTGCCTGGTGGTGGTGGCGGTGGCAGCGGAGCCCGTAGCTCCCCCTTACCCTACCGGGATGTGGAGGCAGTGGTGGCGTCGGCGGGGAGGAGCGCTCATCGGGTGGCGGTGGCGGCGGCTGTGATGCGGTGGATCCCTTGTCTTTGCGCGGCACTGCAATCCAGTCCGCCAGGCATGCCCTCATCCCCGCTAGCTGTGGAAACCCTGTCGCCGCCATTGCAGACTAGCCGGTGGTGGAGAAAGAGAGGAAAAAGGTGGTGGCGGCGCGGGAGAGTGAAAGAGGGAGGGGAGAAGGGAGAGTGTGACGGTTTGGTTTCTAAGGGGTTATATAGGCTTGGGATAACTCCTAGTTGAGTCGATTTCTCCACAGAAACTGCCTGCAATACTTTCCGGTCGAAGGCGGTTTTGTTTTCGAAACCGCCTCCAAATACTTTCCAGTTGGAGGCGGTTTTGTTTTGGAAATTGCCTCAAATACTGCGTCTGCTTATTAGTGGCGGTTTTGTTTTTCTCTAGCATCTGAGTGAGCTCATTAGTGTCGGCTCAAAAAATTTACGCTAGTGTTTTGCTTTGTAGCGAAGCTGGCTAGAGCCGGGAAAATGTATGGTTAGGATCAGTGGTTTATAGGGAATCCATTTTTGCTAAGAGTTGGTGGGGCAAATGGCAGGACAATGGTTTACCGACATCGTTTCTTCTCTGACGACGTGCCCATCATTGCCTCGTCCGATCAGGCTCTAATACCAAATGGCAGGTCATGCTCAATCACACAATGCGAGCTCGTGGGCACTTTTGCACTCACACGAACATGGTAGAACACTGGTACACAAAGACGACGTTTTGCGATGCGCTAACCTCGCATCTTTTCAGCTTTTATTTTTTTGTTTTACTCAACACATGTTGTCCAACTCAACAAACTGGCCGACTACAATGCCATGATCCCCTTCATCCATGCCATCCCACGGACTTCGGATTGTGGCCAACCACTACAACGCCGCCGGGGAGCCCGTCCTCCCCGATGACCCCATCGCGTTCGCCAGGCTAGTCCTCTCGCTCCCTCTACTCCACTTAGCGGTCGACGGCTCCGGTGGCCTCAGCGCCATGGTGGGGACGATTACCAGTGAGGAGGAACGGATTGGTGCATCTGATCATGCCGTGGCGGTGAGGTCGTACGCGACGGCATAGTTGGGGGAGGGGAAATGCCGCAGCATCGGGGAAGAAGGCGGCGGAGCGCCAGGGCTTTGGAGCCGAGCGGACCGAGCGAGCTTTTGCTGCGGACGAGGTGCTGTCCGAGGCGGCTGTGGGATCAGTAGTTTGGACACGCGGCACCAATCGGCGTCGGGTATGCACAGTCCGCACGGGAGTTTCTTCGGACACGTTATGCACATAATTTTTTCACGAACGAGCAGGCTTCTGGCTAGATGCAAACGTGCATGTGTTATTACTACTGCATGTACATGCATCGTTCCTTATTTGCAATGTGGGAAAATAAAACATATAGTACAACAATAATACCATAACACTGATCAATCAGATGGAGATGCTGTTGGGGATGCCCTTGGCTGTGATCCCGGTGGCGGTCTCACCATGGACGTCAGATGTGTTGGGGTAGAGCAGCATGTAGGGCAATCCGGGCCCATTCCGATTCTTGAGCTGGCCATCCTTGTTCATGCTCATGATTATCCCTTCGATCTCAATGAGCTTCTCGCTGAACCGCTCGAAAGCCTTTTTCGCCTTGTCATCTGATGTCCACTCTGACGTGTCACGCTGCCCCAGGTACACCTCGTCGGAGGAGTGGTTGGACAGGACCTCGATCACAGACACACCAATGATGCTTTGGAGCTGGCTCGTGATGGTGTGGATGAAGGCCATGCCCGGGTTAGTCTCCACCTCCTGGTACTCCTTGGTGCCCGGCTCCGGCATTGGTCGCCGGCTCACCGTCGGTCGGTTGGGGAGGTAGCCCGCGTACGAGTACTGGCCAAAGTTGACGGCCGCGTGCAGTGCGGACGCAATCCATATGATGGTGGCGCATGACCTGACGAGCTCGGGCACGGTTGTCATCTTGGGCCACCAATGGCGGTCGGTGATGTCGCCGTGGCCGACCTCGCGCACCTCCTTCCGCCATGCCTGCAGTTCGGTGTCTTCCTGAAGTACGTCGTCATTGGGGTAGTAGATCCCGCAGTACTCTGTGACCCAATTCTCAATGGCCGACCAAACGGCCAGCCCGTTCACCGCGTACGGGTAGTCTTTGATGAGCAATGTCACCTTGGAAGGGTTGTTCGGGTCCGGCTTCGCCACACCCCTCTTGATCAGGTCTTCCGGCAGTGCCTGCTCAGTGAAGTTCCAGTTTCTGTAGACATCGGAGGAGATTCTGAGTGCGTACTTGCCCGGGCAGACGGTCATCTCAAAGAAGCCCCCGGCGTTGATGAGTACTTGGCGTGCCAAGGCATTGACGGTCATGGTGTCGCGGTAGTGTGGTTGCAGGAGCTTGTGGATGGGGTGCGTGACGCTGAGCTGTCGGTTGGTGGCAATCACGAACGGCTCGATGACCGCGTGCGTGTAGAGCCAATGGCTGATGAGCACGTGCCACGCGGAATCGTTCACGGCAGCGTAGGCCTTGCCCAGCTGCCAGATGGTGTCCTGGACAGCCCTGTCCGACTCCGAGCCAGAGGAGGGAGGCATATAGACCTTGCTGTCGGTGCCGACCACTTTGGTGCCGTCGTCGCTAAGGCGGGGCTGGCTGAGCTCGATGGCGAGTGGCTTTAGGGTGCCGTCGTCCTGCAGGAAGAGCAGAGTCCTTGTAGCGTAGACGAAGGTGTGGTCGAGGCTGTTGATTTGTAGCAGGTGAGGCATGAAGTTGTCGTGGTGGTCCAGTATGAAGAGCTTGTCGTTGGCCAATGCCTCCTGAACGGTGAGCCCGCCGAGGTTGGGTTGGATGTCCTCTTCGGTGATCTTGCTCGTCCGATCACCGTAGTCGACAAGTGTGCTCCTCAGAGGGAACTCCTTTATGCGCGTGATGATGTGTGGGTTGAGGCCGGCAATCATCTCCCGGGCAAACTCCTCGTCCGTCCGCCAGGCGAGCCTGTCCTATTGGATGATTTTGGGCATGGGTATCTTCAGAAGAAAGTCCGCGCCGGCAGGCATGATGCTCCTGAGCGGCGGCTCGTCCAGGATAGGGATATCTGGGATCTTAAGCCCGCTTTCGTAGAGCTTGAGGATGTCATCAAAGTTGTCGAACTCGCGCGGCGAGGCAGAGTGGAAGTGCTCATGGAGAAGGGGGAGGATGCCCGCCGAGACACTCTTGAGGAGGTAGGCCGTGAAGTCGGCCTTCTTGACGTGATTGAAGCACTCATCGCGGGGGACGTAGAACTGTTGCAACACGGGCAAAACGTTCTGGCTCTCACACTTGGGATCGGTCAGCATGGGCTTCCTGCCGGTGCGGCAACGACGCGGGTAAGGGTACTTGCTGCCAGGGCCGCCGAGGGTGGGGCGAGGACTTTTGTTGTCCGGATCGCTGAGGTCGTTGTAGAAGTCATAGCGGTAGACGCGGTCGTGCTCCTGGTACGGCCGTAGCAACTCTGCCTGTCGTCCCCTCGCAGGATTCGAAGCTCGTCCTCCCGGTACGGCCGTAGCAACTCCGGCATCTTGCTCGGCGGGTACGCCTGCATCGCATTGCATGCCTGTTAAGTCTCGCTTACGTGCGTATATACTAGCTAGTATGTTCAGTTAAATTGTTCATGTAATTAATGCAAGAATCTAGCTAGATGTACGTCGTCGGTGAAGAAGACTCGGTCGTAGTGGCACTTGTCGGTGTTGTAGACCCATGAGTTTGCGACGAAGATGATGGGGCCGTGGTCGGGAACGCCGTCGATGGTGATGGTCTTGAGGAGGAACTGGGTGGTGTGATAGTTCCTAACGATGACGGCGCCGGGGACACCGTGCTTCTTGATGTCCTAGTCGAAGGTGACATCATAGTTGGTGTCAAGGCGCTCCTCCTCACCCACGAGACCCCGGATGCCGTTCACATCATCTACATCCATCGATGCGATGGTTAGCTTGCTTAATTAATTAGCTAATATATGCTCCCTTGGTTTTAAAATATATACTCCCTCCATATCAACTATACATGCCCTTTTGGACATGTCTTAAGTCAAAATTTTATAACTTTGACTATAAATATTGTTTTAAATATTTAGATTGAGATCTTGCATGCAGGTCATATGTTTAGATTTTTCTAGAAGAGTATATTCATAATATAATAATTTTCTTGTGTTATATATATACACGAAAAAGCTAACCGACTCGTCGGAAATTTGCAACAGGTCCGAACGACCCGGCAACCGTACGATTCGCATCGGTCACGAAACGGGCTGGATTGGCGACGAGGGAGGGCCACACGGACCGGCCCCACCTGCCCTCCCGCGAGGAGTAAATCTGGCATCTTGATTGAATAACTGAAATAATTCCACAAATTCAATAGGCATCACCTCAACTCCAATGAAGTCGTGCTCATCTTTAATTCCCAGCAATATACTGTCGGTCCTAGACTTGCTGTAGGTTTCCAAGTACCAGTGATGCAATCTTCGCATCATCGTTGGTAGTTGCTTTAGCTGATCACATTTGACGAGAGGCTTCCCGTGCTCATATATAAAGGGAGCTACTACCTCAGCCTTTTCGAACTGTACATCATCGCACACGTAATCACCAAGAGTGGTACCGGGCACTAGTCCCGGATGATTAGCGATATCGCTAGACACCTTGAGCGGGGGGCACGATTGCTTCTCCTATTCGCCGAGCTGGGGAATTGTTTTCCCACTTTGTCTTGTAGCACTGGTAGTACTTCTCGACCGCCGCGCTTCATCATATGTCCTTTCAATACATCGGTTATAGTTGGATTGCGGCGGAGACGGTGGTTGTCGCTTAAGGGCATCCAGAGTGCGCTTCGCTTTCACCAGATCTACTATTTCCTTCTTTTCTGGACATTTCCGTTCAAAATGGGCCTGCACTTCGGCAGCACTGATGTCCTTGTTTTCCTCGTCAGTCCTCTCATATGGTAACTTTGGAGGAGCCCCGAGGCTTGGACCAAATTTGAATTTCTTCCCACCACCTTTTGTACTGCTAGCCGCCGGAGCGGCGGCGGCTCTCTTCTGCCATTGCTAACGAGGCGGAGTTCGCTAACGCGGCGGAGGAGGCGGAGTCCGCTGACGCGGCACAGGAGGCAGAGTCCGCTGACGCTGCGGAGGAGGCGAAGGAGGATTTTGCTGAGGGGCCTCCTCTGCCGGAGTCGGCTGACGCGACGAAGACAGCTGAGACGGCGGAGACAGCTGACGCGCCGGAGACGAATGAGGCAGCGGAGTCTGCTGAGGGGCCTCCTCCGGCTGAGTCTGCTGAGGCGGCGTCCAGTTTGGAAGCTTGATGTTCTCCTTTCTCTATAGGCAGGTACTCCTTAAGGCATTTTCCAGAAACATCTCCCCTTCACCTGTAGGGTACTCAAGCTCCAGCCCCTCAAATCCATCCATTATTTCATCCACCCCGACAATAGCAAAGCCATGTGGAATCGGACGGCAATGGAAAGTTCCCTCAGTTCGAGGAGGTAAGACAGAGCCGAGCGCCACCTTCAAGGTCAGGTTATGGCATTTCGCCATTAGCACACAATGTTCATTCTCCGTGATACTATCCACGGGGTAGTGAGGAGCCGTGATATCAGGCTGAACGAGCTCCGTGGAAGCCACGCTGCTTCTCCGCTGAGATGGTGGGGTAGCTTTGGGGGCAGGGTCGAACGAAGGATCTTCGTGCCGCTGAGATGGTTGGCCGGTAGCTCGCTGGCTCTCAAGTTCCTCTAGTTTCCCTAATCTTGCATTGATCTTCTGCATTTCTCTTGCTTCTGCTTTCTTCTTTCTCTCTCGGCTTCTATAACCACCGCTGTCGGCAAACCCATGCACCCACAGAACGGATCCTGATGTGCCTCATGTTCGTCCAAGGTGTTAAGGATTCCCAAGGGCAAGTGTCAGCTCGTCATTCTCTCTGTCAGGATGTAACCTCCCTTCCTCAAGCTTCTTGATGGGTATTGCAAGTTGAGCTTTCATCCAAACACACTTCCCTGTGTCTGGGTCCAAAGTTCCCCCAAGCTCGAAGAACCAAGTCCTTGACCAATCTGGCCAGTGCAATGTCGCTGGTTGGACCCCTTTAGCAAGTAGGTCTTGCTCAGCTTTGTCCCACGTAGGCCGGGCTTTGCTGTAGCCACCTGACCCCGTATCATGGTGATACTTCTTCTTTGTAGCATTTAGCTTACTTGCCGCTGACCTTTGCTTGCCCTTGTCTGATTTCTTGTAGGCCACAAATGCGGGCCAGTGATCTTTTACCTTCTCATATGGACCGGTGAATTCTGTAGTCTTGTCTTTCTGGACAAACTTTTTGTTCAAATATTTCTTCCAGTTCTTGAATAGTTCTGCCATCTTCTTAAGAGCAAACGCCTTGAGCTTATTCGGATCCGCCTCTGGCGGTAGGCTGAAATTTGTCATCAGCGAGGTTCAAAGATCATCTTTCTGTCTATCCTGGACATAAGAAACTTCTGGGTCCTTCTTCTTATTCCATTTTTGGATGTTGATCGGGACGCTGTCCCTAACAATAACTCCTCACTGATGTATAAATGTGTCCTTGCTCCGCTTGGGAGCAATCGGTTGGCCATCTCGACCGACTTCTTCGATCGTGAACCTTTCATCCTGGCGCAACCTTTTCTTCGGGCCTCGTCTCTTTACGGAAGTTTGGCTCGATCCGGAGGGCTAATTAAAAGAAGAAAGAAGCGTTAATATATGTACATACAAAACAATTAATGCATCAAGTTAGCAGAGGCTTAATTAATATATGTATATATACCTCGCCGGACTTTGCAACAGTTAAGTCTCCCTCCTCCGTTCGGTCACCGGAGCCGTTATGATCTCCTTCCTCCTCCATTGGATCACCGGAGCCGTCATCCTCTCTTTCCTGACCATCGGTGTCGTTGAGAAACGACAAGGTGATATCACCTCCGTCGCGGATTATATTCCCCAACAACTCTTCTTTTTCTAAGTCTCTGTCTATAGTTTCTGCAAATATTACAACCATGAGAGATGGATTAGTGGCAAACATAGACCTAGCTAATCACAATAAGGAATCATATGCACATATGAGCAATGGATTAGTCACAAACATCATGCAAAGTTATCGGGGGTTATACTTTCGAGAGAGGATACTTTGCGGACCGCCTCTCTCATGCATGTCCGACGTGCAAATCATGTTTTCATATGCCTCAAAATCAAAGTTATCGGGGTTATGTTTTAACGAACCACCCCTCCGCCCCCCTCATGTTGAAGTTATCGGGGTTATGTTTTCACGACCCCCTCTCTCATGTTTTCATATGCCTCAAAATCAAAGTTTTATACACAAGATGAATACAAGATTTATACACAAGATGAATACAAGATTTATACACAAGATGAATACAAGATTTATACACAAGATGAATACGCAATTCAACAAATGAACCAACCATCATCCTATGAACAAAACTCAACATACAACAAGTGGACACCTTTTGTTGAACAGCGGAGGGACGATCAGGGACCAACTCCACAGAGATGCAATACCACAACCTGTAATTCCATCGAGTGAAAAAAATGAGGCAGACTTAGTGATATTTGCATAGTAGCAGAAAACAAATTCATGATGCAACCTTTGAGGCAAGTAAAATATATGCTACACCAGTTTTTCATGGCAACAAAGAGCATGGCAAGCATGTACTAAGAAGTATATTTGTCACCAATATACAACACTTGACAGAGTTTCCTCTATTTCAAAAATAGTTCTCTGTTTTCAAAAATCATTCCCTCCATATAGAAACATTTGTAAAATAATGTGGGTTTTAAAATTTTCTCCCAGTCCTTTTAATTATCTTATAAACATCAGTAGTAATTATTTTCATAATGATTTGGCCTCAAAAAAATTCTTTTATTAGTATTTTCAAACACTAGAATGACCCTGTTGCACTAGAACTATTTCAAATAATTCTTTTCAAATGCCACAAATTTTTTGAGAAGTCCTCTGATGCCTATAGATCATTTGTATGCAAAAACCCACTTTGGTCATTTGAAAATTTTGAGAACAACTTCCATTTTTCAATTTTGGTCCAATCTTGGCATTGAACTACAACCATATTTTTCCTTGTTCAAATAATTATGAATTTTTTGCATCTTATAGTCCTTCCAACTAAACCCTTAAGTCCAGAAGGGCAGCCCCAATTTCATCTTGCATGTCCACCAAAAAATTGCCTGTAGTTTCTTTGAAGAATTAAATTCTAATAAAACTTGCACTAACAAGTTTTTCCTTTTATCAAACCAACTTGACCATCATCACTAACATCCAAGGAGACATCATCCTGCCAAGTTTTACCTACAACAAAGTTCCCTAGCTAGCCCTAGCATTTCATCAAACACCTTGTGGACATGGCTGAAACCATGCAACTCTCTGAAACCTTGCAACTCTCTGAACCAACTTGACCATCATCACATACATCCAAGGAGGAAGGAGGGAGGAGAGGGGTGGGAGGGAGGAGGGAGTACCTGGCCGGCCGGCTGTGGAGTGGCGGCTGCGGGGGCAGGGCAGGGGCGCGGCGACGTCGGGGCATGGCAGGGGCGCAGCGGCGTCGGGGCAGGGCAGGGGCGCATGGAGCGGTGGCGTCGGGGCAGAGGGGTAGGGCGCGTCGACGGCGAGGTCCGACAGGCTGGCGGTGTCGAGGTGGTCGTCGGCGCCGTCGGGGGAGAGGAGGATCGAAGGAAGAAACTGAATGGGAAAATTTTCACAAGTGGTGCTTATATACACAGCTCTTTCGTCCCGGTTGGTAGGACAAACCGGGACGAAAGGCCCCCCTTTCGTCCCGGTTGGTGCCACCAACCGGGACTAAAGGTCAATTAAAGCAGCCCAAAGGGCGGGAAGCAGAGACCTTTAGTCCCGGTTGGTGGCACGAACCGGGACGAAAAGGGGGTCTTTCGTCCCGGTTCGAGACATCAACCGGGACGAAAGGGATGTGCTGCCGCAGCCAAAAGTTTAGTCCCACCTCGCTAGTTGAGAGGGGCTCGGAGTGGTTTATAAGCGCTGCTGCCGCTGCCCTCTCGAGCTTCTCTCTAATGCGGGCAGTACATGCCTATCTCACGCCCTGTTGGGCCTGCTAGCACTGTGGGCCTGCATCCTGACCCATTTGTAGGGTTTCTAGTCGTATGCAGGCCGTGGTGGCTAGTAGGTGGACCTTTTTTTTTTTTGCATATGTTATGTTTTTAATTTTTTAATGTTATTTTTAGTTATATAATTTTAGTTGGATAAATTTTATATAATTTTAGTTGCATAAATTTTATATGATTTTAGTTTCATAAGTTTTATTTTTTATTGATTCTTTTTAGTTGATTCCTTTTGCTATTAGAGTTTTATAAAAGCTTTTTAGTTTTCTATTAAAGTTTGTAACAAAAAATACTTTATGAAAATTCTTTTTACTATTAAAGTTTTTAACAAATAAATACTTTGATAATTTTAGTTAATATTATTTTGATTATTTTTAGTTGATTCTTTTTGCTATTGAAAAATATTATTTTTAATTGATTCTTTTTAGTTCATTCTTTTTGCTATTAGAATTTTATGAAAGCTTTTTAGTTCATTCTTTTTGCTATTAGAGTTTTATAAAAGATTTTTGATTCATTCTTTTTTCTATTAATTCATTCTTTGAGCTAAATGACCCTGAAATTGAAAAGCAGTACAAATGAACTCTGACAAGGCTGAAAGTTGGCATGGTATCATCATTTCACCCACATAGCATGTGCTAAAAAGTTGAGAGGGTTACGGCAAAAACTGGATGCACTTCGTGCACAAAATGGACAATCTCTTTCGAAGTATCAGGGTTTCGGACGAAAACTCATATGCTACAAAGGCATTCCATTTTTTTAACTTATTTCAACTCCACACTTTTTTGAAGTGGCGCCAAGCTTCTGGCATCCTCTGTGACAAGAGAGTGCCACAAAAGCTAAAAGGCAAGTTCTACAGGACGACTGTTCGACCCGCAATGTTGTATGGCGCTGAGTGTTGGCCGACTAAAAGGCGACATGTTCAACAGTTAGGTGTGGCGGAGATGCGTATGTTGAGATGGATGTGTGGCCACACGAGGAAGGATCGAGTCCGGAATGATGATATACGAGATAGAGTTGGGGTAGCACCAATTGAAGAGAAGCTTGTCCAACATCGTCTGAGATGGTTTGGGCATATTCAACGCAGGCCTCCAGAAGCTCCAGTGCATAGCGGACGGCTAAAGCGTGCGGAGAAGGTCAAGAGAGGGCGGGGTAGACCTAATTTGACATGGGAGGAGTCCGTTAAGAGAGACCTGAAGGATTGGAGTATCACCAAAGAGTTAGCTATGGACAGAGGTGCGTGGAAGCTTGCTATCCATGTGCCAGAGCCATGAGTTGGTTGCGAGATCTTATGGGTTTCACCTCTAGCCTACCCCAACTTGTTTGGGACTAAAGGCTTTGTTGTTGTTGTTGTTGTTGTTTGATTTCAACTCCACACTTTTTGTGCATTCAACATGCACCATTCAAAGCCACATCATCAATTTTCAACCCTTTCTGACTTCATTTGTTATTTTTCATCCATTTACTGATTTTTTTAAGCTAAATGACCCTTAAATTGAAAAGCAGTACAAATAAAATCTGAAAAGGTTGAAAGTTGGCATGGTATCATCATTTCACTCACATAGCATGTGCTAAAAAGTTGAGAGGGTTACGGCAAAAACTGGATGCACTTCGTGTACAAAATGGACAATCTCTTTCGAAGTATCAGGGTTTCGCACGAAAACTCATATGTTACAAAGGCATTCCATTTTTTTAACTTATTTCAACTCCAGACTTTTTGTGCGTTCAACATGCACCATTCAAAGCCACATCATCAATTTTCAACCCTTTCTGACTTCATTTGCTTTTTTTCATGCATTTACTGATTTTTTTAGCTAAATGACCCTGAAATTGAAAAGCAGTACAAATAAACTCTGAAAAGGTTGAAAGTTGGCATGGTATCATCTTTTCACCCACATAGCATGTGCTAAAAAGTTGAGAGGGTTACGGCAAAAACTGGGTGCGCTTCGTGTACAAAATGGACAATCTCTTTCAAAGTATCACGGTTTCAGACGAAAACTCACATGTTACAAAAGGCATTTCATTTCTTGACATGTAATTGCAGTGATATTCTAGATCAAAGCCATCATCAGGATAGTTGTGGAGAGAAAGTCTTCACTTTTTCTTCGTGTGTGTCCCTTGCTTATTGCGCCGTAACCATGGATAATCTTCATCGTTTAACAGGGTGCTTGGGTCAACCTTCACTTTGAAGGGAGGAATTTCATGAAACTTTTCATAATCTTCAGACATGTCTGTATTGCCCTCCACTCCCACGATGTCTCTTTTCCCTGAAAGAACTATGTGGCGCTTTGGCTCATCGTATGATGTATTCGCTTCCTTATCTTTTATTTTTCTCGGTTTGGTAGACATGTCCTTCACATAGAAAACATGCGCCACATCATTGGCTAGGACGAATGGTTCGTCTATGTACCCAAGATTGTTGAGATCCATTGTTGTCATTCCGTACTGAGGGTCTACCTGTACCCCACCTCCTGACAGATTGACCCATTTGCACCGAAACAAAGGGACCTTAAAATCATGTCCATAGTCAAATTCCCATATGTCCACTATGTAACCATAATATGTGTCCTTTCCCCTGTTGGTTGCTGCATCAAAGTGGACACCACTGTTTTGGTTGGTGGTCTTTTGATCTTGGGCGATCGTGTAAAATATATTCCCATTTATCTTGTACCCTTGGTAAGTCAATACAGTCGAAGATGGTCCCCTGGCCAACGAGTACAACTCATCTCCGACAATGTTGTTACCCATGAGATGTATTTGCAGCCAACTGCCGAAAGTCCTGATGTGTTCACATGTAATCCAGTCGTCAGACTGCTCCGGGTGTTTGGAGCGCAGAAAATTCTTGTGTTCATTGACATACGGGGTCACCAAGGTAGAATTCTGTAGAACTGTGTAGTGTGCTTGAGCCCAAGAATGCCCGTCTCTACATATTATTGCATCCGCTCCTAGCGTGCCTTTTCCAGTCAGTCTCCCCTCATACCACGATTGAGGGAGACCAATTGGCTTAAGGTCAGGAATAAAGTCAACACAAAACCCGATGACCTCCTCTGTTTCATGGCCCATGGAGATGCTTCCTTCTGGCCTAGCACGGTTACAAACATATTTCTTTAAGTCTCCCATGAACCTCTCAAAGGGGAACATATTGTGTAGAAATACAGGACCCAGAATGGCAATCTCGTCGACTAGATGAACTAGGACGTGTGTCATAATGAACTTCTGCTTCATGCACAACTAAGGAGGAAGGTTATAGATACATAGAGTCATGGGCCAGGTGCTATGATTACTGCCCTGCTCCCCAAAAGGATTAATGCCATCTGCACTTAAACCAAACCATACATTCCTTGCGTCACCTGCAAAGTCCCCCCACCTTCTCTCGATTTTTCTCCACTGCGACCCGTCAGCTGGTGCTCTCAACTTCCCGTCTTTCTTACGGTCTTCTTTGTGCCATCGCATCAACTTGGCATGCTCTTTGTTTTTGAACAGACGTTTCAGCCATGGTATTATATGAGCATACCACATCACCTTGGCAGGAACTCTCTTCCTGGGGCGCTCGCCCTCAACATCACCAGGGTCATCTCGTCCGATCTTATATCGCAATGCACCGCATACCGAGCATGCATTCAAATCCTCGTACTCACCGCGGTAGAGGATGCACTCATTAGGGCATGCATGTATCTTCTGCACCTCTAATCCTAGAGGGCAGAGAACCTTCTTTGCTCCGTACATACTGTCAGGCAATTCGTTATGCTTTGGAAGCTTCTTCTTCATTATTTTCAGTAGCTTCTCAAATCCCTTGTTAGATAAATCATTCTTTGCCTTCCATTCCAGCAATTCCAGTGCGGTACCAAGCTTTGTGGTGCCATCTTCGCAATTTGGGTACAACCATTTTTTGTGATCCTCTAACATGCGATCGAACTTCAACTTCTCCTTTTCACTTTCGCATTCTCTCTGTGCATCAACAATGACCCGGCGAAGATTATCAGCGGGCACATCGTCTGTTGCCTCTTCATCTTCAGCTTCCCCCGTTGCTGTATCACCGTTTTCAGGGTACATAGGATGATAGTTGTCATCATCCTCTTCTTTTTCGTTTTCTTCCATCATAACCCCTCTTTCTCCATCCTTGGTCCAAACATTATTGTGTGGCACGAAACCCTTCTCAAGCAGGTGGACGTGAAGGGTTTTCGACGAAGAGTAAGACTTCGTATTCCCACAGCCAGTACATGGACAACACATAAAACCATTCTGCTTGGTTGCCTCAGCCACTTCGAGAAAATTATGCAGGCCGTCAATGTAGTCGGAGGTGCATCGGTCACCGTACATCCATTGTCGGTTCATCTGCGTGCATTATATAATTAAGTATATCAAAAACCATTACAGAACATCATGAATAGAGAAGTGATGACCAAATCAATACAAGTTCATCATCACATTATAACCAAAGTACTGTAGTGATCAAATGTTATTACTGAAAAAAAATACATAAAGTTCATACATAGTTCTCATTATCAACTATGTAAAATATTTAAATGCAACAAAAAATGCGATCATAATCGCAACGAAGATAACAATTGATCCAACAGCATAATGATACCAAGCCTCATTATCAATGGCATATTTTCTAATCTTTCTAATCTTCAAGCGCATTGCATCCATCTGCATCTTGTGATCATCGACGACATCGGCAACATGCAACTCCAATTTCATCTTCTCCTCTTCAATTCTTTTTAATTTTTCTTTCAAATAATTGTTTTCTTTTTCAACTAAATTTAATCTCTCGACAAGAGGGTCGGTTGGAATTTCCGGTTCACATACCTCCTAGATAAAAACATCTATGTCACGTTGGTCGGCATAATTCTCATAAACACTAAATGAAACAAATAGTTATAAAAGATAATATACCACATCCGAATCATAGACCGGATGAGAGCCGATGGGGGCGGATACCAAAACCATGGCACTATATAATAACAAACAATAATAAAAGTAAGAAAATTATACAAGTAGCTATATAACTCATACAACAAGTAAGAATTTTTTTTTAAAAAGAAGATAAGAACAAGAAGCTCACCACGGTGGTGCCGGCGATGAGGTCGGCACGGGCGATTGACGGCGGTGAGGACGGGGACGGGGACAATGGTGCACCGCCAAACCTAGACAAATCATGGGGAAAATGGAGCTTGGAGGTCAAGCTTGGAGAGGAGAAAGCTTAAGTGTGACTCGGGCATTTCATCTAACACCTCATGAGCATAGGAGGTGAGAGCAAAGCAGCACACACCTCCCACACTGGCCGACCAAAAAACAGAGGAGTGAGCGGGCAGGGGAGAGCATATATATCTTTAGTCCCGGTTCGTGGCTAGAACCGGGACAGAAGACACACATTTAGTCCTGGTTCCAGCCACCAACCGGGACTAAAGGGGCTGCGCCAGGAGCGAGGCCCTTTAGTCCCAGTTCGTGTCTGGAACCGGGACCAAAGGGCTCAGACCAACCGGGAATGGTGCCTGCCATGGCCCGGCTGGCGCCCTGGCCTCACGAACCGGGACTGATGCACCCATTGGTCCCGGTTCGTAACAGAACCCGGATTGATGCTCTAATCTGACCTAGACCAAAGCCCTGTTTTCTACTAGTGAATACTGCTCATGGATGTCCACACGAGCGAGCACTACCCCGGTAGTATATATATGCTCATTGCTCAAAGCCTAACTGCACGGTTTTACTGATCTACAAGAGGACCTAGCTATTCTTAGCCCATGGAGAGATCATGGTCCTCTTCAAAGCCTACAAGTGCCTTGTCGTGTCAGATGGACATGATGATGGCGCAGTGTTGTCTTCGCAATGCCTGAACCTGAACCTAAACCTGGTCGATGATGATGGTGATGCACTGGACAGGCCTTCCAAGTATAGGCCGCCGGCGTCGAAGCCGGGCCGTCGCCGCACCAGGTGTCACCGCACCGCCACCGGCGCGACGAAGATGACGCGCAGGAGCAGCAAAGGTCTTCACCGGCATCGTCATCTGCACCACCACCGCATGATTACAGACACCAACAACCTGAAGCTGAAGGACATCCACGGAGCCGTCCGAGGAAAATGATGGATGTATTTCGTGCGTTTCTCCAACCGATAAGATATGTCAGGCAGATATAAAAGTTACAGCTCAAACTATGCATACATGGTAGTACATGCATGTTTATTGCACCAACCAGTGGACAGTGGTGTTACTGTAGTATTTGGAGAATATGGTAATATGCGCGCATACGTGCATGTGTGCTAGTATTATCCGCGTGTGGGGTTTCTCTGCTGTTTCCCTCTCTACTGGTATATATAAATAAATTAATAAATAAACTCCGGCCTGCAGGCTCCGTTCATGCTTGCATGATCGTACATAATACTATTATTATTATTATTGTTATTAGTATTATTATTGCTATTGTTGTTATTGTTATTGCGGACATCTTACTGAATTTCATTGCAAAAAAGTAATTAAGTTCATGCATGACTCTTGTTAATTAGTATACGTACCAAGAGAATATTGGTTGCAGATTTTTCTATCTCTCGGTGCTCTTATTTAATTAGATGATACCCCGCGCGTTGCTACGGTAACCGGTTGCAATTATTTCAGTAAGATTTGGTTGTATGAAACATTACTATTTAAACTAACAGGTGCGCCCTCTAGGGTGTGTACAGTGCCAAAAACTCTTAAATATTCAATAAAAAATTGTGTTAAAATTTTATGACACTCTGAGCACTTTTATTTTTGGGTCATTTCTTATTGCACTCATAATTCAGAAAACAGGATAATCATGGCATTTTACTTTATTATACTTTAAATAACAGAGGGCAAAGTATAATTACAGAAGGTTGTGCTGACGGAATTCATCGACCATATGCCCCTCAAAAAGAATCCATTAATAAGGTTGATCAGGTCTTATTAACAAACCGTTTTCGAGTGACATAAAACCGAAGAACTTTTGTATAGCACTAGGTTACCTCATCTGGGATATGCATTGTTCCAACAATAAGAGTTTGATATTTCTTTTTGGGAGCCGGAAGAGGAAACTCAAAACTTCCAATAGTAATTTTCGTAACTTTTTCAATAGAATTGATACTATTCACTTTATTCATCTTCTTTGGAAAATATACCATGCGCTCATTGCCATTAACATGAGAAGTGGCCTTGCTTTTGTTGCAATCAATCACAGCCCCTGCAGTATTCAGAAAAGGTCTACCAAGGATAACCGACATGTTGTCGTCCTCGGGCATATCAAGAATAACAAAGTCTGTTAAGATAATGTTAGCAACCACAACAGGAACATCCTCACAAATACCGACAGGTATAGCAGTTGATTTGTCAGCCATTTGCAAAGAAATTTTAGTAGGTGTCAACTTACTCAAGTCAAATCTTCTATAAAGAGAGAAAGGCATAACTCTAACACCAGCTCCTAAATAACACAAAGCAGTTTTGACATAATTATTTTTAATGGAGCATGGTATAGTAGGTATTCCTAGGTCTCCTAGCTTCCGAGGTATTTCAGCCTCATGTATTTTCCTTTTTATTGGTAACAATATCTTTCATATACTTACCATAAGGAGGCATTTTCATAATTTCAGTCAAGGGTGTTTGCAGATACATAGGTCTAAGCATTTCGACGAAGCGATTGAAAGCCTCTTCATCCCTAGTTTTCAAAGCTTTACTAGGAAATGCCATAGGTTTTTGGACCCAAGTTTCTCTTTCTTTGCTATGTTTTCTAGCAACAAAATCCTTTTTATTGTACCTTTTATTCTTAGAAGGTGGGTCATCAAGCTCAACTTCAGATTCTATTTCAATATCATTATCAGATTTTTTTATTATTGTCTGGTTGAGTATCAGTATGATCATCATTAGCATCATCATTATCATTATCACTAGGTATATGCTCATTACCAGACTGTGTCTCAGCATCAGAAATAGAAACATTATTTGAATTCTCAGAAGGTTTTTCTATAGCACGTTCACTAGGAGCATGCAAAGTTTTATCCTTATTCTTTTTCTTTTTCTTCTTCCTAGGTGAGCTAGGTGCGTCATTATTAACTCTCTGAGAATCTTGTTCAATTTTTTCAGGATGACCTTCAGGATACAGAGGGTCTTGAGTCATTTGACCACCTCTAGTCATTACTCTAACATCATGATCATTAATTTTATTATTCATTTCATTAAGCAAGTCATTTTGTGATTTGGCAACTTGTTCTAGCTGAGTGTGAACCATAGATGAATGTTTACGTAAGCCTTTAACATCATTAGCAATTCTAAACATCATTTCACTCAAGCGTTCAATCATAATAGCATTGTGTTTCAATTGATCACTTATTTGTCTATTGAAGCTTTCTTGCTTAATAATAAAGTTATCAAATTCATCCAAGCACTGACTAGGAGATTTATTATAAGGAATATCACCCTCATCAAACCTATAAAGAGAATTTACCTCTACTACCTGTGTCAGGGTATCGAGTCCATGTATTTCTTCAATAGGTGGTGGATTTTTAACATCTTCAGATTTAATACCTTTCTCTTTCATAGATTTCTTGGCTTCTTGCATATCTTTTGGACTAAGGAATAGAATACCTCTTTTCTTCGGAGTTGGGTTGGGTGGTGGTTTAGGAAGTGTCCAATCATCGGCATTTCTCAATAAGTTATTCAATAATTCCTAAGCCTGTTCAACAGTTCGTTCCCTGAAAACACAACCAGCCCAACTATCTAGGTAGTCCCTAGAAGCATCGGTTAGTCCATTATGAAAGATATCAAGTATTTCATTCTTCTTAAGAGGATGATCAGGCAAAGCATTTAATAATTAGAGAAGCCTCCCCAAGCTTGAGGGAGATGCTCTTCCTCAAGTTGCGCAAAGTTCTATATTTCCTGTAAGGCAGCTTGTTTCTTATGAGCAGGAAAATATTTTTCAGTGAAGTAGTATGTCATATCCTGGGGACTACGCACACAACCAGGAGCAAGAGTATTAAACCATTCTTTAGCATCACCCTTTAATGATAAAGGAAACAACTTAAGAATATAGTAGTAGCGAATCTTTTCCTCTTGAGCAAATAGGGTGGCTATATCATTCAATTTAGTAAGATGTGCCACAACAGTTTTAGATTCATAACCATGAAAAGGATCGGATTCTACCAAGGTAATCAGTTTAGGATCAACAGAGAATTCATAATCCTTATCAGTAACAAAGATAGGAGAGGTTGCAAACTTAGGATCATATTTCATTCTTTCATTCATAGCCTTTTCTTTCAGCTTTCTTAATTATTTCTTAAGATCCTCCCTATCATTACAAGCAAGAAATTCCTTAGCAATCTCCCCATCCATAACATAACCCCCAGGTATATTAAGCATTTTAGTTCTAGTAGGAGTGCTAGGTGTAACAGGTGATTCATCAATTTCATCATTTTCATTAGTTTCAAATTATTTAGCTTTAGCAATTTGAGCATCAAGAAAATCACCAATTGGCACAGTTTCATCAAGTAGAGTAGTAGCATCATCATGAGTATCATGAATAGCAAAAGCAGTGTCTATTACTTGCGACATATCAGATTGAATAGCAGGTGGTGGTGTCGCAAGTCGACTTAAAACAGAAGGTGAATCAAGTGCCGAGCTAGATGGCAGTTCCTTACCTCCCCTCGTCTTAGAGGGTACGTTCTTGATCTTGGAGTCTTTCAGATTCTTCATAGTGATCAACAGATATTTAAATCCCAAGTGAACTCAATAAATAGAGCTATGCTCCCCAGCAACGGCGCCAGAAAATAGTCTTGATGACCCACAAGTATAGGGGATCGCAACAGTCTTTGAGGGTAGTATTTCACCCAAATTTATCGATTCGACACAAGGGGAGCCAAAGAATATTTATGAGCCTTAGCAGTTGAGTTGTCAATTCAACCATACCTAGAAAGTTATTTCTCTCCAGCAAAGTATTAGTAGCACAGTAGTCTGATAGTTTTGATAGTAACGGTAATAGTAGCAATAGTAACATTAACTGTTTTGTAGTGATTGTAACAGCAGAAGCAACAGTAGTAACTTAGCAAAGACAATATGAGCAAAGCGTAGGAATTGGATCAATGATGGATATTTGTATGGATGATATTCATCATGTAACAGTCACAACCTAGAGTGATACACAATAGCTCCAATTCATCAATTCAATGTAGGCATGTATTTTGTATATAGTCATACGTGCTTATAATAAGAACTTGCATGATATCTTTTGTCCTACCCTCCCGTGGCAGCGGGGTCCATAAGGAAATCTAAGGGTAATTAAGGCATCCTTTGAATAAAGAACTGGATCAAAGCATTAACACATGGTGAATACATGAACTCCTCGAATTACAGTCATCCCCGGAGAGTATCCCAATTATTGTCACCTTGGGGTCTATGGTTCAGAACAATAACAAGTGCATACAACTAGCAGATAGGATCAAGAACTCATATATATTCATGAAAACATAATAGGTTCAGATCTGAAATCATGGCACTTGGGCCCTAGTGACAAGCATTATGCATAAGAAAGTCATAGCAACATCAATCTCAGAACATTGTGGATACTAGGGATCAAGCCCTAACAAATTGACTCGATTACATGACAAATCTCATCCATCTCCATCACCGTCCAGCAAGCCTACAAAGGAATTACTCACTCCCGGTGGTGAGCATCATGGAATTGTTGATGAAGAAGGGTTGATGATGACGACGGCGATGAATCCCCCTCTCCAGAGCCCTGAACGGACTCCAGATCAGCCATCCCAATGAAGAACATGAGGTGGCGGTGGCCCTGTATCGTAAAACGTGATGAAACTTCTTCTCTTATTATTTTCTTGGAAAGATGGAATATATATTCTAGGACTTAGGTCAGACGGCCACCTATGGGCCCCACAAGACATTAGGGCGCCCCCTGGGGGGTAGGCGCGCCCTGCTGTTTTGTGGACAGCAGGTGGCCCATCTCCGATAGATCTTCGTTCCAGTATTTTTTATTTATTCAATAAAAAATCTCCGCCAAGTTTCGTCCAATTCCGAGAACTTTTATTTCTGCACAAAAACAACACCATGGTAGTTCTGCTGAAAGCAGTGTCAGTCCGGGTTAGTTTCATTCAAATCATACAAATTAAAGTCCAAAATAAGAGCAAAAGTGTTTGAAAAAGTAGGTACGTTGGAGACGTATCAACTTCCTTGGTATGTTTATATTCCATCCATATTTTTCCCTTCTAGGTAAGGCATATTTATATCTTTAAGTAAGTTTAGAATTATAGATGAAAATTGAGTCCTTGTTAAGCACCACTCTTAGTCAGATTACTAATGTTTCCATCCCCTAAAGGTATCATTATTATTATTATTACCTCAGTGCATCACTAAGTTGAATCTTAGGTAATGCTAAATTAACCAGGTACTCTAAGGTAGAGATGATTTAGAACAATTAGATTTTGCTTTTAATACTAATGACAAATAATTAGCTATTCTTATGATCTCCACAATGATCCTCTTGAAACATCTGAGGTGGATAATGAGAATTATGATACTCTGAAATACAGTATGATGCTGAAAAGCTAAAGGAGAATCAGTTAATAAATTAGGGATTTTTTCGCAATTAAGAGCTCCATTGTTGACATAATAAGAGGAGCTATTTCTTACTCCCGGATCACCAAGAATTACCTTCGCAAAGTTACTCTAAAGTTTAACCAACACATCTCATTAAAAGACTTGTTGGTAAAAAAATAATGTAACTCGAAGTTTGAGGGAACATATTATGAAAAGATGCCACATGGCCACCAAACTTAAGATTTTAGAAATGGAAATATCATATGTTTTTCCTTTTGTATAATAAGGAATCACTTATGATGATTAAGTGTTTTTGAGACAATATGTATCTGACAATGGTACAAAGCTCAATAAGAAGTAAGTTCAATAAGGAATGTATGATTGGTTAATATTATATTGACTATAAGTAATAGTGACATTGCATAAGACCTTAGGTTTTTCCACGGGGTAGTAAATTCAGCTTAGTGATATTCTTCATGTCTCTAGAATTCACTCAGATTGGTCCATAAAGAGGAGTATTAAGTTATTTTCAAAAGGTTCATGTTTACTCCCTCAAGGGCGATAAGTCTTCCTCATGTTGTCACTAATGCTTAAGTCATTATGTGCCATTAACTTTTTGAGAGGGGGATATCTGGCAGACATAAGTCCATGAATGGACCCCTAGAAAATTGTTAAGAAAAAGCTTTGACTTGTTGGCATAAGCGCTAAAGTAATAGTGTGTTATATATCCCACTAAGGGATTGCATGCTCGCATTTAAGAAATATGGTGACCACGAAGTTGTGGGCCGCTAAGGAACTTGGCAAGGTGTGAATCCACAAAAGTTTCACCCTTGCGGGGGAGCCATATTGTGGAACGACTTTACCCAATTTTCATAAGGCATCGTTAAGGATACAAAATGAGTTGTGACATGCTTCAATCCCTAATGCTTTAAGATATGGATTTATGTCCCTAATACATACCAATTTAAGAATAACGAATTTCATTTTCTTAAGAAATTTACCCTGAAACTCACTATGTAAGAGTGTAGTTCATTTGAGTAACATGTCAAAAGTTTCCTACCAGACCTAAGACATCATGAAAGATTGATTCCAGAATCAAATATGTACTAGGCCTTGATGAATTAAGTTTTAATGCTCAGCAAATAAGCACCAACTCTAACACATAACTATTGAACACCACATAAGTAATATTTTGGTGCTTAGTATACAAGTATTGGACTAAGATATTAGTGTCAAGCACCATATCTAAGAGGCTTGCTTTCAAATATTGCGAGCATAAAGACTAAATGGCAGCCTATTACTAAGGGACGAATTGTGATTATGGAAATGAAATATATATTTGTTCTCTCTTTAAGTGTGCGCATAAGCATAAGTATCTGTATATATAAGAGAACAAACTGAACTCTTGGGACCATCATAACACCATCTCCCCACAAGCCTAAGAAGGGGTCGTTTCTTTGATAGAATGATGTAATGTAGTCAATGAGTTCAACAGTACTTAATTGGCCGCTGTAATTTATTGCTTCTGTATAAGTTCCAACAAAGGAATGAATTCATAAGTTTTCAAATAAGTATAAGTTCATGGAGCTCCTAAGTTAAAGAAGTTTCATTTTGAAATAAGGTGGTATATTGTAGTAACTGGGTTCTGCGGCACTATATAATTGGCCATTGCAATCCTTTTGTCTTGTATTTCATTTCATTGAGAAGTGGGCATATAAATTTAGCTATAGATCAAGGGGGAGAATGTTGGGTTTTGATCAGCCAGCTAAACACGCTGGCAAAGAGTTGGCAAAACCAACTTCTCTAAGTGCCCTAATTGGGGGAAAAGACTCCAACTTATAGGCGGGTCCCCTCTGGTACTATGCATGCATATATATAAGGGGTTGTCTCTTCGAGGTAGAAGGAGAGATCTAGAGAAGCCTCTCTCAACCCCAGCAGCACAATCCAGTGAGCACATGAACCACAGGAAGGACTCTGCATCGCCAGGGCAAAGCCCCAGAAGCCATCCAGGAGAGAAGAATGTAGAAGGGCTTCACCTGATGAAACCCTAGTTCCATCTCCAGCAGCTACAAGATTACTGAGGTGATATCTTCATTACTCTAAGCTGTGATTTTTCTAATACTCCCTCAGATGTGGTTTAGTCTAGTGCTAGATGATCTAAGAAATCTAACAATTACGGCATAGTTGTTGATGGTCGGGAAGCCTTGCCCGTCACTGGAGGTGTCTCCTCAGTGTACCAAGATTCTTTCAGTTGGATCACGATCTAGCATGTAGTGTGTAGATGAATGTAATTATATCACACAATGTGATGGCATGGATGGAGCAGACTAATTTAGGGAGAAGAAGCCCAATTATTTGTAGCTAACAGGGTTAAAGCAAACAAGCCGTGGTCTGTGCCTCTAACGAATTGTGCCATTCCATGATTCAAGGCCGGCCCTGAACTGGCGATTGAGCATGCACACACGAATAGGCTTGATCGGTCAGCCTCACATGCACGTACTGTTTCTCAATGTGATGTGAAGAAAGAAAAGAGCTAGCTTGGGCAAGGTATGGTAGCACGGTGTGTGGTACCGCACACCTAATCCATTAAGCTTGCTCTTCCACGACGAGGACCTTGTGCGCCAGGAGTGATTCTGAGTGAGAAGCTGCAATGGCTGGGGCAAAAAGATTGGTAGGAGATTATGATATTGCAGATGAACAAAAATAGGAACACAGAAAGAAGAACCGAAGGTGACTAGATTTCCACCACTGTCTGCCAGATACGTAGGTGCCCCCTACCCTCCGCCCACTGCTGCGGAGGCGGGAGGGACAGGGAACCATGGATCTTCGTTCCTAGCATGTACGGTAAGAGTATTGTTCTTGGAGGCACCATGTTGCTGGAAGTGGCGGCCACACTGCATCGGAGTGGTATGTCCTAGCTTCGTCCCCATCGAGATGAAGGTCTTCACGCCGGCGTGGAGGGCTTGGGATCATATATTCCTGCCACTACCCCATAATGGTGAGGTTAGGGTTTTCGTGCTCGTCATGCGTGGTGGTGGGATTTGTGTTCTCGGATGAGGTCGGCGATGTGGTTGCGGCGACCTCATCGGGAGATTTTGTTCATCTGCTATGTCTCCACTACGATGGTGTGAGCTCCATTTCCGATGGAAGGCCAAATGAATTCTGTGAATCAGAGTCAGACGTTTCTTTCTGCTCTTCGAGGTGTTGGTGTTGGCATCGACAGGGTAGCAGTAGTCTCGACACAAGGCATGAGGATGTCGGCAAGCGAAGCTGGCGTGGCAACCCTATGTTGTGGTCGGTGACAGATCCTGGACTAGTGGCATACCGGTGCTATCCCGGCTGATGAGCCACATTGATAGTGGCCCTTTGGGATACTTCTAAGGTCTCCACAAGCAATGTCATACAACTACAGAACATGCTAGAAGTGGCGGGCACAAAAGTCCTACGAATGGCTGGCGAGGCACCCGCCACTGGTAATCCTTCTACTAGTGGTGGGCCATCGAGTTTGCCCACCACTGCTACCTCACTTACAAGTGGCAGGCTACTATGCACACCCGCCACATGTTCTTTGTGTAGCAGTGGTGAGCCCCTTTGCTCGTCCGGCACTAGTAACCTCCCCAGGCGGCAGGAAAAACGCTATCACGACAGCGTTTTGCTGGCACGGTAGTGAAATGTGTTGTCGTGGTAGCGTTTCTATCAAAAAGTGCTGCAAATTAATTAACAATAAACAAGATCACACATCACATAAATTATAACGAGAGTAACTATTATAACAATAAACGAGTAACAAACAATACATAGTCGACAAAGTGTGTTAAATCTTTTATGGAAACCGATGCTTTTCAAAAATTTAGCACTAAGTATGGACTTGACTCTGAGATAGTAACTTCTTTTTGTGAATCATTTGCTGCACATGTTGATCTTCCTAAAGAGAAGTGGTTTAAATATCATCCTCCCATAGAAATTAAAGAGAAACCTCCCGAGGTTAAGGAAGAAAAAGTTATTGTTTACAATGTTGATCCAGTTGTTCCTACTACTTATTTTGAGAAACCACCTTTCCCTGCTAGAATTAAAGAACACTCCAAGGTTTCTTCTGTGGTTAGGAAGAGTTATGTTAGAACACCTACACCCTCTGAGTAGATTAAGGTTGAACCTAGTGTTGCTATAGTTAAAGATCTTTTGGTTGATGAACTAGATGAGCATGTTATTTCTTTCTATGATAATGCATCTAGAATTGCTAGTCCTGATCCTAAGCATAAGAATAGACCTGTGGTAGGCATGCCTGTTATTTCTGTTAAAATAGGAGATCATTGTTATCATGGCTTATGTGATGTGGGTGCTAGTGTGAGTGCTATTCCTTTTACTCTTTATCAAGAAGTCATGAATGATATTGCACATATTGAAATTGAGGATATCGATGTTACTATAAAGCTTGCAGATAGAAATACTATCTCACCACTTGGTATTGTTAGAGATGTTGAAGTCTTGTGCGGTAAGATCAAATACCCTTCTGATTTTCTTGTTCTTGGATCTCCGCAAGATGATTTTTGTCCCATAATATTTGGTAGACCTTTCTTGAATACTGTCAATGCTCAAATTGATTGTGCTAAGAAAATTGTTTGTGTTGATTTTGGTGGTGTGTCTCATGAGTTTAATTTCTATAAGTTTCGTAGACAACCCCATGATATAGAATTGCCTAGCAAAGATGAGATTGTTGGTCTTGCTTCTATTGCTGTTCCTCCTACTGATCCTTTAGAACAATATTTGCTTGATCATGAGAATGATATGCATATGCATGAAAGGAATGAAATAGATAAGGTTTTCTTCGATCAACATCATATTCTTAAGCATAATTTGCCTGTTGAAACTCTTGGAGGTCCCCCTCCACCTAAGGGTGATCCTGTTTTTGAATTGAAGCCATTGCCTGATAAGTTGAAATATGTTTATCTTGATGAAAAGAAAATATATCCTGTTATTATCAGTGCTAACCTTTCAGGACATGAAGAGAAGAGGTTATTAATTTTTTTTAAGGAAGCATCGTGCTGCTATTGGATACACTCTGGATGATCTCAAGGGCATTAGTCCAACTCTATGTCAGCACAAGATTAATATGGAGCCAGATGCTAAGCCCGTTGTTGACCACCAACATCGATTGAATCCCAAAATGAAAGAGGTGGTAAGAACTGAAATATTAAAGCTTCTGGAAGCAGGTATAATTTATCCCATAGCTAATAGTAGATGGGTAAGTCCAGTTCATTGTGTGCCCAAAAAGGGTGGCATTACTGTTGTTCCTAATGATAAGAACGAGCTTATTCCTCAGAGGATAGTAACTGGTTATAGGATGGTGATAGATTTTAGGAAGTTGAATAAAGCTACTAGGAAAGATCACTATCCTTTGCCTTTTATCGATCAAATGTTAGAAAGGTCGTCTAAGCACACACAGTTTTGTTTCCTAGATGGTTATTCTGGTTTTTCTCAAATACCTGTTGCACAATCTGATCAAGAGAAAACCACCTTTACTTGTCCTTTTGGAACTTTTGCTTATAGACGCATGCCTTTTGGTTTATGTAATGCACCTGCTACCTTTCAAAGATGTATGACTGCTATCTTCTCTAACTTTTGTGAAAAGATTGTTGAGGTTTTCATGGATGATTTCTCCGTTTATGGAACTTCTTTCGATCATTGCTTGAGCAACCTTGATCGAGTTTTGCAGAGCTGTGAAGAAACAAATCTTGTCTTGAACTGGGAGAAGTGCCACTTTATGGTTAATCAAGGTATTGTCTTGGGCCACAAGATCTCTGAAAGAGGTGTTGAAGTTGATAAGGCTAAGGTTGATGCCATTGAGAAGATGCCATGCCCGAAGGATATCAAAGGTATAAGAAGTTTTCTCGGTCATGCTGGTTTCTATAGGAGATTTATTAAGGACTTCTCTAAAATTTCTAGGCCTCTTACCAATCTTTTGCAAAAAGATGTTCCCTTTGTTTTTGATGATGATTGTGTAGAAGCCTTTGAAACTCTTAAGTCAGCTTTAAATTTTGCACCTATTGTTCAGCCACCTGATTGGAATCTACCTTTTGAAATCATGTGTGATGCTAGTGACTATGCTGTGGGTGCGGTTCTAGGGCAAAGAGTTGATAAGAAGTTGAATGTTATTCATTATGCTAGTAAAACTTTGGACACTGCCCAAAGGAATTATGCTACTACTAAAAAAGAGTTTCTTGCAGTTGTGTTTGCATGTGATAAGTTTAGATCTTATATTGTTTATTCCAAAGTTACTATTCATGATCATGCTGCTATCAAGTACCTTATGGAGAAGAAAGATGGAAAGCCTAGGCTTATCAGGTGGGTTCTTTTGTTGCAAGAATTTGATCTTCATATTGTTGATAGGAAAGGGGTTGATAACCCTGTAGCTGATAACTTGTCTAGATTGGAAAATGTGCTTGATGACCCACAACCTATTGATGATAGTTTTCCTGATGAGCAACTAGCTGCTATTAATGTTTCTCATAGTGCTCCTTGGTATGCAGACTATGCTAATTATATTGTTGCTAAGTTTATACCTCCTAGTTTAACTTATTAGCAAAAGAAAAAAATTCTTCTATGATTTGAGCCATTACTTCTGGGATGACCCACATCTTTATAAAGAAGGTGTGGATGGTATTGTTAGACGTTGTGTGCCTTAGCATGAACAGGAACAAATTCTTCGTAAGTGTCACTCCGAAGCATATGGAGGACATCACGCTGAAGACAGAACCGCACACAAGGTATTGCAATCTGGTTTTTATTGGCCTACCCTTTTCAAGGATGCACGTAAGTTTGTCTTATCTTGTGATGAATATCAAAGAATTGGTAATATCAATAGACGTCAGGAAATGCCTATGAATTATTCTCTTGTTATTGAACCATTTGATGTTTGGGGTTTTGATTATATGGGACCTTTTCCTAAGTCCAAAGGGTATACACATATTCTAGTTGCTGTTGATTATGTTACTAAGTGGGTGGAAGCTATCCCCACTAATAGTGCTGATCACAATACTTCTATTAAAATGCTTAAGGAAGTTATTTTCCCTAGGTTTGGAGTCCCTAGATATTTAATGACTGAAGGTGGTTCACATTTTATTCATGGTGCTTTCCGTAAGTTGCTTGCTAAGTATGATGTTAATCATAGAATTGCATCTCCATATCACTCTCAATCTAGTGGTCAAGTTGAGTTGAGCAATAGGGAGATTAAGTTGATTTTGCAAAAGACTATCAATAGATCTAGAAAGAATTGGTCTAAGAAATTAGACGATGCTTTGTGGGATTATAGAACTGCTTATAAGAATCCTATGGGTATGTCTCCTTACAAAATGGTTTATGGGAAAGCATGTCATTTACCCCTTGAATTGGAACATAAAGCTTTTTTGGGCTATTCAAGAACTTAGTTATGATTTCAAGCTTGCAGGTGAGAAGAGGTTATTTGACATTAGCTCTCTGGATGAATGGAGGACCCAGGCCTACGATAATGCCAAATTGTTCAAAGAAAAAGTTAAAAGATGGCATGATAGGAGAATTCAGAAACGAGAATTCCAAGTGGGTGAATATGTTTTATTGTATAATTCTCATCTTAGATTCTTTGCAGGTAAACTCCTCTCCAAATGGGAAGGACCTTATGTCATCGAGGAGGTTTATCGTTTTGGAGCCATCAAAATCAATAATGTCCCAGGAACCAACCCGAAGGTGGTAAATGGACAAAGAATCAAGCACTACATCTCAGGTACACCCATTAATGTTGAAACTAATGTTGTTGATACTATTACACTGGAGGAATATATCAAAGAGTCCTTCCGGAACACTCCAGAATACTGAAAAAGGAATAGGTATGTGATATGGTAAGTAAACCGACTCCAAAAATTCCGCAAAAATATCTACAGTCCGTTTTGGAATATTTAAAACAATTCAAAAATAAAAGGAAGCCGAGAGGGCCCACCAGGTGCCCACATGGCACCTGGGCGCGCCCCCCTGGAGCGCGCCCCAGTGCCATGTGGGGCCCTGGTGCACCTTCCTGACTCCGTTTTTCTTTGGTATACTTGTTATGCAAGATAAAAAATCTATATATACTCACCAGATTGATTTGACCACCACATCGCGAGATATCCTCTGTTCTTGTTTCTTGCTGTTTTCTGGCAGATCCAAAAATATGTCGTCGCAAGAATCTGTCGGGGAGAATCATGTTCCTCGCTTGGTGGCAAGGCCCCGAAGCTTGAAGGATGACAACCCTTATGAGTGGCCAATCTACGAGGAGACGGAAGCTGACCTAAAGAGGATGGACGTTATAGACATGGAGAAGGAGGAGCTCAGGAGACCAAGCTTACCAAATACGGTTAAACCTTCGAACACCCAATTTATTTCCTACCGTAACTTGAAAAAGAGTGTTGCTTCGTCCCTCCCAGACAGGATGCATCCTTTTATTAACGGTGCACTAACACTCACCGGAAAACTCCGAAAACAAATTATGAACCTTAGGCATCAAGTCAATAAGCTCGAAGAAGAGAATTGTATCCTTAGAGGTATTATCGCAAAGAACATATCACCACCATCACCGAAGGAGGCTTGATCACACGGGTATGGGCACTCCCCTTGCTTGTGCTAAGCTTGGGGGAGGTACCCCGGTATCGTATCACCATCACTTTTATCATCTTTACCTATTTCCAGTTCGACCCTTAGTATTTCGTGATCTAGTAAAATAAAAGTTTAGTATGATCTATCTTCGAGTTTTAGTTTCGTGATCTATCTATCTATGTAATCGAGTGTGAGTTATATAATAAAGAGTAGTTGAGTCTTGCTTCTTCACTTTTATGCATCAATCAAAAGCAATGAAAAGAATGAAGATCATATGCTAATCTTATGGTGAGTAATGACATCACATAAAAAAAGGTACAAGTGGTAAATTTTATTGAAGGTTGACAAACATAGCATTGGTCATTGGTGCAATTGCATGAAAAAGTTAATAGGGAAGAGAAGATTTACATGCAAATACACTATCTTGGACATCTTTTGTGATTGTGAGCACCCATTAAGTATTGTATGTCAAACGGTTGATGTTGGACAAGGAAGACAACATAATGAGTTATGCTTGTTCATATTCACATACAAGGTATATTGTCATGGATCCTCCAACATGGTGTGCTTGCCCAATATCTTTGCTAGCCAAAATTCCGCACTAATTAGAAATACTACTTGTGCATCCAAAACCCTTTAACCAAATTCATGTCATGAGAGTCCACCATACCTACCTATGGATTGAGTAAGATCCTTCAAGTAAGTTGTCATCAGTGCAATAAAGCAATAAAATTTGCTCCTAAATATGTATGATCTTTTATTGTAAGGGAAAATATGTGTGGTACGAACTTGTGATGGTAAATAATAAAAGCAATAAACTGCATAATAAAGGTTGCTATCACAAGGGGCAATATCACGTGACGTTCCTTTGCATTAAGAGTTAGTGCATCCAACACTGAAGGCGCATGACAACCTCTGCTTCCCTCTGCGAAGGGCCTATCTTTTACTTCTATGAATTTACTTTTATGCAAAGTGTCAAAGTTATTCTCTCTATTCCTTATTACTTTATTCTTTGGCAAGCATCTTGTGGTGGGGAAAGATCTAGGCACATATGTCTAGTTGAATGTGGGTGAGCATGAGTTATTATTGTTGACATCACCCTTGAGGTGAATGAGTTGGGAGGCAAACTTATAAGCCCCTATCTTTTCTATGTGTCTGGCTGAAACTTGATGCTCCATATGTATGGTGTGTGTGTTAGCAATCATGAAAGACTAAATGATAGTTGAGTATGTGAACTTGCCAAAAGGCTCCTACATGTGACCCTTCCTGAAAGTATGATGAATTGGAATTGCATTGTTGAGTGAGGACATAGTTTGTTAGTTTTCAAGAAAGTTTATGCTTCTTACTTTAACATTGTGATGAATTGTTACTTGCTCATGAGAAGTTTATGATAGTAATCATTGCTGCTATAATATTGTTCATGGTGCTTCTATGTCCGTATTTTATTTTTATTGACACCTCTCTCTCTAAGCATGTGGGCATGTTTTTCGATTTCGGCTTTCGCCTGAGGACAAGCGAGGTCTAAGCTTGGGGGAGTTGATACGTCCATTTTGCATCATGTTTTATTTCTGCCATTTATAAAGTTTTTGATCAATATAACACTTCATGGAGTATTTCTAATGCCTTTTCTATCTTAATATGCAAGGTTTACACAAAGAGGGAGAATACCGGCAGCTGGATTTCAGGACCTGAAAAAGCTACAACAGAGATACCTATTCTGCACAGCTCCAAATGGGCTGAAATTCAGCGGAGATTTATTTTTCAATATATAAAAAATAATGGGCCAAAGAGTTGTTGGAGGAGGCCAACCAGGTACCCACATGGCACCTGGGCCCCCGGGGCGCGCCGAGGTGCCATGTGGAGCCCCTGGCCCACCTCTGGCCCCCTCCTTCTGGTATATAAGTCATTTTACCGTAAAACTTTTATGGGGAGACTTTCGGGATGAGGCACCGCCGCCACGAGGCGGAACTAGAGCAGGAGCATTTTTGCTCTCCGGCGAGCAGATTCCGCCGGGGACACTTCCCTCCGGGAGGGGGGAATCGAAGCCTTCGTCATCACCAACTACCCTCTCATCGTGGGAGGACCAATCTTCATCATCACCATCAACAGCACCATCTCATCTCAAACCCTAGTTCATCTCTTGTATTCAATCTTTGTATCAAAACTATAGATTGTTACTTGTGGGGTACTAGTAGTGTTGATTATCTATCGTAGTTGATGCTAGTTGGTTTGCTTTGTGATTTACTAAATGTTCAGATCCTTTATGTTATTCAATACCCTTCTGATCTAGAATATCATGATGATGAGTGAGTAGTTACTTTTGTTCTTGAGGACATGGGAGAAGTCTTGTCATAAGTAATCATGTGAATTCGGTATTGGTTCGGTATTTTGATGATATGTATGTTGTGATTCTCTTAGTGGGGTCATGTGAACGTCGACTACATGACACTTCACCATTTATGGGCCTAAGGGAATGCATTGTGGAGTAGTAATTAGATGATGGGTTGCTAGAGTGACAGAAGCTTAAACCCCAGTTTATGCGCTATTTCGTAAGGGGCTGATTTGGATCCACATGTTTATTGCTATGGTTAGACTTTGTCTTAATTCTCTTTTTGTAGTTGTGGATGCTTGCAAGAGGGGGTAATCATAAGTGGGAGGTTTGTTCAAGTAAGAACATCACCCAAGGACCGGTCCACCCACATATCAAATCATCAATGGAGCGAACGCTAATCGAATGAACATGGTGAAAGTGACTAGATGAAATTCCCGTGTGTCCTCAAGAACGCTTGCACTATTATAAGTACTTGTTTTGGCCTATCCTTTGCAATCAAAAGGATTGGGCTATCTTGCTGCACCTTATTAACATTTGTCACTTGTTACCCGTTAATATTATCTTGCTATCAAACTATCTGTTACCGCTTATTTCAGTGCTTGCAGAAACTACCTTACTGAAAACCGCTTGTCATTTCCTTCTGCCCCTCGTTGGGTTCAACACTCTTACTTATCAAAAGGACTACGATTGATCCCCTATACTTGTGGGTCATCATGTGTCTACTTAAACAACAAAAGGGAAGTTTATAGTCATGCAAAGTAAATGTATCTAGCTAGGCTGCTTGTCTTGCCAATTGCGATCTGTTCTATGTTGATCGGGGGTACCCAAGTGTGCCTTCAATTAAGCCAGCATATAGCATTGTCAAGTTCCTTAAAGCACGCCTCTCATTCATTGGACTCGTCTTGGTTGACGTTGTAGTAGAAGAACCCGGCTGACGAGAAGACCTCCTTGTTGATGACATACGGGAACAAATTCTCCATGCATTCGAACACTTTGCTTGCCTTGAATGACATGCTTTGTAGGTTCTAACCCAGTTGACGACGTCTTTGTGCTTTTTAAACAATGTGCTCGACCGTATGAACTCATTGATGGCAAAGCAGGCGTAGAAGCCACACGTCAAGCTGCCCTTCGGTTGCTGCATGCAAAACAAGAGTGTCATGCCTGAAGGATATATTACCATATCTATAGAACCTCTTCTCGATGTGCCCTTCTATCATACTCCCATCCAAGAGACATCATCTAGAAAGTTCTTCAGGAGTGACCAATCTTTTTTGGGTTCTTCAGCGAATCGATCAAGTAACAAATGGACCTTTTTGGTTGTAGCACTAGGAGAATCCAGTGGTCCCTGCACAAACGGGTGAACATACCATGAATATGACCAAGTTTAGAAGTCTGGTACGTCAAATCATATATAAAGGAAAAAAACTACAAAAGCATAAAGCTGACAAGCAAATACTCGGGTCAGTAGGGCATGAGTAGGTAGTCTTTGTCCTTGTTATCTTGCATGAAACACACGATGTATTCCTTCATGGACTACCTACCAGTCTCATCTAGAAGGTTCTCTTGGTTCATGAGAATAGGGTCGGCCATCGTGACATTCAGAACCTTCATGCGTTTGGCCTCTCTGCGTTGAACAAGCGCACATAGCCTGAACAGGCAAATTTCAAGTTTACGGAAGTTGAACAAATAGAAGATTTCTTTGAAATCCACAAATATTTAGTCCGCGTCAAACTCTTCATAGAAACCATAACATTTTTGCACCTTCACCATGCAATGTGTTGGATTAACGATGACTCCTGCCTGACGATTGGCTAACTCTGAATCTATGATGTTGTCATGCAGAATCTTCATCAAAATATTGAGGTCTTCATACACAGGCTTCGATAACATTAGGTCACCAGGGATATAAACAGGTTCTGGCCGGTTAGCACATTCTGTGTGTCACAAGGACTTATTCGTCGAGCCCTTTTGACGTGATGCTTTATCATTTGCACCAGTGCTGCCAGCCTTTTCCTTACTTTTCCCTTTCACGTTTGATGACCTGGGCCTATGTTTGATCGGTATGGCAGAGGCGGGCGGACAAGACATCATGGTTTTGGTCACGCTGTTGAGTGTGTTTGGAGTAATCTCCAGTTTCTTGCAAGGTTGAGTATCGAGATGGGTTGGCGGCGTATTCTCGAATGGATCCTAATTAACTAGTGTGTGCTCGACAAAAAAAGAGGGCTTGTTCATCATCATCAAGATCCTAGGCGTCTTGATGCATGTCATCCAGCACATCCTGAGCAGATAGGGGCCGGTAAATACCCAAAGGAGATCATCATGGTGCCCCTGCTAGGTCAGCATTGTTTAGAGACGGTATTCTATTTAGGGAGCACTTTTCAAAGATAACATCCACCGCCAGCCAATTGAGGTACCCACAATGTAATTTTCAAGGACACGCGGATCCTTGTCTTCTTCATAAATGTTTCGAGGCCTCGTCAACCACTCATAATTTGGGATCACCCTAACCAACAAGACCCTCAACACATCCAATCTTAAGTCGCGTTTGTGCATGAGTTGTCCCGGAAGGACTCAACCCTTTGCAGTCGGCTTCATGTCCTTGCCCACTAGGGGAAGGAGAGTGCGTGAAAGCTCTTCCACCGAAGGTGGTGGTGACTCATCTTGGTCCTTGACATAAGAGACAGAGGCGTTGCTGCTCTTTGTGGGAGCGATGGACGGCGGCGTATGGGTCACCATCATCAGGGGCGACATCACCAACTGGGTACCACCATTTGCGGACCCATCATCCCTTCAAGATCAGCTCCAATCCGTGTGAGCATTTTGGGGTATAGTTCTCGAATCCCAGCCTAGACTACGGCTTGGACTCTCTCATGATCGTTTTTTGTTCTTTTCATCTTTAGTCAACCTCGGCCTGGGGCGATAGTAGTTATTCCAGAGAGCATGGACGACGCCCAACTTACGGCCTCTAGTCGGGTTCCTCTTTCTTCCGAGGGCCAAATGAAGTGGGTCAGATGCCCACCTTTTCCCATTAGTCGAATATTGCAAGCTTTGAGGGTGTTAGGTAATCGTTGCCTGCAATATGAAATCATACAATTTAGTAACGTTCCTACTCGGTAAGAAATATATGATGGAAGCTGGTTCTAGAACCGCTCTTCTAGCCGCCTTCACCAACTCTGGGTCAGTGTGGTAGTAATGTCCGGTGTTTTCATTGTAGATTGCAAGGGACCAGAAATAATTCCCTGTGGTCGGCAAAATTGATATTACCAAAGGGCATGGCTTTACCTTGAGCAGCACAATTAGTGTCCTCCATGTCCCAGATCGGCTTCTTCCCTTCGTAACCACGGGTGTCGAGTTTGTGGTTCCCCTTCATTCTGGACCACAAGTCCTTCCTTGTGAGTTTGGACTTCTTGTATTCTTCGGTCTCTCAGTAAGCAAGGAACTCGTCCAACTCCTGATCGTTAGTCATAGGATATAGTGTTTTGATATCCTTTTCTAAATCCTTTTTTTCGTCCAGGAGTCTGTTTACACAGTATTTCCATCAACTCAAGGTCATGGTGAATGTGATCATGGCATATCTTTGCGCGCGGTCCATATCATGCTCGCTGAACTTGAAAATTTCATTCATGTTCGATAACAGGAGCTCAGCCCAGTGCTTGTTTGCATGACCCCTTAAGAACTTCATGTTTATGTGGAAGCTTTCACGGAGAATGGCAGCTAGGATGTTACCCCACTTCTTGGCTTTCTTTTTTGAACTAAAGTGTTTCCCGTCCTTGTCAAGTCGAGTGATTGTGTACCTAGCATTAAGCAGCATGTTCCATGACCTATGCATCTGCGGCTCCCTCGCTGGCTTAGCTTCTCCACCATTACCATCTTCTCCAGCACCAGTTGCTGCTTCTTGAGCACCGTCGGACTCTTCTCCCTGATCGGACGCTTGTTCTTTAGCACCGCCGGTCTATGCTCCGGCATCAGTGTATTCACCAAGGCTCTTCTCGACATCATCCTGGGATGAGTACTCGGTGCAGCATGTATACCGGGGGTCTTCCTGATGCGAAGGCACCGACTCATCATCCGTCCGTGTCTGCTCCAAAGATGCAGGTGTATGACTTGCCATTTTAGAACTAATAAATGATAAAAAAAATAATTGAGTGTATTAGTAAAGTGACTATGTAATTGATTAAAATATCAATAAAATTCACAAAAAATTTTGGCATGACCTTTGCTAAAAATGGGACATATTGATTGCTTGAAATTTGAAAAAAAGGAAATTAATTATTATTTCATCAAAACATTGGCACATATTTGTATTCTCTGATAAAGAAGACAACAAAGCACGAGAAAATTCATCATGAGCAACCAAATGTTGCCTCGGCTCGATGGCAGGCACAACAACTCATATCATGCATATATATCCATCGCAAGCAAACAAAATACTTGGCTCAATGACCAGTACAACACTCGAATATATAGATAACAATATGAGCTAATTTGCTAGAAAAAAATGAATATACAAGAGGGAGAGGCATGGAGCAAACCAAGGGCTCGGGGGATCGACAGTGCGGTGGCGTCGAGGATGTCAGGGGAGTGGCATGTGGAGGAGGCCGGTGGTGGGGGCAGATGAGCTTGCCGGGAGGTGCGGCAGAGGTGGAGCTCGGTGGGGCTGGGCTGAGATGGTGGCGGGCTCGCAGGGAGGCAGTGGAAGTCGGCGGCCGGGCTAGGCCGAGGTCGTAGCGGGCTCGCGGGGCAGTGCTTGAGCTGGGCGGAGGGGGTTGAAGGCCGGTGAGCTTGCGGGTTGGTGGTGGAGCTGGGGGAGGCTGGTGGGGGAGGTTGGGTGTGGTGGAGCTTTGGGGCGTGCGAGCAATCTACTAGGACATATGAGTCCATGCGCCACTAGTTTTGGGGGAATTTGGCTAACTCCCACGCTAGTTTTGGGGAAATGAGTTAAAAGTGGCGGCCACCATTCCGTGTCCACCATTGGTAACATGTTACCAGTGGCACGCGGTATAAAATGCCTGCCACTACTGCATGTTGTCAGTGGCGCGCGTATTCTGACACCCACCACTGTTATTTTCTTCAGAAATTTTGTGTTTTTATGAAGCTTTAACAATTTGTGTTTAGAGTTATGGTCCAATTTTTTTGTAGAGTTGAAGGTACACCATTAGAAGTTTCATGTTAAACTTTGGCACTTTTGGGGGCTAATTTGCTATATTTAATGCATTAAATGAATTTTAGCTATTTAATGGGGGTAAATTGTATATTATTTAAAAATGTTGTAAATAAAGTCTGAAATGGACAAAACTTGGCATGGTGTCATGTTATGACGTCTAGATGGTGTGGTAAAAAATTAAGAGGGTTACGGAAAACTTGTGATGTACTTCACTTAGAAACTGAAGAGTCTTCGGGGAAGAATCAGAGTTTCAGAGGGAATGTGTGAGGTTTGAAGGAGAGCTCTTTTTTTCATTTTGCCATGAAACTTTTCCTATGTTGAATTTACACCGTTGTAAGTTCCATGTAATGAGTTGGAACCTTTTTGAGTAAGTTGACTATATTTATTGCATTAATTGATTTTCTAAATATATTTAGTGTCGGTAAATTGTTTTATATAATTTTTAAAGTGTAAATGAAGTCCAAAAAAAATGAAACTTGACTTGGTGTCATGTTATGACCCGTAGAGGTTGTGGTAAAAACTTGAGAGACATAACCATAGTTGTGATGCACGTCGCTTACAAAGATGAAGATTGTGAATAGCTGACTCAACAAATTTTTCACCATGTCACATTCATAATAGTCAAGTACATAGTAGTCGTTAATGTGCATTCTAAATAGACAGAACTTCATATTACATGATTAAATTAGTCAGAAATACAAAGGAAGATACATATTAATTAATACATGTCACTCATGGGCAGTATTCAAAACGGTTTTCTTGATCCTCTTCTTGGTATGCACTATTGTCTTCGTGTGGCTCCATCTTTTGAAGGGTAAAATGTCGTCATTAGGAATGTAGTTTTGGTCCTTGTGGTTGTATATATCTTGTTCTTTTCTTATTCTGTCGGGTCATCAAATTGGTCAAAGTCTTCCTCGTCAATGACTTCGTCCATTCCAATGATACTCCTATTGCCTCTTCGGTAGACAACACGACTGGGCCTAATCAGTTGGTTATGTAGAAGCATTGGGACACCTTGCTGGCCATTACCCACGGCTCATTTAGGTAGCCGATTGCTTACATGTTCACTGCCTCCTTTGGTGGTGGTATAATCATGGTAGTGAAATAGTCTTCGTGAATGATTGTCTTTGCCCATCTAACACGGAACATGGGGAATGTCGCTACCCCCGCATACTCAAGTTCGCAAATGTCTTTAATCCTCTCGTAGTGTCTGTTCTTTACTTCATGACTCATGGCCTCCACCGTCACCCCAGAGTTCTGGTACACACCTTTCAGCTGGTCTCTGGCCTCTGTATAGAATGTGTATCAGTTGATGTCATATGCTTCGTACATTTTGACATTCATTTTGGGGCCCACTACCAAGGAGAACAATGTTGATGCTTTGTCATTACTATCTGGCAATGGATTAGCTTGCATGTACGCGTTGAACAAAGCCGAAAAGTATTGGTTGTGCTATTTTGTGATTTGATCATCGTTATTTTTTATCCCAAGGAGCCTGTTTTTTCTTCTCAACCCTCTCATGTGCTTCTGCGCATACGGGATGATCATATGAATGTGTTGTAATGCTACTATGTGTGATCTTACGAAGTGGGCATCTCGGTTGGGAAGATCTAAGTTCATATGCAAATTCTTCTTCCTGGTCTTGTGACCTACGCCATCCAGCCTACCAACTTGCATTAGTCGGTGCAAAACGAGATTACCTCAGGTCAGAAAGCCCTGGATGATGCTTCCATCCAGATGGGATTTATTATGAACGTATTGCTTGAGGATCCCATTTAACCTTCCGTATGGGAACAAGTTGTGCAGGAACACCGGGCCCAGGCCGGTGATGTCCCTGACAATGTGGCTCAGTAGATATACCATGATGTCAAAGAATGAGGGCGGGAAGTAGATCTCAAGCTCACATAGTATTACAATGATCTCTTCCTGTAGTCATTTGCAATCTTGTAGACTGATCGATTTCTGAGAGATAACATCAAAAAAGTTACAGAGGTCAAGAATTGTATGCTGAACGTGTGGGTCCATTATCCCTCTAATAGCAACCAGAAGAATCTGTGTTATCATCACGTGATAGTCATGCAACTTCATCCCATATATTGTTTTTTCTTCCTGTCGAGATAGCTGTGCATGTTTGACTAGTGCCCGGAACTAACTCGGACACCTTTGAGGCAATTGAGTATTTTATCGAGCTCTACTAGACTCAGACTGTAGGAAGCGGGTGGACATTTGGACACTGTTTTCTAAACCTTGCCAACGACGCTCTTGTCCATGTCAGCACACAAGTCATCTCTTATTTTCAGGTATTTTAAGTCTTTTCTTTAGCTCCCATATATTTTTTCTTGTCCGATATGTTTAGCATGGTACTAAGCAAACTCTCGGTAACATTCTTCATGATACGCATGACATCGATACAGTGGGGCCCCGAGAGAATCTTCCAGTACTCCATGTCCCAAAATGGACTCCGCGTTTTCCCTACTTTTAAGAGCACCTCGACTCTCTTCCGCTTCTTTCCAGTCTTAGGGTACTCTTTCCAGTTATTCAATAGCTCTTTGATTTGCTGTCCACTCCTCCTACGTGGCTTTTCTCGCTTTTCTTTTTGTGTTGTCAAACCGTTCTTCATTTTGTCTCAACTCGTCATTTTTTTAATCTATCTTCGATGCCCTGTGCACATGGTTTTATGTGAGTGCTTTAGATAGAGATGATGTGTTTCATCCATACACCTAGCACATGCACAGTGTCCATGGGAAACCTGGCCAGATTGATACTCGTATGCAGGATAGTCTTGCACGGTCGTGAGCAGAGCACATCTCAAAGGGAAATATTCTCCTATTAAAGCGTCCTATGTGTCGACCCCTTCATCAGACAATAATATGTGTAGCTCCTCCTTGAATAGTTGCAAATACAGGTTAAGATCGTTCCCTGGCGACCATCTGTAGGGTGTCGATACGTCTGTTGCATGCAAACCCATGGGGGGAGATTGTAGATGCATATAACCATGTGCCAGGTGCTGTGCACGCTGCTCTGGTTGCCAAAAGGATCCAGGACATCCATGCTATAACCCAGCATGAGATTCCTATCCTCTCCTTTGAAATGTGGGTATTCGTCATCGAGTGCTTTCCACTGGCGACCATCTATAGGGTGTCGCAGCACTTCATCATTTTTTTCGGCCTCTCACCGTTCCAATGCATAAGCTTTGCCCGGTTCTTGTTTGCGTATAGACGCTTCAAGTGGGGGATGAGTTGAAACTACCATACAACATTATGAGGAGTACCGCCATCTGGTTGTTGGGGAACGCTGCATGGAAAACAAAAAAAATTCTATGCACACGCAAGATCTATCCATGGAGATGCATAGCTACGAGAGGGGAGAGTGTGTCTACGTACCCTCATAGACCGTAAGCGGAAGCATTGAGACAACGCGAAAGCATTGAGGAGCACCGAACATACGGCACCTCCGCGTTCAGCACACGTTGAGCTCGGTGACGTCCTCGACTTCTTGATCCAGCAAGACGGCGAGGTAGTGGATGAGTTCCGGCAACACGACGGCGTGGTGACGGTGATGGTGATGCTATCTCCGCAGGGCTTCGCCTAAGCACTACGAAAATATGACCGAGGGACGGAACTGTGGAGGGAGCGCCGCACACGGCTAGGCAATTGTCGTGGTTATGTGTGCCCCTCCCCCCCCCCCCGGGGGGGGGGGGGGGGGGGGGGGGGGGGAGGACGGAGCAGCCAAGGGGCGCCCACAAGTAGGCCGAATCCTACTTGGGGTCTCCCCAAAATCGCCCCCCCTTTCCATATTTGCCGGAGAGGAAAAGGAAGAGGGGGAGAGGAAAGGAAGGGGGAGGCCGACTCCCCCCTTTCCTTCTCCCCACTTGGCCGGCGGCCTAGGAGGGGTGCGCCAGCCCCTCGTGGGTGGGTGTGCTCTTCCCCTTTGGCCCATATGGCCCATTAACCTTCCGGGGTGTCTGGAACCCCTTCCGGTGACCCGATTCCAACTCGGTACATTCCGAAACTCTTTCGGTGTCCAAATATCATCGTCCTATATATCAATCTTTACCTCCGGACCATTCCGGAGCTCCTCGTCATATCCGTGATCTCATCCGGGACTCCGAACAACATTCGGTCACCAATTCACATAACTCATATAACACTATATCGTCAATGAACGTTAAGTGTGCAGACCCTACGGGTTCGGGAATGATGTAGACATGACCGAGACAACTCTCCGGTTAATAACCAATAGCGGAACCTGGATGCCCATATTGGTTCCTACATATTCCACGAAGATCTTATCGGTCGAACCGTTATGACAACATACGTAATTCCCTTTGTCCGTCGGTATGTTACTTGCCCGAGATTCGATCGTCGGTATCTCCTTACCTAGTTCAATCTCATTACCGGCAAGTCTCTTTACTCGTTCCGTAATACATCATCCCGTAACCAACTCCTTAGTCACTTTGCTTGCAAGCTTATTATGATGTGCATTACTGAGAGGGCCCAGAAATACCTCTCCGAAGCACGGAGTAACAAATCCCAGTCTCGATCCATGCCAACTCAACAGACACCTTCGGAGATACCTGTAGAGCATATTTATGATCACCCAGTTACATTGTGATGTTTGATAGCACACAAAGTATTCCTCCGGTATCTGGGAGTTGCATGATCTCATGGTTGAAGGAACATGTATTTGACATTCAAGAAAGCAGTAGCAATAAACAGAACGATCATATGCTAAGCTAATGAATGGGTCTTGTCCATCACATCATTCTCCTAATGATGTGATCCCATTATCAAATGACAACTCATGTCTATGGTTAGGAAACCTTAACCATCTTTGATCAACGAGCTAGTCTAGTAGAGGCTCACTAGGGAGACGGCATTTGTTTAAGTATTCACACATGTATTTAAGTTTCCGGTCAATACAATTCTAGCATGAATAATAAACCTTTATCATGAACAAGGAAATATAAAATAATAATAACTTTATTATTGCCTCAGGGCATATTTCCATCAGTCTCCCACTTGCACTAGAGTCAATAATCTAGTTCACATCGCCATGTGATTAACACCCAAAGAGTTCACTAGAGTCAATAATCTAGTTCACATCGCCATGTGATTAACACCCAAAGAGTTCACTAGAGTCAATAATCTAGTTCACATCGCCATGTGTTTAACACCCAAAGAGTTCTAAGGTGTGATCATGTTTTGCTTGTGAGAGAGATTTTTAGTCAACGGGTCTGCAACATTCAGATCCATGTGTATTTTTGCAAATCCTTATGTCATACTGTAGATGCTACTATCACGCTTTACTTGGAGCTATTCCAAATGACTGCTCCATTATACGTATCCGGTTTGCTACTCAGAGTTATCCAGATTGGTGTTAAAGCTTGCATCGACGTAGCCCTTTACGACGAACTCTTTATCGCCTCCATAATCGAGAAACATTTCCTTAGTCCTCTAGTTACTAAGGATAATTTTGACCGCTGTCCAGTGATCCACTTCTGGATCACTCTTGTACCCTCTTTACCAGACACATGGCAAGGCACACATCAGGTGTGGTACACAACATGGCATACATTATAGAACCTATGACTGAGGCATAGCGAAATGACTTTCATTCTCTCTCTATCTTCTGCCGTGGTAGGGCTTTGAGTCTTACTCAACTTCACACCTTACAATACAGGCAAGAACTCCTTCTTTGACTGATCCATTTTGAACTCCTTCAAAATCTTATCAAGGTATGTACTCATTGAAAGTCTTATCTAGTGTCTTGATCTATCTCTATAGATCTTGATGCCCAATATATAAGCAGCTTCACCGAGGTCTTTCATTGAAAAACTCTTATTCAAGTATGCTTTTATGCCATCCAGAAATTCTATATCATTTCCAATCAACAATATGTCATCCACATATAATATCAGAAATGCTACAGAGCTCCCACACACTTTCTTGTAAATACAGGCTTCACCGTAAGTCTGTCTAAAACCATATGCTTTGATCACCTCATCAAAGTGTATATTCCAACTCCAAGATGCTTGCACCAGTCCATAGATGGATCGCTGGAGCTTGCACACTTTGTTAGCACCCTTAGGATCGACAAAACCTTCTGGTTGCATCATATACAACTCTTATTTAAGAAATCCATTAAGGAATGCAGTTTTGACATCCATTTGCTAGATTTCATAATCATAAAATGCAGCAATTGCTAACATGATTCGGACAGACTTAAGCATCGCTACGGGTGAGACAGTCTCATCGTAGTCAACCCCTTGAACTTGTCGAAAACCTTTCGCGACAAGTTGAGCTTTGTAGACAGTGATATTACCATCAGCGTCTGTCTTCCTCTTAAAAATCCATTTATTCTCAATGGCTTGTCGATCATCGGGCAATTCCACCAAAGTCCACACTTTGTTCTCATACATGGATCCTATCTCAGATTTCATGGCCTCAAGCCATTTGTCGGAATCCGGGGTCATCGTAGCTTCTTCATAGTTCGTAGGTTCACTGTTGTCTAACAACATAACTTCCAGGACAGGATTACTGAACCACTCTGGTGCGGAACGTACTCTGGTCGACCTACGAGGTTCAGTAGTAACTTGATCTGAAGTTTCATGATCTTTATCATTATCTTCCTCTATAGTTGGTGTAGGCATCACGGGAACAGTTTTCTCTGATGAGCTACTTTCCAATTTGAGAGAAGGTACAATTACCTCATCAAGTTCTACTTTGTCCCACTCTCTTCTTTCGAGAGAAACTCCTTCTCTAGAAAGGACCCATTCTTGGCAACAAAGATCTTGCCTTCGGATCTATGGTAGAAGGTGTACCCAATTGTTTCTTTAGGGTATCTTATGAAGACGCAGTTCTCCCCTTTGGGTTCGAGCTTATCCGGTTGAAGCTTTTTCACATAAGCATCGCATCACCAAACTTTAAGAAACGATAGTTTAGGTTTCTTGCCAAACCATAGTTCCTACGGTGTCATCTCAACGGATTTAGACGATGCCCTATTTAACGTGAATGCAGCTGTCTCTAATGCATAATCCCAAAACGATAGTGGCAAATCGATAAGAGACATCATGGAACGCACCATATCTAATATAGTACGGTTATGACGTTCGGACACACCAATACGCTGTGGTGTTCCAGGTGTCGTGAGTTGTGAAACAATTCCACATTGTCTTAAATGAAGACCAAACTCGTAACTGAAATATTCACCTCCGCAATCAGATTGTAGAAACTTTATTTTCTTGTTACGATGATTCTCTACTTCACTCTGAAATTCTTTGAACTTTTCAAATGTTTCAGACTTGTGTTTCATCAAGTAGATATACCCATACCTACTCAAATCATCTGTGAAGGTTAGAAAATAACGATACCTGCCACGTGCTTCAACATTCATCGGACCGCATACATCGGTATGTATTATTTCCAATAAATCAGTAGCTCGCTCCATTGTTCCGGAGAACGGAGTTTTAGTCATCTTGCCCATGAGGCATGGTTCGCAAGTATCAAATGATTCATAATCAAGAGATTCCAAAAGTCCATCCGCTTGGAGTTTCTTCATGCACTTTACACCAATATGACCTAAACAGCAGTGCCACAAGTATGTTGCACTATCATTATCAACTTTGCATCTTTTGGCATCAATATTATGAATATGTGTATCACTACGATCGAGATTCAACAAGAATAAACCATTCACAAGGGTGCATGATCACAAGGGATATTATTCATATAAACAGAATAACCATTATTCTCTGACTTAAATGAATAACCGTCTTGCAATATACAATATCCAGATATAATGTTTTATGCTCAACGCAAGCACCAAATAACCATTATTTAGGTTTAATACTAATCCCGAAGGTATTACAAGCGTGTCGATATTGATCATATCAATCTTGGAGACACTTCCAACACATATTGTCACCTCACCCTCAGTTAGTCTCCGTTACTCTGCAGCTCCTGCTTCAAGTTACTAATATTAGCAACTGAATCGGTATCAAATACCCAGACGCTGCTACGAGCACTAGTGAGGTACACATCAATAACATGTATATCAAATATACTTTTGTTCACTTTAACATCCTTCTTATCCGCCAAATATTTGGGGCAGTTCCGCTTCCATTGACCATTCCCTTTGCAGTAGAAGCACTCAGTTTCAGGCTTGGGTCCAGCTTTGGGCTTATTCACGGGAGCGGCAACTTGCTTGTCGTTCTTCTCGAAGTTCCCTTTCTTTCCCTTGCGCTTTTTCTTGAAACTGGTGGTTTTATTAACCATCAACACTTGATGATCTTTCTTGATTTCTACCTCCGCTGATTTCAGCATTGCGAAGAGCTTGGGAATCGTTTTCGTCATCCCTTGCATATTATAGTTTCATCACGAAGCTCTAGTAGCTTGGTGATAGTGACTGGAGAAATCTTTCAATCACTATCTTATCTGGAAGATTAACTCCCACTTGATTCAAGCGATTGTAGTACCCAGACATTCTGAGCACATGCTCACTGGCTGAGCTATTCTCCACCATCTTGTAGGCAAAGTATTTGTCAGAGGTCTCATAACTCTCAACACGGGCATGATCCTGAAATACTAATTTCAGCTCCTGGAATATCTCATATGTTCCATGGCGTTCAAAACGTCTTTGGAGCCCCGATTCTAAGCCGTAAAGTGTGGTGCACTAAACTATCAAGTAGTCATCAGATCGAGCTTGCCAAAACATTCATAACATTTGTATCAGCTCCTGCAACAGGTCTGTCACCTAGCGGTGCATCAAGGACATAATTCTTCTGTGCAGCAATGTTGATAATCCTCAAGTTACGGACCCAGGCCGTGTAGTTGCTACCATCATCTTTCAGCTTAGCTTTCTCTAGGAACGCATTAAAATTCAACGGAACGGTAGCATGGGCCATTGATCTACAACATAGATATGCAAAAACTATCAAGACTAAGTTCATGATAAATTAAGTTCAATTAATCAAATTACTAATGAACTCCCACTTAAATTAATATCCCTCAGGTTATCTAAGTGATACATGATCCAAATCAACTAACCCATGTCCGATTATCACGTGAGATGGGGTAGTCATCAATGGTGAACATCTCCATGTTGATCATATCTACTATATGACTCATGTTCGACCTTTCAGTCTCCAGTGTTCCGAGACCATGTTTGTACATGCTAGGCTCGTCAAGTTTAACCCAAGTATTCTGCTTGTGTAAACCTGGCTTACACCCGTTGTATGTGAACGTAGAATCTATCACACCCGATCATCACGAGGTGCTTCGAAACGATGAACTTTAGCAACGGTGCATACTCAGGGAGAACACTTTTTATCTTGAAATTTAGTGAAAGGATCATCTTATAATGCTACCGTCGTTCTAAGCAAAATAAGATGCATAAAGGATAAACATCACATGCAATCAAAATATGTGACATGATATGGCCATCATCATCTTGTGCTTTTGATCTCCATCTCCAAAGCACCGTCATGATCTGCATCGTCACCGGCATGACACCATGATCTCCATCATCTTGATCTTCATCAATGTGTAGTCACGTGGTTGTCTCGCCAACTATTGCTTCTACAACTATTGCTAACGCATAGCGATAAAGTAAAGCAATTACATGACGCTTGCATTTCATACAATAAAGAGACAACCATAAGGCTCCTGCCGGTTGCCGATAAATTACAAAACATGATCATCTCATACAATAACGTATATCACATCATGTCTTGACCATATCACATCACAGCATACCCTGCAAAAACAAGTTAGACGTCCTGCAAAAACAAGTTAGACGTCCTCTACTTTGTTGTTGCAAGTTTTACGTGGCTGCTACGGGTTTCTAGCAAGAACAGTTCTTACATACGGAAAAACAACCACAACGGTGATTTATCAAGTTTGCTGTTTTAACCTTCTTCAAGGACCGAACATAGTCAAATTCGATTCAACTAAAGTAGGAGAAACAGACACCCACCAGCCACCTTTATATAAAACAAGTTGCACGTCAGTCGGTGGAACCGGTCTCATGTACGTGGACATGTAAGGTTGGTCCGGGCCGCTTCATCCCACAATGTCGCTGAATCAAAATAAGACGTTGGTGGTAAGCAGTATGAACATCACCGCCCACAACTCTTTGTGTTCTACTCGTGCATATCATCTACGCATAGACCTGGCTCATGATGCCACTGTTGGGGAATGTTTCATGGAAAACAAAAAAAATTCTATGCACACGCAAGATCTATCCATGGAGATGCATAGCTACGAGAGGGGGGAGTGTGTCTACGTACCCTCGTAGACCGTAAGCGGAATCATTGAGACAACGTGGTTGAAGTAGTCGAACAGCTTCACGATCCAACCGACCGAGCACCGAACGTACGGCACCTCCGCATTCAGCACACGTTCAGCTCGGTGACGTCCTCGACTTCTTGATCCAGCAAGACGGCGAGGTAGTGGATGAGTTCCGGCAGCACGACGGCGTGGTGACGGTGATGGTGATGCTATCTCCGCAGGGCTTCACCTAAGCACTATGAAAATATGACCGAGGGACGAAACTGTGGAGGGGGGCGCCGCACACGGCTATGCAATTGTCTTGGTTATGTGTGGCGCCCCCCCCCCCCCCCCCCCCCCCGGGGGGGGGGGGGGGGGGGGGGGGGGGGGGGGGGGGGGGGGGGGGGGGGGGGGGGGGGGGGGGGGGGGGGGGGGGGGGGGGGGGGGGGGGGGAAGAGGGGGAGAGGAAAGGAAGGGGGAGGCCGACTCCCCCCCTTTCCATATTTGCCGGAGAGGAAAAGGAAGATGGGGAGAGGAAAGGAAGGGGGAGGCCGACTCCCCCCCTTTCCTTCTCTCCACTTGGCCGGCGGCCTAGGAGGGGTGCGCCAGCCCCTCGTGGGCTGGTGTGCTCCTCCCCTTTGGCCCATATGGCCCATTAACCTCCCGGGGTGTCCGGAACCCCTTCCGGTGACCCGATTCCAACCCGGTATATTCTGAAACTCTTCCGGTGTCAAAATATCATCGTCCTATATATCAATCTTTACCTCCGGACCATTCCGGAGCTCCTCGTCATGTCCGTGATCTCATCCGGGACTCCGAACAACATTCGGTCACCAATTCACATAACTCATATAACACTATATCGTCAATGAACGTTAAGCGTGCGAACCCTACGGGTTTGGGAATGATGTAGACATGACCGAGACGACTCTCCGGTCAATAACCAATAGTGGAACCTGGATGCCCATATAGGTTCCTACATATTCCACGAAGATCTTATCGGTCGAACCGTTATAACAACATACGTAATTCCCTTTGTCCGTCGGTATGTTACTTGCCCGAGATTCGATCGTCGGTATCTCCATACCTAGTTCAATCTCATTACCGGCAAATCTCTTTACTCGTTCCATAATACGTCATCCCGTAACCAACTCCTTAGTCACTATGCTTGCAAGCTTATTATGATGTGCATTACGGAGAGGGCCCAGAGATACCTCTCCGAAACACGGAGTGACAAATCCTAGTCTCGATCCATGCCAACTAAACAGACACCTTTGGAGATACCTGTAGAGCATCTTTATGATCACCCAGTTACGTTGTGACGTTTGATAGCACAGAAGTATTCCTCTGGTATCCGGGAGTTGCATGATCTCATGGTCGAAGGAACATGTATTTGACATTCAAGAAAGCAGTAGCAATAAACAGAACGATCATATGCTAAGCTAACAGATGGGTCTTGTCCATTACATCATTCTCCTAATGATCTGATCCCGTTATCAAATGACAACTCATGTCTATGGTTAGGAAACCTTAATCATCTTTGATCAATGAGCTAGTCTAGTAGAGGCTCACTAGGGACACGGCATTTGTTTAAGTATTCACACATGTATTTAAGTTTCCGGTCAATACAATTCTAGCATGAATAATAAACCTTTATCATGTACAAGGAAATATAAAATAATAACAACTTTATTATTTCCTCTAGGGCATATTTCCATCACCGGTCTGCTCTCACCATAATTTGACCGAGTGTTATTTCATCGCTTGAATCGGGGTGTGTTGCACTCTGGACACCTTGTTAGCTTCCTGTGCTTGTTCCGATAAATGATGCAGTCATATTTGCACGCGTAGTATTTTATCAGCTCCATATCAAGAGGGCACACCACCTTCTTGGCCTCGTCGATAATTTTAGGCAGCACGTTCCCCTCCGGAACAACACCATGTAGATACTTCAAATTCATATCGAGGGATGTGTCCGTGCTATTGGTTTTTGCTTTGATATCTAGAAGATTCAATGTGACACTGAGGCGAGTTTTTTAGTCTTTCTAAAGTATTGCCGGTTTGGCAGCCTCTCTACGAGCCCCTCTCTTGTTGGTAGTCCCTTTCGCAATCAAATTTTGCACATGAGGGTCTTGGATCATTGCGGCCAACATGCCCCCCGTGCTTGTCATGTCCGCTTCAGCCTCTTCATGTCCGCCAGACTCTTCATCATGTCCGACCTCTTCATCATGAATATGGCCAGCCTCTTCGTCATCAATATGTCCAGCCTCTTCATCATGTCCGGCATCTTAGTGCTCCATCCCTTCTTCTTGCCTCGCTTGTTCATTCGACGACCCATCATCCTCCTCACCATGACTTGTCCACCTTGTATAACCAGGCATGAAACCAGGCGAGAACAAGTGCCGATGCAACGTGCCAGACTCCGGTGTGTACATAACCAAGTTTTCACATTTAACACACAGGCAACATATTTTCTTGCCACCTCTTTGCATCATATCTTACACGGCGACATCAAAGAACTCCGTCAAACCTTTCATGAAATTTTTTGTCGCCTTTGATCTGGAGTCATACATCCAACTTCGATCCATCTTTCGATTGACACCTATAACATATAACGGAATTAATTATTATATTCTCAAGACGCAAAATTGAAATTTTTGGCAACACCTTTGCTAAAAATTGGACATATTGAATGCCAGAAATTTGACAAAACAGAAATGAATCAACATTTCGTCAAAAGGTTGACACATATTTGTATTCCTTGAAAAAGAAGACAACAAAGCGAGAGCAAATTCATCGCGAGCAACCAAATGTTGCCTCGGCTTGATGGCCCGCAGAAAACAAAGTATCCGATGCAAAACAAGAAAGGTAGTCTGATGCAAAACAACAACCGAAAGTAATTCTCATGCAAAACAACAACCGAAAATAATTCTCATGCACCAAATTTGATCAAAAACTAGTCTCATGCAAAACAACAACCGAAAATAATTCTCACCTAAAGTATCGGATGTGGTGGTGGTGGAAGCTAGCTCTAGGCGGAGATAGATCGACGAGATCTTGTAATTAAGAAAGGTAGGCAACTTATTATGGAGGGTAAGAGGTTGTTTAATTTGGTCGGCCTAGCTTGCTAGCTACCTATATTACTTGGGTTAGAGAGAGAAGGAGAGTGGTTTTAATGGATAGATGGGGGTGGGGGAGAAGGATAGTGTGTTATTTAATGAAGGGGAGAGGTGGAGGAAAGAGAGAGAGAGTGGGGGAAAGCTAGATGAAAAAATGGGTCCCTAAGGTGAGAGGTGGCTAGATGGAACAATGGTGGGAGAGAAGTAGGAGGGAGAAGGAGAGGAGCTTGGAGGAAGAGAAGAGAAGTGGGGAAGCAGAGTGGGAGGAAAACCACTATATCTTCCTTCAATTATTGGCAATATTAGCAGTGGCGGGCGCCGAAAACTGCCCGCCACCGGAAGAGAGATTACTAGTGGTGGGTGCTGAAAAGGCCCGCCACTTGTAAGTTTCTAAAATTTTGTCCCACGGTAAAATATGCCAGCGGCGGGCGCCAATATTTGCCCGCCACTAATAGACGTATTAGTAGTGGCAGGCGCCAGCTGCTGGCCCCCACTGGTATATCTATCTCATGGCTATTCCGGAAACAACCTACCAGTGGTGGGTACAATTTTGCGCCCGCCACTGGTGTCGTGGTATTAGTGGCGGACGAGTTTTCCTACCCGCCACTAGTAACTGGCCAGATTACTAGTGACGAGTGCCATGGCTTGCCCATCACTAATGTGACCCCACATATAAGCAGTTTCCTAGTAGTGCCACGTGCTCGTCTGGGAAAAGTATTGTCTCGGTGGCCTGTGTGTGGCATATGGACCAGATTGCAGGTTGGTTTTGTTATCTTGGTTCATCTGTGCAAAAATCAAGGACGTGTGTAATTTGTGTTTTCTTTGGGTCCTTGTGGAAGCTCTGTTGTACTGTTGATCTATATCCAACATAAGCTTCCGGGTCCTTCGGGACACATCCTGTGTTTTAAAAAAAAAATGCCATTCGCATATGACCAGGAGTCCCATCAGGCGGGCTGGTGCTGTGTGGTGCGCGACCATACGGGCGACGTCCTGATTGCGGCTGCTGGCAGTCTGGAGAATACAAGTGAAGCCCTCCATGCTGAAGCTTGGGCCCTGATGCATGCGATCAATCTTGCAGAACAACATGGCATGGGTAGGGTTGTCTTTGAGACAGACTGTCTAGCTCTCCAACTTGCTGTGACTACCACCACGCTGGATCGCTCTCCGCTTGGCGCCCTCTTCCGGGAGATCAAATTCCTGCTGCAGTTTGCCTTAAACGAGTGGAGTGTAGTGTACTGTCCCCGTAATTGTAACGTTCCCGCTCATGAACTAGCGGCTATTGGTAAGCGGGGTCACCTGGGAAACCAGCATGTGTGGCTGATGAATCTCCCAACCGTTGTAACCGTTGCAGTGACCGCCGATTTGGCTGGTCCAAGGTAATATGGAATGCAAGGTGTTCCAGCTCAAAAAAAAAAATATGCCGTTTTGTTGGGACACATGTGCCCTTTGCTGTGTTCTATCGTTTCGAGGCTGTTATATAGTTTGACCTCATAATGATACGCGGTGCACAGCAGCACCATGATATTGCCCCATGTGGTTTCTTGGATGAATTCCAGGTTATTTTTTTTGCGAAAGGAACCAGATCTATTACAAATGTACACCCGAAGTACAAAGTAGCTCAAACATAATTAAAATTACATCAAGGTCCTTGGACCGCCGAACGACCACTGCCACCGCTAGAACGAGTGGCCGACGCGCCGCTGTCGCCGCTCCCATACCGGAGCTGGCCTGACCTTGTCGATGACAGCCAGGAAGTCTTACTGCACCTGCCCCTAAGGACCAGCGCCCCGGAGCTGCAGTCGTCGTCCTTAAACCCTTAAATCGATCCCAAGAATCTGACACCAAATCTCGCCGCTGCATATGAACAGCGAGAAATACTAACCTCGCCGCCCTGAGGAGCTGCCAGGAATCTACGCCGAAGCTCTGTCTAATCCATACCGACGGATGAACTCGAGGTGGATCAGAGCCCGGAAGACCAACTCAAAGATGAAGCGCTTCCATCTGCCCGAGTGCCACCCCTGCGAGCACTAAAACCCTAAACTATCTACTAGCCGGAGCCGAGGCACCAGGATTCCCCTCCCCGCCACCAACCGTCGGAGCGGTAGGCAGAGGGGAGGCGAATCCACGGGCTCGCCGATGGAGATCGAGGGGGGGAAGGCTTTGCCCTAATCGCGTGAGAAGGGAAAGAAAGAGTTGCTGTTTGTCACAGGTGGTAATTAAGCTATTCCACCGGTAGGTCATAGGTGTCTGTCTGCACACTGCCTCCTCTTCACCTTGCCAGGTCGGATGCATTCCCATGGCAACTACCCTGCAATGGCTGGATTCATCATGATGCTTCCAGTATGAAATAAATGTACTAACATGCTACTCAATATAAAAATATTATTTCAACACAAAAGGCTTAAAAAAAGGTTATAGGGGTTTATCTGCACAACATAACATTTTATGTACATCTACTTTATTATATTCAAAAGGCACTTTTCACTAAAACACTTGTAAATTAATTTGATCCTTCGATTTCATCAACAATGCGTACAATGCTATAATATAATTTACTCAAGGACGGCGAATAGGAGTACTGCCCATGGACTCATGCTGCAGTTTCAAAGGCTTTACACAAGTGCTACGGAGATGGTCGACACATTAGGTTATACACGGTTAGTGGCTGCAAGTCCTCCGGTCAGAACAAGACACTGCAAAAAAGAGAGTGAGAACTATACATGCATCAGCAACATCAATGTTTCCATTATGCTGAATACAAAACAGCCGATCAAATCTGGGTCCGTTCGAGAGCTTTCCACCCCCTTCCCTCTGTGGGAAGAGAGACAGGGGACCAGCTTTCTCGCCGAGACACCGTAGTTCTGGGCTTCCACTCCCCCTCCTCTAACGGCCTCTGGGTTGTTGTCGTGAGGGGGGCCACTGGACCCGGAATGCAGATTTCTATAGCAGTAGACCTAGGGTTAGGGTTTGCTTAGCTAGTGTTTCAGCCGTTTGCCTTCTCGTCTATGGCGGTCATGGTGGTGACGTTGAATAAGTGTCCTCTAGACCCTCCCCAGATGTTGTGGCCTTCGTCATGGTCGGCGGCAGATCTGAGAGGTTTGTGTTCCGGGCGGGTTCGGCGTGGCGGTGGCGGCGACCCCATGGTTTATCCTCCGAAGACTCCGTCATCACGGCGGTATGCACTCCGGCGCCACTGCGAACTCTGTGAGGCCTTGTACAAGGGTAGGGCCGGCGAGCACAGCATCTGATGGCGTCGGCGGCGAGAACCAAAGCTGTTTTGGGCCGAAGCTTGGTGTGTGGTTGAAGGCATGCAGATCCGGTGGCCCTCACTGTCCCTAACAAGGAGGTGGATCTTAGGCTCGAGGAGTCCGGGGCTCTGCTACGGCCGACGTTCTCCAATAGCAAAGGCGCCTCCTCTTGTGATAGCCCATATCTAAGGCCCGTGAAAGCTGAAGACTGTTATGGTGCTCCTCCTGCCCATGGGCTTCTCCGGCCTTCGTTTCGGCAGCGGAGGAGACGCGGGTTTCCTGTCAGCACCTCCAGGGACCTTTCAGTCATTTTATTTTTGTGGGGTCGTTTGTACAAAAGCTCCAGCACATGTGTGCTTCTGGTGTCTTCGCTTGTGTTTTGCGTGGCTTGTTTTGCGATCTTTTGATCTGATATGAGGCACGTGCATCCTTTGCAAAAAAATTAATTAATACAAAACTCCACCCTAAGTAGTAAGTAACCATATTTCTATGATTATACGCTCCGAAAGACAGAAAAAGGCGAGTATATGCATTGCAACAACAAACATGAGGATCTGCATTTAGGTAGGATATGTGAGATCAATGTTTTTTAAAATACAAAACATGTTCAAAAATTCAAATGAAAAATTGACAACACACATCCATGTTATATATAAAACCTCAAAAATTCGCAGCTACAAATTCGACCTACACTTGGAGAACCCAAAAAAGGACAAAATTGGCTGTGAATAGTGTCAAATACTATTCACCCAAAACTGACATCATTCACAGTCGAATTTGTCTTTTTTGGATTCGCTGACTATAGATCGAATTTTGATCTGAAATCTTTTGGTGTTGTAGATATACCACTCTAGGTATGTTGTAAAAAATTCAGATTTTTTCTCAATTTCTAAATATGACTTTTGTAAGTTGATCCTACGGTCTCATCTAAATGCCCGATCCTATTCTAGTGTTCCCGGGTCAAATGTATCCTTGGGAGGCTCATCAGAGGCCTTTGGTCTTAAAGGAAGTCCCTTTGGCACTTTGTCAGCGAGAGATGGAGTAAGACCCCTGCATTGACTGAGAATACTGCTCATGGATGTCCACACGAGTGAGCACTACCCCGGTAGTATATATATGCTCGTTGCTCACAGCCTAAGTGCACGGTTTTACTGATCTACAAGAGGACCTATCTATTCTTAGCCCATGGAGAGATCATGGTCCCCTTCAAAGCCCCTATTCTTCCTCTTCCTCCTGCTATCTCAACTTCTGGAAGCACAGATACAAGGTGAGTACCGAGTGCATCCGTACGAATACATGATTCATGGACATTTTCTCTGACTTTTGCCCACTACTTGAGGTGATGGATACGACTACAAGTGCCTTGTCGTGTCGGATGGACATGATGATGGCGCAGTGTTGCCTGAACCTGAACCTAAACCTGGTCGATGATGATGGTGATGCGCTGGACAGGCCTTCCAAGTATACGCCGCCGGCGCCGAAGCCGGGCCGTCGCCGCACCAGGTGTCACCGCACCGCCACCGGGGCGACGAAGATGACGCGCAGGAGCAGCAAAGGTCTCCGCCGGCGTCGTCATCTGCACCACCACCGCGTGATTACAGACACCAACAACCTGAAGCTGAAGGACATCCACGGAGCCGTCCGGGGAATATGATGGATGTATTTCGTGCGTTTCTCCAACCGATAAGATATGTCAGGCAGATATAAAAGCTACAGCTCAAACTATGCATACATGGTAGTACATGCATGTCTATTGCACCACAGTGGTGTTACTGTAGTATTTGGAGAATATGGTAATATGCGCGCATACGTCCATGCGTGCTAGTATTATCCGCGTGTGGTGTTTCTGCTCTTTCCCTCTACTGGTATATATAAATTAATTAATAAATAAACTCTGGCCTGCAGGCCCCGTTCATGCTTATCGTATATATTATTATTATTGTTGTTGTTGTTGTTGTTGCTGCGTACATCTTACTGAATTTCATTGCAAAAAAGTACTTAAGTTCATGCATAACTCTTGTTAATTAGTATACGTACCAAGAGAATATTGGTTGCAGATTTTTCTATCTCTCGGTGCTCTTATTTAACTAGATGATACCCCACGCGTCGCTGCGGTAATCGGTTGCAATTATTTTAGTGAGATTTGGTTGTATGAAACATTACTATTTAAACTAACAATATGTGAATTATAACCAAAATGCATATAATTTATTTTATTTTATTATTCTATAGTTGTAGAATATTTACTGAATATGAGTAGCATGCATGATTCATTTTAATGGGGGTGTTTTCCCATGGATGGTGGCATGGTGAGATGGCATAGTTGCATGTTGAGATAATTGACGTTAGTGTTGAATATGAGTAGCATGCATGGTGGCATGATAAGGTGGCGTAGTTGCATGTTGAGATAATTGAAGTTAGTGGGGATCAACTATTTAGGTATATAGGATTAGAGCCCCACGAATATTGGTGTCCCCTCTGTTTTTTACCATTAAATTTCACCGATCAATCAATCAAAATCACTCTTTATTAATTTGATGTGCCTCTATAGAACATATCTATTCCCATCATCCCATGCACCCCAAAAATTAGAGAATTTTTTTGGGGAAAGAGGACGATGGATTAAGACTTAAGAAGGAGCTGGGACATACTACTCCGACGCAGTGCCGCCGCTTACTCCTACCCTTATGTACATGCTAGGCACGAAGATCCGAGGTTCCCCGTCCCTCCCGCCGTCGGAGCGGCAGGCGGAGGGGAGGCGAACCTACAAACTCTGGTCGCCTCTGGTTCTCCTTTCTGTGATTCTATTTTCATTCATCTGCAATATCTTAATTTTTTACCAATCTTGTTGCCCCAGTTGTTGCAGCTACCCGATCAGAATCTATCACTACCAAGGTCCCCGTCGTGGGAGAGCTAAGCTTTATGGTGGTGGCAGGATGCATCGGTGGATTGGGTGTGTGGTTATTAATGCCATTATTATCTCGCCTGATCCATAAACCTAGCTGCTACCTACCTTGTCCTAGCTAGCTCATTTTTTTTCTTCACGTCACATTAAATATCGGTACGTGCGTGCGAGGCCGACCGATCGACTCTATTCCTGCGTGCGTGCTCCATCGTCAGTTCGGGCGAGTCGTGGGATGGCACGATTCGTGAGGGGCGTGGACCATGGCTTGTTTGCTTTAGTTCTGTTATAGCTACAAATAATTGTGCTTCTTCTTCCTAAATTAGTCTGCTCCAACACGCCATCACATTGTTGGTTCAGGTTCAGCCGTGGTGAAGACAACACTGCACCATCATCATCGCCATCTGACGTGAGAAGGCGCTTGTAGTCGTATGCATCACCTCAAGTGGGCAAAAGTAAGATAAAATGTCCTGTTAGTAAACTGAAAGTCAACTGACTAAGAAAATATATCCATGAACCATGTATGGGTGTGTATGCACTCGTTATTCACCTAGTATCCGTGCTTCCAGAAGTTGAGAGAGAAGGAGAAACTGGAGGAGAAAGAGGGCTTTGAAGGGCATGATGATCTCTCCATGTAGGAAGGTCCTCTTGTAGATCAGTAAAACTGTGCACTTAGGCTGTGAGCAACGAGCATATATATACTGCCGGAGATTGTCTCTGGTGTGGACATCCATGGGCACTATTCTCAGTCAACGTAGGGGTGTTACTCCATCTCTCTCTGTCAAAATTGTTGGAGCTGAATCGCACGGCTCCTCTCTACTCTCACAATATCTCTATATTTTTCTCTAGTTGTATCACACACACACCAAGGAAGAATATAACTTGTTTTGCACAGACACACTCCTCCTTGGTGACTACATAGACTACATTCTCTGGTTGCCCTCACGGCTTTCTTTTCATTACTCAATGGTTTTTTTTTTGAAACGCGGTCCCTTAGGGCCCGATTCATTAAAAAAGGCCGAAGAGAGTTGCCCAGTTAATTAAGGTAAAACCGGGCGAAAATCGTCACAACATGCCCGCAAAAACAAGGCCCACAAGGTGACCTGGCAACCCACACAAGAACGCACACACGCCGTCGAGGTTGCAGTCCGGTGTCATCGTCATCACACCTCCGCAAGGGCGACTCCGACTCCACCATCAACGACCACCGATGTAGACCTCACCGCAAACAAGCGCCGAGGCCTGCGCCGGCCGATGCCAAACAGTCCACCACACGCGCCGACGACCAGGCAGATCCGACTCTGTCGACGAGCATTGAGGGGAAAAGCGCTGGGCCTGCGCCGAGCCGGTACCGGAGCCGACCACCCGTCTCGTGTCATCGTCACCGCGGAGGCACCTCCTCTGGAGCTCCGACGTCAGGAAGACAAGTGAGGCACGGCAACCCCTCGAACACGCCGGATGAGACTGACTACCAAAGCTCAGCAGCAGCTCAACGGAAATATTTATACACAAGGTTAGGAAGTCACGCCATGCAACTCACGCCACTACTTTTGTCCACTAACTTCATGCATTAACCACTAACTACCACGCCTCCACAGCTCCTAGAATCACTCCAGGATCCACGAGACCCGGCTATATCTAAAACCAACTCCACATCTCAACGTGGCCTACTGCCAAGCGCATGCACCTTTGCATGCAACTAATTACGTGCCACTAACACAAATAGTGCATAAGGCTAGCACGCATGCAAACTAACACGCATCACTAGTGCCTACGTTACATGCAACACACCCATCGTGCACACATGCATGTGTACACCCAATGTTAACAATTTTCCCGCTAATCTTGACATGGACTCATCGACTCATCAACACAAATCACTAATACCTTCTTGTCGCAAGCAGGAGCTTCACCATGCCATGGACGACACCTTCACAACATTGATCGTCAAGTCATCTTTCCGCAAGCAGCAGCAGTGCCTTCATCTAGCGGCGTCGACAACGAGATCCAGAAGTGTTATGGGCGGGAGCTTGGTACGGGGTTGAAGGCGTGTAGATCGAGCGGCCCTCCCCATCCCCGACGAGGAGGTGGATCTGACGCTCGGGGGTCCGGGCCTCTGCCCCGACCGCTGTTCTCCCACAGCAACAGCATCGCCCCTTGCGGTGGCTCACGTCTGAGGTCTGTGAAAGCAGGAGACCGCGATGGTCCTCCTCCTACCCATGGGCTTCAACGGCGTTCGTCTCGGTGCCGCCAGGAACCTTTCTATCATTTTCTTTTTGTCGGGGTCATTTGTGCAAAAGCTCCAGTACATGTGTGCTTTCTGGTGTCTTCGCTTGTCTGTGTGTGCATGGCTTGCTCTGTAATCTTTTGGCCTGAAATGAGATACGCGCATCCTTCGCAAAAAAGATACAAAACTCCAGCCTAAGTAGTAAGTAACCATATTTCCATGGTTACACACTCCAAAAGACAGAAAAAGGTGAGCACATGCATTGCAACAACAAATAGTTGGATCTCCATTTAGGCAGGATCTGTGAATTTTCTAAATTTAGGTGAGCACATGCAGTTTCTAAATTTGATTTTTGTGAGTTGATCCTACGGACTCACCTAGAGGTTCAATCCTATTATAGTCTCCCCAGGAGCAAATGGTCAACATGATGATACTGAAAACTGTATCCTTACGAGCCTCATTAGAGATCTTTGATCTTAAGAAAATCCCTTTAACACTTACTCCGTGTGAAGAGGGTTGCCGGACCTGGCTTGCAGATTTGTATAGCAGTAGACCTAGGGTTAGGGTTTGCTTAACTAGGGTTTCGTCCGTCTGCCTTCTTGTCTCGGGTAGTCACGGTGGCGGCATCGAATAAGCAGTGTCCTCTTCACCCTCCCCTGATGCGGCCGCCTTCGTCAAGGTCAGCGGCAGATTAGAGAGGTTTGTGTTCTGGGCGGGTTCGGCATGTCTGCGGTGTGCACTTCGGCGCTACTGCAGTCTGTGATGCCTTGTATAGGGCCTGGCCTGGGCTAGTGAGCACCACATCTGGTGGCGTCGGCGACGAGATCCAGAGCCATTCTTGGCTGGAGCTTTGTGTGGGGTTGAAGGTGTACAGATCCAGTGGCTCTCCCCTTCCCCGTTGAGGCGGTGGAGCTGAGGCTCGAGGAGTCCGGGTTTCCGCCTCGGCCGACGTTCCCAAAGAGCAACAGTGCCGCCTCTTGCGGTGGCCCACTTCTGAAGTCCGCGAAAGTAGATGACTGCGATGGTGCTCCTCCTGCCGATGGGCTTCTTTGGCATTCATCTCGGTGGCGGCGGAGACTGGCGGTGAACGGGTTTCCTCTCAACACCTCCAGGGATGTTTTTGTCATTTTCTTTTTGAGGGGCTCATTTGTGCAAAAGCTCCAGCACATGTGTGCTTCTGGTGTCTTCGCTTGTATGTGTGCGTGGCTTGCCCAGTACTGTTTTGATATGAGGCGGGACACATGCATCCTTTGCAAAAATTTCTAGAAAACTCCAGCCTAAGTACTCTTTCGATATGAGGCGAGACACACACTATGAAAGACAGTAAAAAGCATGTTCAAAAATAAACATGAGGATCTCTATTTAGGTAGGATCTGTGCGCTTATTTTTCATTTTGAAACTACAAAACATGTTGAAAAATTCTCAAAAAATTGACAACACACATCCATGTTATATATATAAAACCCCAATAATTTGCAGCTTCAAATTCGATCTACACTTAGAGAACCCCCTAAAAAAGCCAAAATCGGCTGTGAATAGTGTCAAATTTGTTTTTTTAACTGTAGATCGAAATCATCTGCATCCTCCATTAAGATTTTTGAGAAATAAAAACAGATTAGGACTGCACAACAGGAAATTACCTCCAGAGATATTCATCTTTCTGATCCAAACAAGGATGTTGTCACATCTGCAATAATCTCGGAGCAGTTGGCAGCTGAGAATACTGTGTGACTAAATCAGCGACACTTCTCTTGGGACGGATGGAGTACTAGGCATAGGGGGGGGGGGGGGGGGGGGGGGGGGGGGGGGGGGGGGGGGGGGGGGGGGGGGGGGGGGGGGGGGGGGGGGGGGGGGGGGGGGGGGGGGGGGGGGGGGGGGGGGGGGGGGGGGGGGGGGGGGGGGGGGGGGGGGGGGGGGGGGGGGGATCCCCTTCAAAGCCCCTCTTCCTCTTTCAGTTCCTCCTTCTCTCTCAGCTTCTGGAAGCACAGATACTAGGTGAGTACCGAGTGCATACGCACACATACATGATTTTTTTTCGAAACGGAGGCATAAGATTTGCCTCATCGATTAAATAAGGAGAGAATAGAGTTTTACAAAGTGCCACAAAGCACGGCATGATAATTACTCGCACAAAATAATAGACCCTAGCTTTTTGGCGCCCGCTATAATCCAAAGTTTGGCCTCCTGAAGGATGATATTAAGGAGTATAGTTGGTGGAGCACTCTTCTGGCGGAACACACGAGCATTTCTCTCGTTCCATATTGTCCTTGAGACAAGCATTGTGAGGGACGCCATAGCTTGTCGATTGGGGTTCCTTTTGTCGGTCTGCCGATCCCACCAGGCATAGAGGGATTCCTCAAGATGCCATGCGGATGTGTCCATGTGCACGAGTCCAAGCTTCGCGATGATCAATCCCTGTAGCCGAAGAGTGTAGCGACACTTGAAGAAGAGGTGTGCACCCGTTTCTTGCTCCCTTTTGCAAAGTGGGCAAAGGCCACAATTTGCCCACCCACGTTTTTCCAACCTATTGGCGGTCCAAATCCTATCTTGGAGGGCCAACCATGAGAAGAATTTGACCTTTGGGGGGACCCAAACTTTCCAAACCATGATGTCCATGGGTGAAAGCGTCAAGCCAAGGAATTGAGCCTTATAGGCGGTGGCCGCAGTGTAGAGCCCATCGTTTGCGTGTTTCCAAATGATTCCATCTTCGGCTTGGACATCAAGGGAGAAATCATGCACGAGCATCCAAAGGGTGAAGAATTCCCGAATGTGGCCACCAGTGACGGCGGTGTTGATGTTGATTTTGAAAATCCACACATTGTCCTTGTGGGCCTCCCGCACCTTCCAATTTTTTCGCCTCGAAGCCTCGTAGATGAGCGGGGCAATATCCTTCGGTTTACGTCCCGAAAGCCAAGGTGAATCCCAGAATGGCGTTTTGGCGCCGTTGCCAACGGTGATGGTTGTGGAGGCATAGAAAAAGTCGATGTCCTCCACGGTGCAAGGGTTTACAAAACCAACCCAAATTTTGTAGGGTTCCGTCCACTCATACAAAAGCCATCGAAGCCGCAAAGCCCGAGCAAATTTATCCGTATTTAGCACCCCTAGGCCACCATACTCTTTTGGTCTACAAACGGTCTCCCAATTAACCTTGCACTTCGCCCCGGTAGTCTTGTCTGAGCCGGACCACAGGAAGGCCCTCTCAATCTTGTTGAGATTATTCAAAGAGCTTTGCGGCACGATTAGCGGCGTGATGGAAAACACCGCCTGGGAGGAGATGACCGACTTGACAAGGGCACTTGGGAAGGCCAAAACATCACTACTATTGGGCACACATACATGATTCATGGACATTTTCTCTGACTTTTGACCACTACTTGAGGTGATGCATACGACTACAAGCACCTTGTTACCTCGGATGGTGATGATGATGGTGCAGTGTTGTCTTCACCACACCAGAACTTCAACTTGGATCTGAACCTTTACCTGGCTAACGATGATGATGCACTGGATAGGCCTTCCAAGAATACGCCGCCGGCGCTGAAGCCGAGTCACCGCACCAGGTGCAGCCGCACCGCCACCGGCGCGACGAAGATGGCACGCAGGAGCAGCAGAGGTCTCCGACGGTGTCGTCACCCGCACCACCGCGTGATCACAGTGGCGGACGAGCTGAAGCTGCCGGACAACGATCGAGCCGTCCGGGGAAATTGATCCATATGTATCTCGTGCGTTTCTTCAAACGAAATGATGACATATAAAAGTTATAGCTCCAACCATCCATACATGATAGTAGTATTAGTACTACATGTAACACCACCCCAGCGTATGGCTTCGTGACGCTTCCATGAATTTCATACAAACTGAACCGTTTTGTGTGAAATTTCCGCATTCTACTGTATTTCTTTTGTGGAAAGTGCCACGTGTCCATTCATTTCTCAGTCAGGTTACACTGACCTCTGTGTGTTGCCCGAGCGCACTCCTTCGGCGCTTTAATTTCACCAATCTTGTTGCCCCAGCTGTTGCAGCTACCTGACAAATATGTCGGGGAGCATCGGTGGATTGGTACCCCAACCCAATTAATGGTACTATACTACCACCATGTCCTAGCTATCTCGTTTTTCTCCACATCACATTGTATAACGGTACGGCGTGTGAGGGCGTGTGTTTTGTCAAAATTATGTATAGCCAGAAGCGCACGTCACTGATGTATATAGTTACCCATGACGGGTAGTTGGAGGAACATGTCACTGGTGTAATGCCGCGCGTCACTGGTAACCACTTTTGGTAGTAGTGGGTGTGCGGGTTTTCTATTAGCACCACCGTGTACCCTTTTTTTATTTTGGGGGGGGGGGGGTCGTTTCTGCAAATGCTCCAGCACATGTGTGCTTCTCGTGTGTTCGCTTGTGTGTGTGCGTGGCATGCCCTGTACTCTTTTGATCTAACATGAGACATATACATCCTTCGCAAAATAAATAAATATCCAAAACTCTAGCCTAAGTACTCCCTCCATCCCAAAATAAGTGTCGCTGATTTAGTACTAAATTAGTATTAAATCTGCGACACTTATTTTAGGACGAAGTGAGTAGTAAGCAAGCATATTTCTACGGTTACACAATATGAAAGACAGAAAAAGGCGAGCACATGAATTGCAACAACAAACAGGAGGATTTCCAATCAGCTAGGATATGTGCAATAATCCTATTACTACGGACGGTTTTGTTATTGACTAATCTACAGGCTGATGTGTCATCTTCTCCATTAATCTCCACCCCCCCCCGGGGGGGGCCCCCCATTTCACTGTCGGCCCCCCTTGATTTTCCCCTAAGTTTCCACCAAATCCGTAAGCCTTTTCCATAACAAAATTTCCATAGGCGTAGCATCTCTCATTTTTATGAGATCAATTTTTTTTTGAAAATACAAAACAAGTTAAAAATTCTCAAAATTTTTGCCAACACACATCCATGTTATATATAAAACCACATAGATCCTCAGCTCCAAATTCGACCTACACTATTCGAACAAAAAAAATGAAAAAAAAAATCATGTGTGAATAGTGTCAAATACTATTTTTTCAAAGCTACCATTATTTACATTCCAATTTGCCTTTTTTTGGTTTCTCTAACCATAGATCAGTACTGCACAACAGGAAATTACCTCCAGATATATTCATCTTTCTGATCTAGACAAGGAAGTTGTCACATCTGCAATAATTTAGGAACAGTTGGAATGTGACTAATCAATCATAATAAAATATCAAATACGTGGCATACACGAGCTGGGAGAGAGAGATGGAGTAATTAAGGCCCCTTTTATATTCAACAATTTTTGATGTCCCACACGAACTCCAAAACCCACATGATGTGCATAGGACACTTGTAGAACTCCTCCACAGACTGAAGCCCTTCAAATGTCATCCCTACTTTAGGCTTCAAATTTTCCTCGCATCTCGGTGTAAAAGATGAGCACTGCAACATAAATCATGAATCACAGTTATCATCATCATGCACAACTCTCTGAACTGATAAGCGACATGGTCAAGGATAATTTATTAAACTCACAAATAGTGGAATGCTTTCTTTCTTTCTTGGCGTAGCGAATTCCCCCTCATTCATTTGAGTTTGCAAGCCTTTTCCTGATTCTGTAGCTGCACATGCATCAACGTGGTTAGTCTCTAGACAAGTACGCATACACAAAATACTTCGAGTCCTACACAACAAGGTTAGCTTTTACCCATGTTACCTGAAACTCCATGCACCATACTGAAGTTCAGTCCGTATTCAGCAGCGGTAGTATTTTCAACAGCCGTAACAGGGCAAGTGAGATGGGCCTCACGATTGCTAGATGCAGAGGCATATGGAGGGTCACCACCTGAATTATGGATCACTGGTGATGCATATTGAACATCCGGTGATGCATATTGAACATCCATAACAGCAGAAGCCGCCATGATGATCTGCTGCGGTGTATCACGTGATGATGATTTTTCCACCATGCTGCTGATGGGGAGTTCGGAGTTGCATCCCGTGGTGGCCGTCGCTGAGATTGTGAGGGCGGATGAATTCTGCTGTGGCGATTGTCTCTGCGGATGCATATGCCGTCGCGGCCGTGCCCGTCGTTCGGATGTAGGCGGCGGCCGTGGTTAGGGATTGGGAGGGAGACGGGCGGGGAGTAGGTAAGTGAGAGGTGTGCTTCGGCTGAGGGGGTTATTAGAAAATTAGCTGACTTAACTATGAGCACGGCGGGCGTGTTTATGCAAGTTTGTGTTGTTTCTGATCCCATGCGTGGGATGTTGATCGGCTGGCTGAAAAATCGACGGATACATGGATACACAACCTACCCCAGGTGCACTAGATACGACGCCTATATCTAATTTAGGAAAGCAGATGCCCGTATACAGAATAACTTGGCCACCGGGAAACAAGGGTATTTGACGCCTTGAGAGCCCATACATACATTGGTCTACAGCTAATAATTGTGTCAAAATATTAACATATCAACTACACCTATCTAGAAGGCAGCTAGACCAATCATATAGCTACACCTACTGAGCCAATGATGTACCAGCTTTGATGATCAAAAGCATAGAAAAAAAATATATTGCTAAAAAAAGTGGCAACTTAAAGGGGAGGGGGAGAAGTAGAGAAGCTGCCATGAGTATTTTTATTTTTTTTGAGTGGTAGAGCTAGCCACCCTATTTAGCGATGGGACTTGGGTCGGGTTTTTCCGGGCCAGCACGAAACCCGGCCCGGCATGGCACAAAGTAAAACGGGCTAGCTCGGCATGACAAACCGGATCGGGCCGGGCCTGAAAACGAAGAAAAATGACCGGCACGACCCGGCGGAAAAAGCACGGATCACGAAAACTTACAGCTCAAGAAGTAAGAAGAATTCGCACTGCGCGTTAAAACTGGACATGATGAAGGCATATGATCGTGTTGAGTGGAGGTACTTAGAAGTAGTCTTGGAGAAGCTTGGTTTCACACGCTCTTGGGTGATGAAAATCATGGCATGTGTATCAACAGTTTCTTTTTCGGTGCTTGTTAATGGTAACAGAACAGAGGAGTTTAAACCAACCCGAGGAATCAGGCAAGGAGATCCAATCTCCCCATATTTATTTCTGTTGGCAGCGGAGGGTCTATCTTGCTTATTAAGGTCAAGGAGCAGCAATGAGCATGTGATGGGAGTGGTGATTGCCCCAACCGCCCCTCCGGTTAACCATCTTTTATTTGCTGACGATTGTCTCCTTATGTTTAAGGCTAATACCGAGGGAGCAACCATCATGAGAGACACCATTCGTCAATATTGTGATGCCTCGGGACAACGAATCAACCTTGCGAAATCAAGCATTTTCTTTGGTAAAGGTTGTCCGGAAGAGACAAGGATTGTGGTGAAAGGCATCCTTGAGGTCACCAATGAATCTCTTTCAGAGAAATATTTGGGGCTGCCGACCGAGGTTGGCAAGTCAACGAACGGGGCCTTCAAGTACATTAAAGACAGATTATGGGGGAAGATTCAAGGGTGGATTGAAAAGTGTTTGGCGGCTGCTGGAAAGGAGGTGCTCATCAAGTCCGTTGCCCAGGCCATATCCACCTTCTCAATGTCATGTTTTCTGCTTCCAAGAGGGCTGTGTCAAAACATTGATACTATGATCAGAAAATTTTATTGGGGAAGCAAGGACGGAGAAAGAAAAACTGCGTGGGTATCATGGGATGTGCTTACAATGCCTAAATACATGGGTGGATTAGGCTTCCAAGGTACTCACCTGTTCAATCTCACAATGGTAGCTAAACAGGCTTGGCGCCTCACTCAAGACATTGGTTCCTTGAGTGCCCGTTTGTTGAAAGCAGTGTACTACCCTTCCTATGATGTACTTGATGCTGAGTTGGGGAATCATCCATCTCAAATTTGGCGAGCTATTATGGAAGGGAAAGAAGTTCTCAAACAGGGACTAGTGAGGAGAGTTGGTGATGGCAGATCCACTAGTATATGGAATCATAACTGGATCCCGAGAGACCATATGCTGCGTACAGTGCATCCTAGGTCTCCAAATCCGCCGGAGTTGGTGTCTGAGCTTATAAACGGAGTAGAGAGGTGCTGGAATTGGGAGACAATCTTGCATCATCTGCAGCCCATTGATGCCTGTGAGATCCTAAATATTCCCCTGTCAACTATTCCTTCCGAGGACTGCTGGGCATGGCAGTATGAACGAAATGGTCATTTTTCAGTCAGATCATGTTACCGCATGCTCAAGGAGACAAAACGGAGGAGAGAAGACTGGCTAAATGGGACAGGTGGGAACTCGGATTTCCAATCAAACAAGAAACAGTGGTGTAGGCTTTGGGGTGCAAAAATTCCAGCCAAACTAAAAAACTTTGTGTGGAGGCTCTCCCATAACTCTATACCGACTGAGGGGGTCAGACATCAGAGACACATGGCAGAAAATGATGTATGCAAAATTTGCAATGGTGCTGTGGATAGCTGGAAGCATGCGCTGATAGAATGTCAAATGGCGAAGTGTGTTTGGGCCATGGTTGATGAGGATTTAGTCCAGCATATGGTAACGATTACCACTGATGATGCTCGATTATGGCTAGTGGAGCTACAAGGTACAGCGAATGAAGAACAATTCATCAAGTCCGTGGTCACGCTGTAGTCGATATGGTGGGTGCGCAGGAAGGCCATACATGAAGAGCAGTATCAATCACCCCATTCGACTCTTTGCTTCATAAATAGATATATTGAGGATCTGTCTCTTATCCCTCAAAAGAAGCATCCTGTGCAGCAGGTTAGCGAAAGAGCCAATGTACAGGCAAAGAAATGGCTACCACCTAGATACGGTTGGGCGAAGGCGAATGTTGATGCTGCGATTTCTCGGAATGCCGAGAGGGGAGCAGTGGCTGTTGTTTGCCATGACTACACATGCCTCTTTCTGGGAGCATCAGCGATGGTGGTGGACATCTTGCAACCGGAAACACTGGAGGCGATGGCCTGCAATGAGGGTCTCTCGTTGGCCCTCGATCTCAACTTACAGAAAGTCCAGATCAGCACGGACTGTATGGCTACTGTCAATCACATTGGAGATCCTTTTCTAGGTCCAAGTAAAGTTATAGTGGAAGAGATCAAGATGAAGCTTCAAATGTTCCCAGAATCTGAAGTCATCCATGAGAGACGCGATCATAATTTCGAAGCGCATGTGCTTGCGAAAGCTGCTACCACTTTAGGCCCGGGACGCCATCTTTGGCTAACGGGAACCCCAGACATAATTTGTATTCCCATGACTGTTGAGTTTTAATATAGCAGCTATTAGCCCTCAAAAGAAAAAGAAAAACGAAAACTTACAGCTGTATCAGTACCACAAACCACAATGCATGCATCGCCTCTTTAATCGCCTCCATGCACACATGGGCTCATGATTTACCCATGCATGCATCGCTGCACGCTCCAACACTACTAAGCAGTCGAGCACAACCGTGGCTCAGTGGTCGGGAGCGCAGTGGCGCACCAGCCCGCCCCGAGTTTGATCCCCAGCGGGGACGAATTCTGCGTGTCTCACCGGTGCACTGTTCATAGAAACAGTATTTCGCTAATAAAATGCCTCTCTCCGCGCCTGTGAGTCCCATGGCGATATAGAAATCCTGTACCGGACGCTCCGAATATATGTATAGGTCTAGTTTAGACTTCCAGCAGGGTGTGTGCGTGTGGTGTGTGTGCGTGTGGTGTGTGTTGTCTGTGAGTCTGAACAGATGCTACTACTTGTATCCCCTTAAAGAGGCAGGAAAAAAAACACTACACTAAGCAGTCTGTCACTGTCTAACTAGAGTCAACCACCCTAGCTCTTGCCCACGATTAAAGGCACAAGCGCAACGCTGGCCGACGTGCACGTGGCTTTGCCTGTGCGTGACGTGACTGCACGAGCATGAGCCAACAGCGAGCCAGGCCCCCAGGCCACGACGCCGGCACGCGGCTGCATCTAAAGCTGCATCGTTGTGGACCTTATGGTGGTTTGCCGCCACAGCGCCATGGCTGGCCTGATTACACAGTGTGCAGTGCAAAGCCAGCCGCCCAGCGATAAGATTGCACGTTGTATGAACGGTAAAACCAACGGTTCAATTTTGCACGATTTGGCCTCCCCTGCAGCATGTCGGCACGGTGAGTTTTTTGGCCCGGATGGCTGCAGTCCGAAGCACGACGGGCTCGGGTCGGGCAAGACACCCAGCTTTAAACTTATTTTTTTAGAAACACAGTACATAGGTAGACGCTCACATACACATACACATACACACACTCATTTATGAACACACGCACGCACGCACGCCCTATCCTTATTAACACATCTGAGAGACTAAACTGGCAGATTTTGAGATTAACAAAGTCGTCACAGGCACCACGTAGTTGATGGGCACGCCATACTCCTGAAAGAATAGGACCGAAAAGCCTGATATAAATTCAGAAAAATGCAAGCACCCATGTCAAGCCTCGGACATGAACCCGCCTAGCCCAACTTTTAACCGTATTGTCATACTTGGACCGCGGCAAAGTATTTCGACAATAATTAATTAGTAGTAAGCATGCATGCCCACATGTTGTTCAATCAGGCTTGTTCACGACACGGCACAGTGAGTTTTTGGCCCGGGCTTGCCTGGATGGCTGCAGACCGAAGCACGACGGGGTCGGGCCGGGCCAGAGTCCCAGCTTTAACCCCCTATTGTTATACTTAGCCCCGCAAAGCATTTCCATAATAATTAATTAATATGCATGCATGCTCACATGTTATTCAAGCTAGCAAGCTAGCTAGCTAGCCCTCAGCCTAAGCTATAATAAGCTTCTCGATGAAATTTGAAATTTGAATTTGGAGGCCTCCATGGAGGCCGAGCTCCAAAGGCAGTTTTCGGTAAGCCACACATAACAGCAAGGGAGTCATTGTTTAAGACACACAACAAAAGTAGTTGTAATGCATATTCCCAAAAGAGAGGAAAAATAAAGGAAAAAAGCATGCGAGCTTCTTGGTTCTTCGATCGGGCATATATGTTACTTCAAACATATTGCTCCATCCATGATCAAAATTTTGAAGGGGACGGTTGCAGCTTTACAGATTGACTCACGCACAACATGACCTGACAAACCACAAGAGGGTACAATTTAGTGAAGCACAATTCATATATGTTCTTAAAAAAACTCATTTTCAAATTGAAATATTATGCATCCCCAATATAGATTTATTAATCACACCAGCAACGCTACGTGCATAGAATTAAGTAGCAGACTGCAAATACAGCCGGAAGACATAACATAATTGCACTTCTAAATAAACAATAATATACTAGTAGGTTGTACGTTTGCCCGTGAATTCTAAGAGAGCTAAAATTTCTCTACAAAGATATATACACCTTAACAGGTGGTTGACCATAAATCTTTCACCTTGAACAAAAATTCACAAGGTAATCGTAAATGGCAACTCTTTTCTTCAAGAGAGATAACAAATGGAGCAAGTGCACATATGGAAGAGTTTAGAATATAGGAGAAGTGTGCGGATATAGCAGCACATGTGACATTTACATTCTCCATTAGAAGGGGCAGTACTAAGTATAATCATGGATACTAGTTCAAAAAAAAAAATCATGGATACTTCTATATAGTACACATGGTTGTTCGTCCCTCTCGTGTCGCCCCCCGCACGAGCGACCGAGGGGCCCCAACCCTAGCCGCCGGTCCCCCCTCCCTCCCCTCCCTCCCCTCCGTCACCGCCGGTGGTTGGCGCCGGGCAAAGCCCGTGTGTGAGATAGCGGCGGCGGAGGTAATCTTCCCTCTTGCGGGTCACCGGGTGGCGCGGGGCACCCTGGCTCGTGAGGGTGCGACCCCGATCTGGACCACGGCGGCACGGCGGCCGGCCGGCATCCCAGCAGTGGCTGTGGCGGTGGGGCTTGCGCTGCTCCTTCCGATCTGGGGCGGAGGGCCTTGGATCCGGGGAGGCGGCCCCTGGTATGGCCTCCCTGTTCGGTGGCACGGCGGGGCGGGCGGGCTGCCAGGGGTCAGATCGGGTGGCCGGCGATCCACCGGCGGGTTGGTGCCGCGGTTTGCTGCCCCGGGGGGCAACGGCGCCGATCTGCTTCTTCCTCCATTCTCTGCTACGTGCACTCCGTCTCACCGGACATGTCCGCGCTGCTAGCCGGTCGCCGGGCTCGGGCGGAGCCGGAGGTGGGGATCCGGATTGGGATAATTCCCTGGTTGACTCCTGCCGGCCGCGACGGCGATGACGCCAATTTTCTTCCTAGAGACGCCGTTCGGGTCCGCCCTACCTCTTCCCACCTCACTGCTTCTCGGATGAAAACCCTAACTGCGGTGGGCGCCGACGGCGCTCATGCCGTCGTGTCCTTCTTGAAGGCATCGTCATGAGGGCTATGTGGTGGTGAGCACCATTTGGATTCGTGGGCAGTTGCAGATGGCGTGCCCCTCTTCCTCCAGGGGGCATCTGTTCCAGGGGAAACCCTAGGTCTGGGTCCCCCGGATCGGATGATGATGGAGACTGTGGTGCCGTTCTCCCTCCCGGGGGCATTATTTTGGGGCAGAGGTTCACTGGAGGGGCCAACAGGTGGAGCGGTGTTACATCGACCGCATTGAAGACGACGGGTCTCGGCGGCATGGAGCAGTGGAGTCTCAGCGTTGGACGTGGTTTGATGGACGTGCGCAGGCTGGTGGCGTTGTCTGTTGTCGTGGTGACGTCGACAGCAGATGGGACTGGCAAGATGTATGCAATGATCCCTCCTGAGGATGGGATGGTGGAAGATGGCGGCGATGGATCCTAGAGCATGCGCATGCGGTGCCCGTTGTGGGACGCCTAGACCGGTTGGTACTCTCAGCTTGCCAGCCGGGCGGCTTCTTGAGGCCACTGGATTTGATGGTGTCCGTTGATGCGGTCAAGGCACATCTTTATACTTGTAGGTGTAGCGATTTTGTTTGCCTCGAAGGTGGGTTTGGATTGATCTTTGTATTCATTTTGTCAGACTCTGATGAATAAATTAATAAATATGGCAGCATGCATCATTTTGATGCAGAGCCAGGGGTAATCCTCCTTTTCCAAAAAAAAAGTACACATGGTTAAATCTTCAAAGGTACTTTCCGATATATGCTCTACTCAGAAACGTTTCAGAGTACAAGGAGGAGGTTCGACAAGATGCGTACCTGTTAGCTTAATCCAAACAAGTTTGAGTTTAGCTTGGAGTATGCTAGTTAATTAGGCAAGTGTAGCCGTTTGTGCTAGTTGAGTCCGGCTTGCATGTTAAGAGTGTTTCATGCATGTTCGGGTCCTAGTAGGTTTGGTTACATTTAAATATAGTAATCAAGGTTCGGGTCCTTGAATTAGATTAGTAAAGTATCCGTGCATGTATCTCGATTTGAGTAGCATTCATCCGAACAGCTCCAGCTCCGCGGCATCATCAAACAACCACTTCTCGATCGACGACAGTGGCGCCTGATGCTGCTGCTGTTTGATGTCGTCGTCATACCCGACGCCTCCCATTAACGCCGGCTGCTGCACGCTGGCGGTGAAATTCAACTCGGCGCTGCCGGTGTAGGACATACAATCGAAGGATAGCAGAGGGTTGACGTCATCTGCGTCGGAGGAGTTGTGCAGCGGCGGCGGGGAGCTCTTCATGAAGCCGTCGAGCAGCCTGGAAATGTTGTCCACGCTCAAAGCATAGGACGACGAGGAGCAGACCTCAGTGGTCGCGTCGGCGAACGGGAAGCGACCACGCCCTGCGATCAGCTGCGAGACCTCTGTGTTGATGTACGCCTGGCCGTCGACCTTGGAGATCATGTCCTGGTGGTGGTGGTCGAAATTGAAATTGCCGTCTGCTGTGGCAGAGGAGGACGCCGGCGGCCCGAAGATTGCGCCCGTGGCTTGCTGCTTCCTGAGCTTCTTCTTCAGGTGCGTGTTCCAGTAGTTCTTGATGTCGTTGTCCGTCCTCCGAGGCAGGTACGACGCGATCGCCGCCCATCTACATTCAAGCCAAGAGATGGAATTAATTATTAGCCAAACCGATCGCCATGGACGCCACGCCACTGCCCCAGTGTTGATATGAAGACGAAGGCATATGATATGAATATGATCATTCATCAGTAGTATACCTGTTGCCGAGGAGTGACTGGAGGCGGACGATGACGCCTTCCTCGTGGGTTGTGAAGTTGCCGCGCTTGATGCCGGGGCGGAGGTAGTTGGTCCAGCGGAGGCGGCAGCTCTTGCTGCAGCGCATGAGGCCGGTGCTGACCGGCACAGACAGCCAGTTGCCAGGGCCGTGCTCCTGGATGTAGGACGCCAGGATGATGTCCTCCTCCGGCGTCCACGGACCCTTCTTCACGCCCAACTTGTCGCAGCCCGGCGGCCTCCCCATCACTACTGTTCGATCACTAGCTTTCTCTCTCTAGATCTCTGGCTTGATTTGATCTTGATCGTCTTTTTCTGGCCGTGCACTGTCTCAACCGTGTTATATCTGTATATATAGGGAGGAGCTGAATGGGAGTGAGTGCTGTTGTCTACGTGCACTTGTGACGCTACTGTGATGATTTATTTTCACTTTTTGCTAGCTGCTGATCGCCACGTCACGAGACTGTGATTTGGACCAGATTTGAACCCTCCTGCCAATTGCTGTATGCGTTTGATCGTTTTGCGACTTGATGGATGAAACTGAGCCTTTTCACCAAGTTAACGGATCCGCCATGCAATTTCCTCGCTAGCAGAACATTTGAAAGTTTGAATGTACGTATACGGATAATCCAAGACGAAACACAGTTTCCTCTTGTGGGCATTGGCCGTTCCACGTCACTTGCATAGCTCGTTCAGTTGACACGGCCATGAATACATGGTGCGGTCGCCATTTTCCGATTTATAATCCCACGTGCAGGCCGTACGAAACACTATTTGAGCTTTATTTATAGACATATATGCACAGATTGAACCACGTGCAAAGAAGAGGACTCGCGGCTTAATTGTAAATGTTGGTGATCCATCCATCCATCGATTCATATATCATATCGCGAAATTAATTAAGCACCGCCGTGTGGGGGAGCAAAGAATTTAAGGGAGGAAAAAGAGCTTCGTACCGGCCCCCACATTGGATATGCTATGCCGACAAGGAAAACGTGCACGTTTTTTTTTTTTTAACAGGGGAGGGGTGACTATTAATTGGGATGGCTCCTCCTCTCGCTCGGTGAAAACGACAAAAGTGGCCCTTTCCGCAAAGTTCAGCACAAAATGAACCCATTTTGAAAATATTTCACAAAATGGCCTTTTTTCATGACGCTCAGGCCCGGGGCGCCATTTCAGACAGCACGACGCCCTGGTCAAAGGCCCCATGCGGGTAGAGCTGACCGGCCACGCCAGACATGCCTGGGACCATGATGCCCCGGCCCGAGGCGCGATGCTCAATGGCATGACGCCCCAGACCAGGGCGCCATGCCCGCTGAGGCAGTTGTTGCTGGCTTGCAGCAATCCATGCGTGCTGCTGCTGATGCATCTGAGGGCTACCACACTGGAGCAAGACCTGACCAGATGCATGCATGTGCTAGTACGTAGTGGACAGGCATAGGCCCGAAAGCCGTCGGCTTAGGCCTATGCCGACGGCGGCGGCTTAAGGCCGTCGGCAACAATCATGTCGGCATTAACTTGTCAGACCGTCGGCATACACAAGCCGTCGGCATAGGCCCCTATGCCGACGGTATTCTGGTCGGCCGTCGGTATAGATTAACCGTCGGCAAAAAAGAAGACGGGACGGCACCTAACGGCGCCATCGCCAAGTACCACCATTCAGTAGTCGACACGTGGCACTAATATGCCGACGGCTTTACCGTCGGCATATATGGAAAGCTATGCCGACGGCGTCGGCATATTAGTGCCACGTGTCGATTCCTGATAGTTTCTGGCCGACGCGTACGTGTCGGCCAGAAATTCCCAGAAGGCGACACGTGGTACCTATGCCGACGGCAAAGCCGCCGGCATAGCTCTGGTCAATTTTTTTAAGCTGCTTTTTGGTTCTGCCCTGCAAATTCACACACACACACAGACACACACACACACACACACATATATATATATAACAGGAATATATAATGATCATCATCATCTAAAGAACATCATCATCCTGTAAAGATCAAGAACATCATCATCTACAAATCAACAAGATCATCATCATTATCTAGAAATGAACAACATCATCATCACCATGAACATACATAGCATCCATCAACGTGATAGAAACATCATCCACATATGTAGCATCCATGGACATGATCGAAACATCATCAACATAATATGAAGTATGAAACATGGGATGAAGTATAAAACATGGAAACACAACTAAAAGTGGTCAAGCACCACCACCACCACTAGCATCAGCACCACCACCACCACCACCACCACCTTGCCGGACCGGAGTGCCTGGGCTCCGTGAACCAGGAGTAGCACCACCAGCAGTACCACCACCAACGGATGATCCAGAGGACCCCTACATGTTTTAAAAGAGATAGTAGGGAGAAATATGTAAGTGTTTAATCAACGATATCTAGTGCTTGAATAGTTTGGCAATGTACTAACCGGAGTCCCACTGCCTAGTGCCACAAATTCTTCGAACGAAGGGATTCTTGGGTACGGTCCAGGAAGTGGTGGTGATGGTCCCATTGGTGGAAGAACGGCGCCAGTTTGAACAGCCAAATACATATTCCGCATGTTAGTTGACCAAGCAAACACGAAGGTCAGAAGAAATGAAAGTGCAATATTTATGTTGGCTCTAAGTGGGCAAAACTAACCGTCATTAGCTGACGGTTGTGCTCCTCGTATGCTCGGACATTCTTGGCATGTTGCTCGCACTCTAGACGATTAATCTCGACAAGCTTTATGTAGGCCTACAATATGACATGATGGAACTCATCAGCATAGCAATGCGGAAAAGAAAGTGAGAAAAAAGGAAGAAAAGGAGAAAAATGCTTACATCCTTCTGGCTTGATCCGCTCGGCTGTGCACGGGATGTGTTAGCCGTACTCACGCTCGGGCTGGTAGCTCGGAGCTGTGTGTAAGAGACGGCATGCCGGATCACGTGATCCAGAACCGGGTAGCGTCCATGTTTCTTGCCGTGTCCAGACAAGACCACCGCCGTCTTGTCGGTCTCCGACTCTATGGGGTTAGCAACATCCTCCCCATTCCTGAGCCGACGAAACTCCTCCGTGTAGGCCGTCAGATTCTCCCTGCTTCTGCCGTAGTACTTGCCCTCGCCGTCCTTGCGATTCTTCCGCACACGGCCAAGCTCCCACACCTTTATATCTGAGATCGGCTACTTCAACAAGGACTCCTGCAAGGCCAAACAGAAGTTACGCATACATAAGAACATGACAGAAAATAGAAGAAGAATGTTTCATATATATATATATACACACCTGGACTTTCTTGTGACGATGGTGGCTCCGGTTTCCTTGACCGTGTGTTCCGTCGGTTCCACAATTTCTCCAGTTTTTGCTGCTCATGGCAACAAACTCTGCATCCTCCCCGAGCCACCTATCCACCAACCTCTCCCATCCATCACTCTTTCTGAAACACCAAGGAGGAATCACCTAAATAATGAAAGCATGGCATGTCAATACGAAGCAATGAAATTTACCACAAACGTGGGAATGAAAAGTCTGTAATACTTACGTCCAAATACTGCTCCCTGGTCATAGGGGGCCGCGTCTTCTGCGCCATTTTCTTGGTCATCTTCTGGTGGAGAACGGTGTGGCAGTAGTGCGAGATGGCCACCCAGCGCACCTCGTACGACATCTGGCGGAGCATGTTCCTCGCAGCCTCCAGCAAGACCACATCGGCTGTGGCCTTGTCCTCCTCCAAAACTCTATGGAATTCCTACAGTCATGCATAAAACCAGAATGGAACATGTCATGAGTTAAGTGATTGGATGATGAACTATGAACGAAACTCAAGACTCGTGCTTCTGAAGAGAACTTACCCAAAAACGAGTGATCACGGCCTTAGCGTGAGTATCGGACCCCGCAAGGCTGGCAGCTTCGTAGTGCTCCCAGCGCGTTGCCAAAATCCGCTCCTCGCACAGCGGGTTAGCGTTTGGCCGCGGGTTGAACAGACCCGGCCAAAACTCTTTCAGCAGGATCGTGCTCACACCGTTTGGAATCCGGCCCTCTCCAATAACCACCCAATTGCTGCAAAAGAATCAAAATATTAGCATGTGTACAATCAAAATGTTAATATATGTTCAGAATATGATAAACATGCACTTACTCTTTCCCCGAGGGAACAATAAGGGTCTTCTCCTCCTCGGTAGCAGGAAGGCGAGGGAGTTGTGCCACTCCACGCAGCCACCCCTCCACGCCACCCCCGTCCTGGCCCTCCTCCTCCTCGCCACCCCCTCCTGGCCCTCCCGCTCCATGGAGTCCCTCTCCTCGGGACTCCCTGTCCTCGCCCTTCCTGTCCTCGCCCTCCCTCTCCTCAGACTCCCTCTCCTCGTCCTCATCGTCAACCACGGAGCCGGAGGCAGAGGGTATGTCACTATAGGAGAGCGTCGAAAGTGGGCCCCCTATGTCAGCCATCGAGCGTAGTTTCTAGCCGCCACGCCCTCCGCAGCCCCGTCCTCTTCTAGGGGGTCTTCCCCCGCGCCCTCCTCCTCTAGGAGGTCTTCCCCCGTCTCCTCAACCTCCTCCTTATGTGTCATCCTCAAGTAGTGGGGGGGGGGGGGGGGGGGGGGGCATTACGGGATCTTCCGCTTCGAGTAATTGTAGCGGCGAGTTTGCCTAGCAAACTCTTGCCGTCCGCCTTGCCCATGGTTCAATCACCTGCATTGCGAAAAGAGTTAACAATTAGTAAGAATAACAAATAAAAATGCAATGCTGGAAATAAATAAGGAAGAAAGAAAGCACATTAATAAAAATAAATAAATAAAGCACATAAAACATACGTCTGCTAGAACCCATATGAATCATCAGTGTTGTAATCGATTCCTCGACCGGTCTCATCATCACTATCACGCATATCATCATCGTTGTCTGAGGGAGGTGGAGGCTCATCCTCGTTGTCAGCGTCTTCATGTAACTTTTCAAGCATAATTACATCTTTTACATTCACAATTGCCTCACCATCATTCTGTGCATCGTCATCGTTTGGGTCCACATCAACATCACCCAAGTCGTCATCGACATTGTTTGGGTCCACATCATCATGTTGCTCTTGATGGAACACTCCCTCGTATGTCATGGGTTTTATGTTGTATTAATCATCATCGTTTGGGTCGGGTAGCTTACCATGTGGCGATACCTTGAACACAACTTCCCAATCCTTTAGGTACTCTTTCTGGCATGGGTAGGGCAGATAATAAACTTGTGTGGCCTGGTTTAACTTCGACTAAACCAATGGAAGGCGTATGTCTCAGCCCCTTATCTGGGTCGAACCATCGGCATTTGAACATAGCGAGACTTAGGGTTTCGCACCCCCAGCTGAATGTAAGCTCATATATTTTTCCTACCCTTCCGTAGTACTCAACTGCATTTTGTCCTTCGGTGAACATGTAGAAGATATGCCCTAGAGGCAGTAATAATAGTTATTTTGTATCTCCAAGTTTGTAATTGATGTTTATGTTTCATGCTATAACTGCAATGATTTTCGTGTCTACAATAACCACGAGGCTCGGAGGGAAACTCATTTGCACGTGTGGTATATTAAACGGTAAAATGTATTCCTAGTCATGCCTCTAAGACTCGCTCAAGTGTTGCATGATGGTCCTGTTTTCTTGATCATGGGCATGACTATGCCGGCAACTTTGAGGGCACAAGGTTAGAAGAACACTTGTGTTGAATCGACCCGATTTGATGTTATGCTATGAGATACATTCGTCACAAGTAAATGGTTAATAACACAGAGAAATTTAATGTTTGCATAATTCCTTAGACCATGAGAGTGTTGAGTTCCTTCGTTCTTGCTTCGTGAACTTTGGGGTTTGTTACACATCATCCGTTACTAGGTGGCTATTACGGCGGCTTACGGGTTCATGGAAAAGTATGACAAGGAACGAGATAGCTCAAGATTGGGATTTGCTCCTCGGACGATGGAGAGATATTCTTAGGGCCCTCTCGGTGTTACCGTATCCATCATCGTCTGGCGAGACACAATGTGATTTGATCACAGGGATGCCAGAACACAGAAACGAGATAAGAGAACAAAACCGGTAACGAGGTACTTGGCATAGTGGACAAGTGTTAATTCACGGGGATGCCGATAAGTCTCACCTCAGGTGTTTGTAACATATCACGAAGCAACAGGAATAGCACACAGCAACTACAGGTTCACTCGAATATTCATTCGTGTGGGTATAGGGATCAATATGGATGTCCACGGTTCCGCTATTGATCATTGATCGAAAAGTGTTTCGGTCATGTCTATACTTCACCGAACCTACAGGGCCACACGCTTAATGGTCATCTGTCTACTGAATACTAGACATGGAGTCTGAGAGAAAGTCATCGGAAAAGTTTCAGAGACAACGGAAAAGTTCCGAAGAGAACACCGGACAAGTTTTGGTGAAGCCGAAAAGTTGTTTCAGAGTAAACCATTGAGCCAAAAAGGTTTTGGCATGTGCCTGGAACTTTTGGAGGTTGCCAGAATTTTTCTCAGAACTTCTGGAATTTTTCCGGAGAAGAAAACCAGAAATGTTCCGGAGCTGCCGGAAATGCCTTGGTTGCTTTTCGCTGATGAAAATCATTGATCCAGAAATGTTTCAGAACGCGTCTAGAATTATTTTAGGGGGTACTGGAATGTTCTGGACCTACAAAAATATTTTCAGATTAAACGGTCGCGGAAAAATATTTTCATGAATAGTAAAAACGCATTTATGGTTGCTTTTTGGAAAGCCACTTTTTGGGCTTTGCCCCAAAAGATCTTGGGGATGACATGGTTGGATGGGAACCCCTTTTTTTGGGGGGGGGGGGGGGGGGGGGGGGGGGGGGGGGGCACATGTGTGGCCGGCCAAGAGGAGCTCCTCCATGGAGCTCCACTTGCCTCCCCATTTTGCCCTTTATGTGGGACATAAAGCATGGGCATTTTGGGTTTTTCAAGTGCCACCCTACCCCATGGTTTTTCCTATAAATAGAGGTGGAGAGGAGCTCTCCACACTCACTCCTTTCTCTCACACAAATGCCATGCATGATCTGGCCTTCTCTCTCCCTCCTACTGAAATAGTTTCATAGATCCGAAAGGCTGTCTGGGTTCCAGCGGGAACTAGTTCTGGACGGCGAAGCCCTGCCGGATAGCTGACACCGTATGTGTGCAACCACGTAGAGAGGTCGTAGGTTCAATCTTTTGCCCGAGGGGCTGTTCGAGGGTCCTCCCGAAAGGTTTTCCAAGTGTCCGTCTGAGATTCTGAGAGTGCCTCCCGAAGGACTGTCCGTGACACCGTCTGAGGGACTGTCCGACTCCCGAGGGGCTGTCCGAGGAGCAGATGAGGGAGAACATCCTCGCAGTTGGGAGGTTGTAAATCCTAGCTGCGGGGAGCAGTATTTGGACTCTACTTCCATTGCGCTACGAGTCGGTAATGATCAGATCAAAACCTTGTACGCAATCTCCATAGTGATCCTGGGCGTGTTCGTAGTGCGGAATTTTTTTTGTTTTCTGTCGCGTTGCCCTACAGAACACTCCAGTATTTATAGTTTTGGGTCCAGGCCAACTATTCTGGTGCTCCTCTATATAGAAGTGATACCCATTCACATCATACTTTTCACATGTCATGACTCGATTGTTAAAACCCATGGAAACACATCTCAATTCGTCATCCATAGATGTGTTCAGATCTTTTCCCTACAAGTTTAATTGAAATTGTTGGGTGCATTAGTTCCGTTAACTAATAAATGTTAAACTAGGTAATAGGGGAATGTGAAAAATTACTTTTTCCATGAACCAAGCAACAAAAATTTTCCTTCCGGGGGCACCCTTTCGGAGAAGAGTATCCAGCTCCGTGGCATTAGGAGCCATCATTCCCGTCCACTCTTCAAGCACGAATTGACTAAAGGAAGAAAAGCGGTATTAGACCGAGACAAAGTGAACATAATGAATTGACTAAAAGAATGGTGCAGCGGTATTACCTCATCCATACATCCTCAACTTCGTTGATGTTGTGCAAGACATAGAAAATGACGTCCTCCCACTCATGGTTTGCCATGTTATAAGGTTTGGAGCCCCTAGCCCTGCCACCTTGCCTGTTGAATTGGAGGAGCTTGGGTTTATACTTGGGCTCTTCTGTATTGTATCGAGACACCTTATTATGTAGAGTGGGAACATGGCCCGGATAGTACGCTGTTCTGAGGTCTGACACCTCCTCCAGGATAACTGCCTCGGCTATGGATGCTTCAATCTTAGCTTTGTTTCCACATTTGTATCGAAGATGCTTGTTCTGTCTCTCAGGCCCATACTGCCAACGATTCTGCACAGGGCCCCTCAATAATGCCTCATTCGTGAGGTGCAAAATGATATGTGCCATCAGAGTAAAGAAGCCTGGCAGAAAGATCATCTCTAGCTTGCATATCAACTTCGGCGCCTTCTTATGCAATTGTTCCATCTTCTTGGGACATATTTCTTTAGCACAGAGCGTGCGGAAGAAATGGCTAAGCTCCGCAAGCACTCGCCAGATATGCTCGGGGACATAGCCTTGAACCATCACCAGCATTATCCGCTCAATCCATACGTGATAGTCATGACTCTTGAGCCCGGTGACTTTGCCCGTTGAAAGATTGACTCCCTTACTTATATTCGATGATTAACCATCAGTGAACTTCACGATGTGTTTGAGCCACTTCAATACCTCCATCTTTTCTGGCTTTTTAAGTACGAAGTCAGCATCTGGCATGAACCAACTTTTTCGACCGCCTGTGGGAGGCCGCATGTTTAGACGTGGTCTATCACAAATCTTTTGTTGATTAGCTCTAGCATTAACGTTATCCTTTGTCTTATCAGGAATGTTGAGGATCGTGCGAAAAAGGGACTCTGCGACATTCTTTTCAGTGTGCATCACATCGATGTTATAAGGAAGTTTGAGGTCCTTTAAATAGGGAAGCTTCGTGAAGCTAGCAATGTGAGGCCAGTGGTGCGTCTCAACATATCCCTCAAAACCTTTAACTTTACCTTTGCCTTTGCCTTTGCCTTCGCCTTCGCCTTTGCCTTTGCCTTTGCCTTTGTCTTTAGGCTTGAGAGCTTTTAGCTGAGCAAGAACATCTGCACCCAAAAACGTTGGAATCTCGTTTACTTCATGGACAACTCGGCCTTTCGTGAAGTTCTTCGTGTCTTCCCTGTATGGATGGTCTGGAGGGAGGAACTGTCGATGCAGGTCAAAGGCAACATACTTGCCACCCTTGTTCAGCCAAATGAAATGTAGAGTCTGCATGCACACTAGGCATGGCATCTTCCCACTTGTACACCATCCGCAGAATAGGGCATGGCCGGGAAAGTCATGCATGCAATACTACAACCAAACTTTCATCAAAAAAATTCTCTGCAAATGTCGGTCGTATGTCAACCTCGGGAAGTACCAAGAATGGTGCAAATCATTCACCAGCGGCTGCATAAACACACTCAAATTCTTCCCTGGGTATTCAGGCCCCAGAATGATCAGCGACAGGAACATGGTCTTGCGTTGCATTTGGGCGCCGGGAGGGAGATTGAGCAGAATAACAAACATGGGCCAGCACCTATATGGATTAGACGACATACCATATGGATTGAACCCATCGCCTGATATAGCAATTCTGACATTCCCAGCGTTGGCTGCTTCCTCGGGGTATTCTTGTAACACCCCAAAAATTTAACCACATTTTTTTATTAAATAAAATTTGGCTAGAAATAAAAATTTTATTTATAACAGGTCCTTTAATAATTTTTAGAGCCTCTTCTGTTTCTGACTTTCAAATTTCTTCCCTCCATATAGAAATTTTTGTATATCATTGTGGGCTTTGGTAGTTTACTTAAACCATTTCACTTATACTTTAATAACAGTAGGAATTATTTTCATAATAAAATTTGCCCAAAATAACTCTTTTAATAGCATTTTCAGTCTTTGAAATGCTTCTGTTGCACTACAACTACTTTAAATAATTCTTTAAAAATTCCACAAAAATTATGGGAGGTCATGTGATGCCTATATATCACTTTTATGCAAAAACCCAACTTGATCTTTTGGAAATTTTGAGCACAGCAACCTCTTTTCAATTCTGTCCATTTCCTAGGTTATAACTACAACCCCAATTTTCCTTGTTCCAAAAATTCTGAAACTTGGCCATCTCATAGTCCTTCCAACCAAACCCTTAACTCCAGAAGCTCAGCCCTATAGGATTTTTGTAAAGTCACCAAATAACCTCATGTAGTTTCTGTCCAGAAATGTATTCTGGTAAAACTTGCTCCAACCCACTCCACCACCACCTCTACCATCTAATGAGACATCAACCTGTCAATTTTCATAGCTAACAAAGATGCCTGGATTGCCCTGGCATTTTATCAAACACACTGTGTGCATGGCTGAAGCTTTGCATCTATCTGACTTGCACTGCACACTAGCTCCCTTGGCCAAACCAACATGTCCAGTAGATCACACACACCCTAGCCAATGACCCTGTTAAGATTCACTTGCATTGGAACCCTCTAGAGCATCATGGCATTGCGTCGAACGCCTGGTGTGCATGCACAGAGCATGAGCGGAGCACTTGTTTGGCAGGCTCGGCACCGTCCCCGCATGAGCACTCTGCTGCCTTCCGCTCTCGCCTTAGTCCACCACTGGATCACCCCGTCCTCCCAGAGCCTCGCCGACACCATCCCCTGGCCTCTAGCACTGCCTCCCGCCGACCACAGCCACCGCCGCCGTAGTCTTCTTGGACACGGCACTGCCCAAGACGCGTGGCGCGTCTCTGAGCCAGTCAGTGCGCCCCTCCATCACTGCAAGCTGCCACCATCCTCACCGAACCCCGCCGTCCACCAACGGCCTCGCCACCGTCTTCGCTTGCCATTAATGGCTGCCACCGCGATCCACTCAGGGACGGCACCGTCCACGCTACCCAGCACTTTGCCAGGCCAGCCAGCTCACTCCCTGGACGGTGGCCTACCACAGAAGCTTGCCCACGTCGCGCCGCCCCCGCAACTGCCATTTCGGCGTAGTAATGGCGATGGCCATCGGGTCCGTTCTCTGGAAGCAGCCAACCGACCTCACCTGCCTATAAAAGGCTGCCCCGGGCACCACCTCACGATAGCAACCACTCCTCCTTTCCCTAGAGACCCGCTGGTGCAGCGAATCCACCCGGAGGTGGCCACCTTCCCCCTCTCCGGCAGTCACGGCCGTCGTGGCATCCCGGTTGATTCCGGCGCCCCTAGAGCCTCCCCATCCTCCATTTCTTCCCTAGTAGCTTCCTAATGATCCCAAGATCCCGTTCCAACATCCAATTTTAACCGAGATCGACCATGGGTGGAACACCCAATTTGCTCCGCCGGAGTCTTTCGGGCGAGCCCGCCGCCGGTGACCCCTTGCTCCCCGGAGGACGAGCTGCACACCAACGGGACCGCTCGTGCCTCATGAGCTCTATGGTGAGCTCTGCTGCCTGAGGATCGCCGCCGTTCGCCGGCACGGGACGCCGAAGTTCCGCCTTGCTCTGCCGCGGGAGAGGAGGCCGGCTTGACCAGGGTCAAACCCGACAAGCGAGGCCTGGCCGCCAGCCTCTCTTCGCCTCTCTACCGGAGCGGCTGAGCAGCTGGGCCATCCCAGTGACACCGCTCGGATAAGTAGCACTCAAGGCGCATCTCTGTCGCTTTTTCTTTTCCAGTAGTCCCAATTAAATTCCACAGCAACCATTTCAAACCCAAATCTGATGATTCAAATTTCTAAATACTCATAAATTCATTCTCTACTATTTCAGATAGGGTGAACAATTTTCCTAGGCCTTGTCTCCGTTAAATCTATTAAATAGTACATTTATTTATTTATTTCAACTTAGAAATTCCATAAGTAATTCATATGAACTTCAAATAATATGATTCTTTATCTGTTATTCCACATTTTTCATCTAATTTATTTTAGTATTTATTTCAAAAATATTTGAAACACTTTTTAGTACCGCTTTAGAATTATGTGGTGATTTAAATATTTTTGAAAATAGGAAATGGAGGGGAGATAAAATTTCAAACTTTTGGAGTGCACCCCCACACTTCTGCATGCTCAAGGCAAGCATTTTTGAACTTGGGATATAGTGTTTGCATGCATGTTTGCATAAGTTAAAAATGGTCACATGTCATGGATAGCAAGTGCATATCATAAGTTCTTTTGTGCATCTCCTACATGCATTATGAACCCATTAAAATGGTGAAAAATTATGAGTTTAACTACTGCCCATGTGTGCTAGAAGCACAAATCAAGTTGTGACGTGACGGAGTTGTTGTTGGCATGTTGGAGCATGCAAGGGTTGTGGCCCTGTTTTGGTATAGATGTTGAAAGTATACTTTGTTGTGCTAACCACTGCAGGAAATACTTAAGCCTCCTGAGTCGACCGTAGATCGAGTCTTGTTCCGGTAATCCCCATAGTTGTTTCGTGCTGCCACTTGTCCCTGCCACAGGTGGGGTATGGTTCAGTAAGTTGTTAACCCCTTTCCGTGCACACACCGTACAGAGAGGCCACAGTGGAAGATGACAGTGGCCACTGGTAGGCATGCCACTTGGTCCGGGGGCATGGGTGTTTCCGGTTGTAGCCGAGAGGGAAGATACCCTTGTAATCCGCACGTATAAATAGTGATCCCATGCTATTGGAGGTTGTAGCCTTCACACTTAGAGTTTTATTTAACTGTTGTTTTGGGTGATTCCTGGAAGCAAAAAAGTTAAGCTGGTATGTGCTGGTTAGGTGTGTTTTCAACCCAAAGGCCGTAATAGGAATTAGTCACCGTCTCAGTGCTGGCTAAAGAAATCCTTTACTTGTGGGTAACGAGTACACCCTCTGCAGAGTTATACCCATTCGAATAGCCATGTCCGCTGTTAAGGACTACAATCTGGGTTGGCCAAAAAGTGTCGGTCTTAGAGTCGGTCTCCGGAGGAAATAATTAAAAATCAAGCATGATTATTTGCAGGATGATTATTGTCACTACTGATATTATTATCAGGAATATTATCGATAATATGAATATGATTGTGGACTAACCGTTTCTCTTATTTTATTTCTGAGTGTCTCAGGGGCTGGCTAGACTACCCCGGGCATTCAGTTTTATTTTCAAGACATTACGAGGCGTCTCTCTAGTTCTTGGGCGTTCCTGTCTCACCCGACTCTCTTGTAGATACCCGTTTGGCATTTCTTTTCAAGACCGACCGTGGCGTCACTTTTTGACACCCGACTGGCATTTCTTTTCAAGACCTCTCGTGGCGTCGTTTGAGTTCTTCAGTGGTCCTGTCTCGCCCGACTCTCTTTTAGACACCCGGTTGGCATTTCTCTTATTTTTCTGAATGTCACCTGGGCTGGCTAGACTACCCGTGACATTCATTTTCTTTTATTTTATTAAGCTTATTTATGACTGACATGCTATGTTTACTTCCGCATCATTTTGATATTGTCATGTCATGTTTAAGAATTTAGTCAGCATGAGCATTTAGTATGATCCAGCATGAGCATATGCATTCATGACATCCTTTGTTCATTATGTTTGCGAGTACATTCCAAAGTACTCACAGGCTTGTCCCTGGCTATTTACTTGGCCAGGTCAGGATTTCTACGAGGAGTACCACAGCAACGTCCGTGCGGAGCCTAGGATAGCAGCCACGCGGGATAGGAATTATTCAGGTCAGCCGTTCCTGTGGGAATGGAGCCCCATCGACGTTGGAGACCCACGAGTCGCTTCCGTCACCTGTCACCAGATATCATTGTTTTATCATTAGACCTTTATGGTCTTGTATCCAATTCTTGTAATAGCTTGATAATTTGTAACAAGGACGTGTCCACCAGTAGCAGTAATCCTGGGGCTGGTGATGGCACGAGGGGTTAATTTCTGAGATATTGTGTCCCCGAAATCCGGCCTCGACAATTCTCTATCGAATGACTTCCATGCTTCACCTTCCGATGGATGTACGGTTTTATCTGGATGGTACCTTCTCCCCTCCATGTACCACTTTATCATTTTGGTTGACTCCTCGGTGATGAAAAGGCGCTACAGTCTTTCTATGAAATGGAGATACTGAAGAACCTTTGCGGGGATGGCTAGCTGCTTCTTCTGAGCATCAGCAGTGTCCACCTCAAGATACCTAGAGGAACCGCACTCCCTACAGTACTTGTCATATCCATACTCGTGCCTAAACAAAACGTAATTCTTTGGACAAACATGTATTTTCTCATAATCCATAGAGAGCACCTTCATGATTTTCTTCGTAGCATACATGTTTTTCGGTAGTTCATGACCCGCAGGGAGGCTATTAGCCCATACTCCTAGAAATGCTTCAAAGCAAGCACGGCTACAGCCGTACTTGTTCTTGACTACATCAGTTGCGAGATGGCATCCAGCCGAGAGACTTTGGCACCCTCATAAAGGGGTTTTTTTGACAAGGCCAAGATCTCCAAAAAGGACTATACGGTTTCCTCCGGTTCATTCTCTGAAGGTGTCACATGTGGCGTCTGTGCAGCATGAACATCATCTAGCATGTTTCTAACCCCATCGTCCTCATGACCATCGATGCGTTGTCACATCACCTCCTCTCTCGCACGTTCCTGCTTGCCAAAGTTTATCGGCATGCTAAAGTTTCGCATATATCCATACGTGCGAAGGTGCAAAGTCATCTCAGATTTATCTCTACGCAAACGTCTCTCGCATCTTGCACAGGGGCATTCTGTGATAATTCTCATTGGACGATGGAATATCTCCTTCAAGAACACATCGGTTTTATCGACCCACTCTGTTGTTACTCGATTCCGACGGGTAAAACCACTGTATATCCGCTGATTATCTTCCATCCTCTGCTTTATTGGGAGCCACACAACAAAAGTAAGGATTCATTTAAATTAATCACATCAAATTTTTATTTTCTACCGGGTTGACGAGAAACGGTAGTGAATCCACCTACATCTCTAATAGGTAAAGAGGGTCCTAATTCCACCCGAGGATGTGTAGATTGAGTATGTTCTCCATGCTCTACCCCGTTCCAAGACAAAATTTCGGCAGCACCTCCCCGCTGTTCTCCTTGATACATGTCTCGGCAAAAAGCCGAGAGAATGTGCATCTGGAGAACAACGGGGAGGCGCTGCCGAAATCCTGTCTCGAAACGGGGTAGAGCATGGAAAACGTACCCAATCTACACATCCTCGGGTTGTCCACGAAAGAGTTACGGTTTTAAATATGCAGTTGAATTCAAATTTATCGATGTAACCCTTCCGGACGGGAGACGCCTAGGTTACGCGACTTGACGTGAAAATGTAATCTAGTGACACGAAAAAGAGTGGACGAGGAGGTGGAATTTTAGCTCACCCTCGGCTGTAGAGGAAGTAGTCGAACAACGGAGGGATGATCGGGCACCAACAACTCCGACGACGATCACTCCAGGGAGATGCAACACCAGAAAGCCTGTAAATTCCACCGAAAGAACAACTTAGATCATCATATCTCATATAGCATTCTTTGATGACAAAATGATAATGACATGAAAATAAATCGCAACATAATTGGCAACAACATTTTTATATTTTACTGGAGACCTAGAAAGCAAGTTATGAACTTTTTAAAATATTTAAAGGTATTTGGTTAATGTAAATCGTCTTTGATTTTGTAAGCATCATAACTTACTAACATAGATTCAAATATCGAACCGGTGGTCGAATATGAAAGGCCTTCGGTTCAAGTTTCAAAAAACCTATTGTTCTAGGAACATCTCATCTTTGTTCGTTCCACAACAAAACTAATTTCATATCTTCTCTCGGTGAACTACTATGAGCCGGTCTAACAACTATAAAAATTCTTTTAGACATGTATTGGTTCGGTTCAAGTTTCAAATAACTTATTGTTAATAAAACCTAGAACAATAGGAGCAGCAAGGCAAGCAGCAGCAGCAGAGCAGAGCAAGGCACGTATCAACTTAGTAGAGCAGCAGCAAGCAGCAACGGCAGCAGAGCAGCGGCAGCAGCAAAGCATGGCAGCGGCAGCAGCGGAGTAGCGGCAGCAGCTAGCGGCGAGCAGCAGCAAAGTAGGTCCGCCGCGCAGCTCACCTCGCGGCCGGGCACAACCGAGGAGGAGACCGGAGAGGGAGACGAGGAGGAGGGGTCTACCTGCGGGCTCCGGATGGCGGTGAGCTTCGGATGACGCGGGAAGGACAACGGCGGCGGCGGAGGAACCCCGTGGCCACAGAGAGCCACGGGCGAGGGCAGGGCGGGCTCGCGCGCGACGGCGGAGGCGAGCCGCGGGCCAGGCTAGGGCAGCGGCGGTGCGGGGCTAGGCGGCGGGGAGGAGAGGGTGGCGGCGGCTGGTCAGGATCGGGAGATAGATTGGGGATGTGTGAGAGAGAGAGAGAGAGAAAGAGAGAAATGATCGGAGGAGAGGGCTCCGCGAGTGGATAAGAGGGGTCTATGCCAACGGCTTTGCCGTCGGCATAGATACTTCTCATTTTTTATATTTCTCATTATATTTATTTTTCTTTTTTTAGTACACATACATACATACTATACATGTGTATGAGTGTTCACAAAAAAACAAAGTGACTGCATTCTACCCGTCGGCATAGATACTTCTCTGAAAGGGAAAGTTTCCCTCCGCGGCAGTTTCCTCCCCTAAGTGCTGGCGGTAGTGCCGTCCGTGCCGAGGGTCACACTCCGAAGCTGCGTGTTGAGTGTTTGAACCTACCACCACACTTTGAGACATGTATGAGGACCCAACGCAAGTTTTGGTGGCATTGGTAATCTCCGAAGAGGGGGGGGGGGGGCCCCCCACACCACACTTTTATACATGTAAAGAACAATCTGTAAAGATGAATTAATTAATATACTTCTACATCATCAAAAACTATAAAAAATTAGCAAACAACTTATATCACATGTGTTTGTACTGTGTAAAAATTTCAGGCTTTTATCGCGTTCTGACTGTTCAGGACAATTCAGACGACAACAAAACTGCCGAACGTGTAGGGGGTGACACTTCGGAGCAGCGTGTTGGGTGTTTGAACCTACCACCACACTTTTAGAGATGTATGAGGACCTAGTGCAAGTTTTGGTGGCATTGCTACCCTCCCGGGGGGGGGCCCCCCGAGCGGCCTAACCCTGGCCAATTTGATCAGGAAAGCTACCCCGTTTGACTTTCACCGGACGGCCTTTGACCAATGTACTTTTCTCCCTGGTTGTGCTAGGTCAGCCCATAGGAACATTTTAAAACAAAGTTTGGGCCCAACCTATCACAAGATTCCCTCCGGGTCGACCCTCTGTCACAGTTTCCCCCTCTAAGTGCAGACGGTAGTGCCGTCCGTGAAGGGGGTCACACTCCGTAGTTGTGTGTTGTGTGTTTACGTATCCCACCACACTTTCCGACATGTACTAGGACTCAACGCAAGATTTGGTGAGATTGCTAACCTCCGAAGACCCCCGAGTGGCCTAACCCTGGCCCGTTCGACCGGAAAAAACTACCCCTTTAACCAATGGACTGTTCTACCTGGTTCTGCTAGGATAGCCCATAGGAACATTTTAAACCAAAGTTTGAGCTCTAGTTATCCCAAGATTCCCTCCGGGTTGACTCGATGTGGCAGTTTACCCCTCTAAGTGGAGGTGGTAGTGCCGTCCGTGAAGGGGGTCACACTCGGGAGCTGGGTATTGGGTGTTTAAACATCCCAAATACTAGAAACTATCCGATATAAATAGATATAAAATTTGTCTCGTTTGGCCAAGGAATGAAAAATATACAAAGTCATCGAAACAATATGGTGTTTTCTGTAAATTTGAAGCAAACATGTTTTTAGTTTGTTCAAATTTAAAAGCATAGTATTCCACCAAAATCCTTTCAAGATTCTGATAAAAAAACATATAAAATTTGTCAAAATCAATGCAAGTATGAATTACTTGTGATTTTACCAAAGTATAAGGACCTATCTGCAAAAGTACATGAGGCCGCATTTTTAACATATGCAAAAACAGAAACAAAGTGGATATTCATAGTTTATGAAAAATTCTACCCCAAATCGATATATAATTTGTATATGGTTAAGTTTAGATAAGTCGGATTTAAATTAATTAAATTTTAAATCAAAAAAAAGAAAATGATTTAAAATCCAAAATAATACAGATAAAATCTATGCCGACGGCCGCCGTCATGGCCATCCATAGATCTGACGGCGTCAGCCGGCCATCAGAGAGCGGGTAGCCAGGGCCACGTGGCGGCACATATGCCGACGGCCGTATGTGCCATCGGCATAGATGGAGATTTCCCGACGGCCGTTCTATGCCGACGGCTGGCGTCGGCATAGATCAAGGTTTGCCGATTACTATTTTTTGCCGACGGTTTTCCCAGGCCGTCGGCATATGTCCATCAATGCCAACGGCCCCGACAAAAAGACATCGGCGTAGAAATTGCCGTCTGCATATTGCATTATTTCCGTAGTGGCGCTAGCTTTGCCATGCCTGCATCGCTAAGCTAACCACGTGATTAACCACGCGCATGACTAACCACGCAGTGTACGGCACGTCATCGATCGGGTATTCGGGTATACGTGTCCATGCCCACCGGCGTACTGGTACTATGTATAGTTCCACCGTCGTGCGGGTATTTGAGTCGCGTACGACCCGGCCGAAACGTGTACAAGCATCTTAGTGGGCAATCTTACACGGACACCACCGGTAAGTATGACACTAACTGTTCCAATATCCTTAATTGCAATGAGAACAACATTTCCTCCTGAGCTAGTCGTGCTGCTCATTTTGGCTACCAATGGTTGGTAGGGGATGGTAAATCTGTCAAATTTTGGGAGAGACAATTGGTTTGGAGGCACTAGCCTAGCCATCTTGTATTGAGAGGTCTATATCTATTTCCAAAACACTAATACCCTAGATTTTAAAAAGTACCCTAAAAAATATCAGTGGCAGGCCCTGGGATTCACCCGCCAATGGTAACTGATTACCGGTGGCGTCCGTGTAAGATTGCCCACCACTAATAACTTCACTTCCTCTTACCCCTAGCCGAGAGGGGGACATAGCAAAAATTTCCCCATTTTGAATCATGCCCTAGCCTCTCGCCTATCTCGCCGCCCTCGCCCTCGCTGCCATTGTCGGAGCCCCCTTCCTTGCCGGCCGCTGTCTCCCTCACTTTCATTGCCAGAGTCACCTACCTCACCGGCCCCGACCTATATATATTTTATTTATTCCGCTCACATAGCCTATTTTGGATCTTCAATGGTTTTAAATGCTGATTATACACACATGTATTTTAGAAATACAAAGTCTCATTCCATAAAAAAAAGAAATACAAAGGCTCATATTGTGCTTACACTAGTTGATCGGTTGGTTGGCTTAGCGATGCATGCATGGCAAAGCTAGCTGCCCACGACGAACTAGTTGATCAGTTGCGTCTCTAAGCTTGTGGTGTTTACCTGCACCGATTTTTTTAATTTTTTTTAAATGACCTGCACCGATTTCTAAGTTGGTTAGGTCGTTGCTACCAGTGGTTAAGGACCAGGTCGATGGATGGGTCTCCTCATTGTTCTGCCTGCCAGCTCTCGCAACTGACCAATGAGTGAGTGAATGACATTTCATCACTCAGCCAGAAACAAACTGGTCCTTTCCAAGTAGCAACGGAGCTACATGAGCCATTTGCATGGCGCCCTCGGCTGGGGCGTCATGCCATTGAGCATGGCCGGTCAGCTCTGCCGGCATGGCGCCTTTGACCAGGGCGTCGTGTTGTCTGGCATGACGCCCCGGGCCCGGGCGTCATGAAAAAGGGTCATTTTGTGAAATATTTTTAAAATGGGTTCATTTTGTGCTGAACTTTACGAAAATGGTCACTTTTGTCGCTTTTCACTCTCGCTGGCAGAACATTTGAAAGTTTGAATGTACGTATATGAATAATCCAAGAGGACTTTTCCTGTAATCGAATGGAGTATAAGTGTTGGCCGTTCTACGTCACTTGCATAGCTTGTTCAATTGACACGGCCATGAATACATGGTGCAGTCGCCATTTTCCGATTAGAATCCCATGTGCAGGCCGTACGAAACACTATTCGAGCTTTATTTATAGACATGAAAAGAAGATGACTCGTGGCTTAATTGTAAATGTTTGTGGTCCATCCATCCATCGGTTGATATATCACATCGCGGAATTAATTAAGGACCCCCATGTGGGGGAGCAAAGAATTTAATAAGGGACGAAAAAGAGCTTCGTATCGACTAAGTAAGTTGAAATAACTAACTAAGCGAGTCAGAAATGGAACATTTTTCTTCTCTTTTTAAGGTATATGCAGGTACATCACAAGAAAGACCGACTAACTAAGCGAGAAGTCTAACTAAGCGTGTATCTATGGGTGCGGTCACCTGCCATCCTGACGAGGCACACCATATTCATTTCTCTAGCTCACAAGAATTAATTAACTTTGATTAATTAGGGATAATCCTTCTTTCTTTTTAACCACGGGCGGTTGCTATTTGGACACACGACGGTTTACTCGTGTAAGAGGATGGAGGGGATATTAGTGGAATTGGTGATGTATTGCTTGAGCCTCGCGGGCGTATATATTGAGAGTACATGATCTTCTTGGAGTACAAGGCAACGTAGAATAAATCCTACGTTCTCCTATGTTTCCTAAATAATCATGATACTCAACATGCCCCCGCAGTCACAACGGTAGCGACTCAGATGATGAGACTGGAGAAGAATCCGAAGGTTGTAAGCCGACAGACATCCCCCCACAGTCGTAATGGTAGATGCATCGCGGAAGTTGTGGCTGGAGTGAAAACCGACAAGGTTGCCCAAACAAGGCGGTAGCCCTTTGTGCCGATGTCGAGGTAGCCGAGAGCGTAGGGCGGTGTAGCCGTGGTCGAGGTAGCCGTGCGAGGGACGCCGTGGTCGATGTCGAGTCAGGGGTGGCCGGTGTCGAGGTAGTCGCCATGGAGCAGCGGGCGCAAGGAAGCGCCGTGTAGTTAGGGACGTAGTGGTGCACCAAGAAGACGGTGTTGACGAGGCGCCGCGCTGGGTTTGCCAAGCCCGGGGACACGTCGTGGACGAAGGCACGCGTCGGTGTTGCCAGCACCGAGCATGCGTAGACGGGGACCAGCACGAAATGTACGCCATGTCGGAGGGACCAACAGAGAAGTACTCGATGACGGTTGCGGCGCAAATCGGCGTGGGGTAGAAGGTGCCGGTGTTGTCCACGGTTGCCGGAGTAAACGAAGTGGTCGGGGAAGATGACGGCGACGCTGGCGATGAGCTAGTGCTGGACAAAGACGAAGATGTGGTCGGCGGAACCAGAGGTAGCACGAGAGGGGCCACATCGGTTGCCTCTAGAAGCGCGGCGGCGGTGCTCGAAGTAGGCGAGGAAGGGCCCAGCAGCGTGACGAAGACCATGAGCGGACAGTGGCGATCCTGCGCTGAGGGAGGCGGCGCCGCGCATACCACAGTAGAAGTCGACGAGCGAGGATGGAGGGGATATTAGTGGAATTGGTGATGTATTGCTTGATCCTCGAGGGCGTATATATAGAGAGTACACGATCTTCTTGGAGTATAAGGCAACGTAGAATAAATCCTACGCTATCATATGTTTACTAAATAATCACGATACTCAACAACTCGGGTTGTTTCGTACATGGCGCCTCCACAAATTGCCCCTTGTGGTTGTACAAATATGTGATCACTATATATTATCAATGAAACACACAGATTGTCATTACATTTTGTCTAATCACACGTTACCACCAGAGATGAAAAAGAGAGAAGGAAGAACTGATGAAGAAACGATGCTTTCCTCACCAGTGGTGGAGCCAGAACTTTTCTGGAGCGTGGGCAAATTGAGCCTAAGTGTATAATCTAGAAATAAAATTCGAGTATTCGTATACACAACATATAATATAGCACCAAACTTGGGAGCAGAAATCCACATTAATAATCAAGTGAAACATAAACATAAAAGTCACTCAAAATGTAATTTTAAAGTCAACTATTATATATAATATATCTATATTCATTTCATAAACCAAATAAAGTTGAGACTTCACAGTAAAAGATATATAACCAGCGTTGCATAGAGGCAAACTCACCATGTTGCCAACAAAAGTAAAGCTATCCATATCAGATGTCACCGCATGTCATTGTGCAATTTCTTCCACCACAGTCAAAAGCATCTGTCACTTGTTCATTTTTGCCAAACGAAAGATATATAACCAGCTTTGCATAGAGGCAAACTCGCCATGTTGCCAGATTCCTAGAAGGCACTACAAGAAAAAAAATGGTTTTGTAACTAAAGGAAATTTAGTTGTGGGATGTGAATATATTAAAATGGAATGCTTGCAATAATAGTGATGGTCAGATGGAACACACCGACAATGTGCTAAAGAAAATCACGAGGCAAATGCCCTTTTGGAGACTTCATTGCAGTGAATGTTCGAATTTGTTTCCTCTTTCCTGGATCACGCTCAATCTCATTTGGATTAAATTCATTGGCAATGTTAGGCGGTGGCTACGCCTCAACTTCTATTTCCAGTTGCACACCATTCACATTTTCAGTGCCTGCTCTATTAACGAAAAACCTCCTCATCTCTGAAATTTAATGATAAATTTGAAGTTAGTTGTTCCACAAGTAAATAAGAAAATGAGCTACAAGAAGTAACAAGTTCATAGTACGGAACTGCATGCATCAACTAAATGTATATTATTATAAAATATTCAGTTTGAAGGTAAGAAATATTGCATGAATTCCACGGTCTACAAGTTGCCCTCTTTTTACATATTTCGATCTCGTAGTTTCCAGCAGCCAACAAACAAATACCATTTTTTTCTAGTCATGAATTCATGATCACCCCCAACGAAGTTTTTCCTAAATTTAAGCCCTAACCCCTAAGCCCGACCTTGAACTCTCACACCATTAGTTGCATATCACACACCATAGCCTGCATACCACACTAATTAGTGGGGTGTGCATGTATCTCGATCCGTACCTCGCATCAATAATACTTCCCTAACCCAGACCAATTATTCAGACTTCAGAGATGAGGAATCCTTAGCCCTAATTTCGACAGAGATTTACCGAAGGAAGCCGAAGTCGAAGCCGGATGAGAGGAAGGAGGGACTGAGGGACGACCAGACGAGTGGACTGCCTGTGAGGCTGGCGTTGCTCGCCGCCGGCAGTGCGTCTAGCTGTCTAGGGCTCAGCCTCAAGACCAGCCGCCAGCGCCCCTCTGTCGCCCAGTCACTGCGCTCGCGTGTGAGAAACGAAGAGACAGGAGGAGGGAGTTGGAGCGATCGATCCGTCCATCGTAGGTATTCCCTGCGTTGTTTCTTTTCTTTTTTGTTTTGACCTGGGCTGCAGACTGCAGTACTACTCGTTTGTTGGGCTGTGAACCAGTGAGAAACGAAGGCCCAATTTTTTTGCCCGGGTAAAGCAAGTTACGGATCAGTTTTAGCCTTTTATTTAATCTGTCGATCGCTACTGTTACCACCCAGCGAGCCCGGGCAAGTGCCCAGGGTCGCTGGGCGGTGGCTCCGCCACTGTTCCTCACCATCGTCATGCTCAACGATGCTGGCGCACATCGTCGACACCCCTGCAGGCAAGGTGAGGTACATCCCTGCGGAACGGCGCCGCCCTCCACATCAGCTGCGGCGGGAGGCGTGACCACGACCCACGACCTACGCTCGATGGCAAAGAGCCATCGCTCGCCCACGGGGTCCGGCGTCCTCCCCAACACAGTGCACGACGGGAACATCATCTTCGACGATGGAGTCATCCTCGGCGACAGCGGCTGTCCATGACGGTAGAGTCGTGCCTCCTGGTGCTCAGTGCCGACGTCCTCGGGCGCTCGACCACGGCGCCCTCCGGCGCGACTCGCTGCAGGTGCGGCCGCCTATAGCGGCAGAGGCAGCAGTTGCGCACTGCCCAGCGCCCCAGCCCTCGAACAACAACGACGCCGCGATGCGGGGACGCGGACCTCCGGGGCGAGAACCAGAGTGGAGGGAGATGTGCGCGCGACTAGCCGATGGCACGGTAAGGCGCAGCGAACCACGGCTGGCGGCTCGGTCCCCTAGCCCGCGTGAGGCGCAAGGCATCGTGGTGGCCCCGTGGCCCCTAAGTTATACACTAATCACGTACAAGTCCTTGTAATTTAACCCTCGGGTTATATGCTAATCATGTACAAGTCCTTGTAATTTTCTGTTCAGCACCCAGGTTAACAGAACTTTGCAGTTTAGCCCTCGGGCTTGCCGCATTTCATAAACGAGCCATCATGCTCATGGAGTTTGCAGTTTAGCACTCTGGCTTGCTGTTTTCTGCACTTTAACCATCTGGTTATTGTTATTTGCATTCCAAGCCCTCGGTTTTATAGCAAATACGTTGGCTAGACCCTCAAGTCTTTCTGAATTGCATACAAATGAGTTATGCACCATTTTACGTCATGTAAAATATCTATATGAGGCCATCATGTCTTCATGTATTGCATAAGTATGCATACTTTTGCATTTATATGTATTGCCACAGTAATACAATTGTAAAATTATAATTTGCTTTCAATATTCGCATAAGAATATAGAATTCGCTTGCAATTGGAAAACATAAGGTAGTTGAGTCTCTGAAATCGGCTGCGACTCTAGCGTGTTGCCCGTTCCTACTGGACGGAGTCCATGTCAATAGCAGCGAGTTAATGGACGCGGAGTATCTGAGCTCGAGCTCAAATGAGCTTGCATGAACAGTAAAAGCGAAAAAAATCAATAAAATCTGAATTTTTTTTGTGGTAAACTTTGAAAAATGTTCTAAGTGCTTGCAAATTTTCATCATGAGATCACATTCGTGGAAGTCGTGACAAAAAAAAATCGATATTCCAAAAATGTTACTTTCGAAAGCATTTTGGAGCACCAATTTTTTTTTGCCACGCCTTCCATGAATGTGATCTTAGGATGGGAACTTGCAAACCCTTAGAACATTTGTCAAAGTTTACAAAAAAAAATCAGAATTTTTTGATTTATTTTTGATTGTTTTCGCATTTACTGTTCATCTAAGCTCATTTGAGCTCGAGCTCAGAAGGGTACTTTCGTGAGTTAATCTCCTACTACTGTGAGGTTGCTTCCTGATATCCCTGGCTAATCTGATGTGCATGTTAGATGAATATCTGTTGGGCCCTGAATTGCAAGGGTTTGTAGTATCGGAAAAATCTTCCTTCTGTTTTTTTAGATCCAAGGTATCAATCCATGGAGTTCTACTACAATCCAATGATCGGCACCTGCACACAAATAGAAAACTTCTCTTACTCCCCAACTTAGACTAGTGAGGTTGTCAATCTCACTAGCTTTACTAGTTACAAGAATTAATGTATTGTGTGTATGGAATTGATTTTAGTTGCAATGAAAAATAAAATTCAGAATATTAAAGGAACTGGAAACAAAGTAAAGGAGGTTATTTTTATAAGGAATAAAGGATTGGGATCCATAACTTCACTAGTGGCATCTTACTTGAAAGCAGCATTGGTGTGGTGAACAAATTATAGTTGCATATCGATTAAATTGTAGTGTTTATGATTTGATCATACATGTCAACATCACACCAAACCGAAGCTAACTCCGAACACAGTCTTCAAGGCAACCAAAGACGCGATGGCATGTGCTCTGGCCCATTCTGCGTAACCCAGGGGTGGGGAGTGAAGAAGAGAAAGCGGCCGGCGTCTAATAAAGGACACAACACCGGTACCATCGAGAAACCAGGTGAGAAGATCCAGGTCCAGGCAAAGAAATCCTTGGGATACGAAGGATCTAGCCAAGCAGATGGTCATCGTCCTCAATGGCGGGCGATCCATATCCCTGGTGAATCCATGGTACCCAAGGATATGTACAAGAACCTCCCGTTTGAAATGAGGATTTTGCATGACCACATTCTCGAGCAGGAAATGGCAGCTGCTAAGCTTGGAGAAGATCGCCCGGTTTACTCGGTGAAGGTGCCACCGGGCTTGGATTTCGTCGAAGATTTCCCCACGGACAAATTATATTTGAATTTCGGGGAGATCTTCAGCATGTTGAACGTTCTCAGGCTCGAGGCATCCTTAGTCAGGCTATGGGCGCTTTATCAAGGCTGAGCGGCCAGACTCCAAGAGGTGCCGGATGTCACGGTCGCGGAGCCTTACCACAAGCACGAGAAGAACCTTCGCAGCTCTACCGGTAGGGAAACTATGAAGAAGTACATTGCAGAATTCTCGGTTGCGAATAAGGAGAAGGACAGCCTTCTCGTGCCCTACCGTCCCATGTAAATCCTTCTCTAGCGCCAATATTCTTTTGTAGATTTCCATTATGCATGCATGTACCAAGCTTGATGATATTGGTTTGTTCAACTGTTTGCACAACGGCCACTGGATCCTCGTAATTCTAATGCCAAAGATGTTCAATAGTTATTTTTTGGATTCCATGTAAAGCAGGAAGAAAAACTACACCCTCTTGAAGAAGGTTCTAGATGAAGGTCTCTATGACTATAGCTACAAGGGAGGATACCTAAGGCTAGAATGTAAGAAGACCAAAAATGGCATGCCACGCTTCATCCACAACACCGAATTTTGTTGTAGGCAGCAACCGAAAAACAGTATGACATGTGCCAACTACGTCATCCACCAGATTGAGGAGTACGTACGGGCGCATGCAACCTTCAGAAGGCACGATGACTTCACGATGTGGGGTCAAAGCATAGAGAAAATCTCAAATGGACACTGTAGATAAGAGTTTAGACGCATCTAGCTGACGTTTGCGGGCATCATCAACAAGGATGTCGTCAGGGAGACCGGGATCTTCTACGACGGTGAAGAAATGCCGGAGGTCGAGCGGCTCGCTTACAGCGATAGGCTGACGACATGCCACCCTTGTTCACCTCAATGGAAGGCGCTCGCCCCACCAGTGAAGAATACAACCAAAGCCTGCACCCCTGAAGTAAACGACTGACGATGCTGCTGTTGTTGTGTATATGTACATGTGTGGTAGTGTTCACGTTTTTCCAAACTTGACTATCTAGAGTTACCTTGTCATTGTCTTACTTATGTTTTAAACATGCTGAAAGTGCAACATTACCTTGCCATCGTCTTACTTATCTAGAGTTGTTGATCCAATACTGTATACTTGTTGAACCTGAGAAAGTTTCCGAGGTATCGAAACATGAAGGAATAATTCTCTTTTATTTGATTGGCTTCAACAAATGCCCCATCCTGAGTTAAGGATAGTTCTATTCATGTTCTCAGTAACTCTAACATCATATATGTTACCACTAGGAGATTTTAGTTTGAGTGTTCCTAGAGTTTTCCTATTCACAAACCACTCCATTATCACCGATAGCAAACATGTGATACAAGAATTGTTTGTGAACCTTTATGGATGACAGACCTTAGAAACCGTCAAACATCGAGCTCTTAATGGTAATGTATATGATGTTGGAGTTTCTGAGAACATGAACAGAACTATCCTCAACTCAGGATGGGTGACATTTGTTGATGCCAATCAAATACAAGAGAATTATTCATTGATGTTCGCTACTTTGGAAACACCCGTTATAGGTTTTGCTTAGCCCCACTTATATCTTGCACACTACTTATTGGAAAATGAATGTCGACAACTAGTTTTGTCCTATGTTTGTAGCTATGCATAGTCATTCTTGATGCTAATAGATGCTTTAAATTTCTTTCAAAAGTTCATTCTCTTCATCATATATATGGAGCAAATGAAGACCAACAAGATTATCAAGTGGTGTATATGGTCTACTAATGTCTATGTGTAACTGAGAATTGACATGTGTGTAATCAATTTATTAAGATGCATATGGTCTATTAATTACTGTATATATAATTGAAACACATGTAATTAATGGATCGATGTCTATTAGTGTGTATGCATATGGATATCTATTTATGTATATTGTAATTCCTGTAAATGTGCTAAATGTATTTAATAATTGTGGTGTTTTTTCAAATACTGGAAATAGTTACCGATGGTACGGAAAACCGTCAGTAGTCTTGATAGGGTGGTGCGCAAGACCGAAAGTACTAGAGGGGATCACACACAAGGAGTTTACCCAGGTTCGGGCCCTCATCATGGAGGTAATTCCCTACTGCTGCTTTGGATTTGATTGATGTGAGAGAACGCCTCGTATGAGGGGGTTACAATGTATGGAGAGATGATACTATCGAGACTAAGGTAATGATTCTGAGATGCCTCAAGCTACCCCTTGGCCTTGCCTTATAAAGGTGGACGAGGCCTAGGGTTACACGACTTGCTAACCGACCTAGAGTCCTGGCAGGACAGGGATCCTCCAACTTGCATGCCAAGGCGCTGGTCTTCTGGTACGTAAGCCTCCTGCGGGATGAGGGGTCTAGGCCACACCCTAGCCTGTTGGGCCCTGAGGCCGGCCCAATGTCCAGCTTCCCAGCCGACGGGCCACCCCCGGTGCTGTACACTGTCAGTAGCCCACGAGCTTGTCTGGAGTTTTGGCTGCGCCTCTTCCAGATTTACCTAGGACAAAATCCAGACGGACTCCTCCCATATCGATTGAGTAAATCAATCCGGCTTCATTGTATCCGTCTTCACAGTATCTGGCTTCTCCGTTAGCTCCTGTGGGCAAGATGTGGATGGCCCCGCATAAGCCTGGCTTCACATCCGAATAGAGGATCCTCTAGCCCACAGAAGTTCTAGCTTCTTTATCATCGAAGATGAAGGCCCAAGAGATTCTGATGTGAACACGACGTGAAGCGCCGTGGGCGCGGTGACGTCAGGCTTGACCATCAGGTCAAATGAAATATAGATCGTATCTATTAGAATCGAGCCATTACTGGCCCATGCAAGAATTGAGGTGTTGTGGGGTCTCGTGATCGTCGTGTCCCATCCCTGTTGCCATCAAAGCAGGGGAACTGGCAACCACTGCCGATCTAGCTCCCTTTGGTTATGAAGGTGCCTTAATTTTCGCACCCGTAATGCACGCAGTGGGAAACCCCATAGAGGGTATGGGGCACGTGTCACGGCTCCGAGGCCATCGCTTGGGGATCTCGTGCGGCTATAAAGGGGCAGGGAACTGCCCACTAGGGGTCTTTTCACCCATTCCACTGCTCTTCTTTTACTTTCTCCTTCTTCTTCCTCGCAAGTCTTCCATTGCCAGGAGACCTTGCGAGCTCTGCCAGCTTCAATCCCCCTCCCTTTCTTGCAACCTGACCAGATCTGCGGATGGCGCATGGCGATGGAGGCCACGGTTGCGGCAGCAGAGGCAGGGATGGCGCGGGTCAGAGAAGCAGTGGCCGAAGCGGCACCGCTGGCAAGGCGAAGGCTCCTGCCAATGATACCAAGGGGAAGTGCTTCCCCTCTACCACCAATACCAAACATCTGAAGGAGCTCATGGCAGATGGATTCCTGTAGCAGAAGGAGGTGCTCCCCTGGTTGCCGGCAAAGAAGTGAGAGGTCACGCCAGCACCGACGGGCCAAGACCGTGTGATTCACATATAATTCGTGTGCGGAGGTGTCTCTTTGCCCCTGCACGGATTTGTGTGTGACCTCCTCTGCTTCTACGAGTGCCAGTTCCATCACATCACACCCAATGGTGTGCTCCACATAGCTAACTTCATCATGCTATGTGAGTGCTTCCTGGGGATGGAGCCGCATTTCGAGCTCGCACTTTAAAAGAACGACTAGGCTGTCTACGAGTGTGGAGGCGCCAATATCCAGCTTGGTCCAAACTCGGATTACTTCCAACTCACACTTTCGAAGTCGATCTGATACTGGCAAAGAGCATGGTTTTATGCTCCTGACCTCCTAGAAGAAAAGGGGATGCCCCCTTTCTTGAACATGCCTCCAGAGAAGCTGAATTCATGGAAGCCAGTGGACAAGCCGTCTGAAGAGGTGGAACTTTTGATAGCTAAGGTGAAGCGCCTTAGGAAGCGCGGGCTCTCAGGCCTGTAGATTCTGAAGATCTAGCTGGAGAGTCAGGCTTAGCCGCTATCAGAGTGAGCCAGTCCCATGTTCTGATACGCAGGCCTAGAGGATATTACCTGGATGGTGCAGGACGACCGGTCTGAACAAGTGCTGAAGTCGCATATTCACACTGTGACCAACATCGCCTTTGAAGAAATCTCGCTCCATATTGCCGTGGAGACATTCTATAGCGATAACCCACCTGGGAATGTAAGTATTTTTGCTCCGGCACTGCTTCTCCCCCTTCATATTTCTTTGTTTCTCAATGTCATATTCTTTTAGGAGTTTGAAGCGTTCATGTCCATGCCCCCACTACCCGGTCAAGAACTAACCCCGAAGCTGGCGGCCTTGATGGTGCCAGAGCCGGATGCAGAGCTGGTTCCAACCCAATCCGCTCCATCTACCGAAGTGGAGGAGGATGATGTCGAGGGCGAGGATGATGATGTTGACAATGAAGAAGAAGATGCCGACTTTGCTGGAAGAGTTGGGAGCCCCTCCGTTGGGGAAGACGAGGAGGTCACCCCAGATGTCGTCCAGCACATGGATGCCTGCTCCTCGAAAAGGAGCCGGGCCACGGGGACCTCGACCTCTGGAAACCGTGCGGAGGGAAGCCACCGTGACAAGTCACCGAAAAGGTGGAGGACCAAGGAGTCCGCGGGAGCTTGTTGTATGGTTATGCCGGTCTCAGCGTTATCCGCTTCGACGTGGTCCGGCCCAAGCGGGTGCGCCTCCAACTGAAGGATGGCAGGTACATTCCCAAGCTAGTTGGATTTTGAGAAGATGACGAAATGCCTTCTTTATGATTTTTACCTTTGTTTATGTTTTTCGATGCAGGCCTGCACGCGCAATTGATGAAGAAGCCACGCACGAGACTGGTGCGCCGAGGGGACCAGATTTTGTGGCCCCTTCAATGGGACCGGGGAGGGCCGATGCAGCGGCGCCTTCAGGGCCGCCTGTGGTGGGCTCCATGCCCATGGTGAGACTATCTTTATTTCTAGAAGTGGGGATGACCCTTCCTTTGACTAACACTTTAGTGAATTGTGGATCAAGTTGTGCCACCACTGGCTACAGCCGTGGAGGAGGAAATGACCGCGGCTTCTGATCCCCCGTCACGAGATGGAGCCAGGACAGGGGCCGCCAAGATGGCGCCTAGGGAATCATGGATCCTGCGGTTGGCGCGAATGACTTGGTGATGGAAGAGGAAGAGTCAAGACCGGCCAATTCGGCCAGCTTGTTGACGCTTCCATTAGAGCCCGCCAAAATGAAGGCGAGTTCTGAAACCTCCAAGTCCAGCACCCAAGCGTGGGTCACACCTTCGGCCCTAGGCCTGAAGAAGAAAAAGACCATTCTGACCAACATGGTGGCGTCATCATCGGAGTCGTTCCCCAAGGGGAGCGAAATGGGGCTGATGTCCTGGAAGAGACCAAGGCGGCGATGGCGGAGTCCGCCGCAAATATAAAAGCACTATCTGCATCGCTCTGCAAGCTTGGCTATTCGGTGGAGCCCTAATTTATGGTTAGTTTCTCCTCTGACTTTGAAGTTTTTGTACCTTGTTTGCTGATGCTAGCTGCAAATAGCTTATTTGTATAGTAGTCCCCGTGTCTGGGGTCGGTTAAGCTGGACCGGGCTTAGGGCCTTGCTATTTTACAGCTCGTCATAGGTGTTGATTCTACTTTTTAGTTTTGTACATAGCCGTAGCCCCCAGGACTCTGGTTGGTCTTAAACAACCAGCCTGAGGACATAGACTTGATAACTTGCTCATGCAGTAGCCCCCGGGACTCTGGTCGGTTGACACGATCGGCCTGAGGACCTATTGTTTGTAGACAGTGGCATGTGCAGTAGCCCCCAAGACTCTTTGTGATCTGAGAAGTCGAGTATGAATCCTCACTTGTATTCTTGCTTATGCTGTTTTCACATAAACTTGCAGAGGAAAAGTGAGGCTTGGCTACTGAAGTCGCCGAGCTCCGACAACAGTTGCCAGAGCTGCACAGTGCCAACAAGAATCTAGAAAATTCCCGAGCTAGCGCCGTCTGTGGGTATCTTTCATGCGTTATTATTTGTGAGCTAGGCTTGTAATTTGGTCCTGTGAACTTAGCATTAACTTTGCCTTGGCGGTTGGACAGCAGTGCAAGAGTTGAACCGGCTCCATCAGTTGCTTGCCGAGGCGCAGAAGGAGCGAGATGACTCACGCCTGGCGGTGCGAGAGGCCGGTGATGAAGCCTGAGCTTTGCAACAAACTGTAGAACAAATGAAGGCAACCACTGATGCTGACCGCCAAACTATTGCTGATTTGTAACAAGCTATGGAGAATGAGAAGGACGCGCAAGGCGTCTTGAAGAATAAGATTGTCGCCTTGTGGATGACCCTGCGCATGCATGAGGAGAACTTGAAGAAGCTTAAGGCGGAGGTCGCGTGGTTGACGGAGGTCAGACAGAAAGGCGTTTCTGAGCTTCAACAAGCATGGGATTTGTGTCAGAAGCTTGAACTGGCTTCGAAATGTGAGTCCTTTAACTTGCTCAGTTCCTTCTTTGCAAATGTTTTTAATCTTGCCTTTGGTGCCTTTGTAGCTATCTTGCCTGACGTCCCGGGAGGCGATGCCGAAGCCCGAGTGAAGCAGTTGGCGCTGTTAACTTAGCTGGTGAATAAGGCTCTGGTATGTGCAGCTGGCATGCTCTGTTACGATGAGGTCATTGACACAAACTCGGAAAATTTGATTGAACGCCTAAAGACTTATCCTGAGCGGCACATGGAGTGGCAAGTGTCCAGAGCATTTGAGGGAGCTCGGATGGCGTTTGCTCTAATCAGAATGCACCATCCATCTATGAACACCATGGAGATCGCCATGACCAAGCCCCAGGGAGTGGAGCCTGAGACTTATTTTGGCGATGTGCAGGATGCTGCGAAGCACCTCGTTGGGCTCTGTGACTGTCGGAGCTAAATCCGGCAGATCTTGGGTAGGGGGTCCTGATCTGGTTGCCTTGGTACAATGGTAACAGGAGGCACGGTGTTTACTGCTACTCCTGTAGGAGTTGTTGGATTTCCCCGAAGAGAAAGGGTGATGTAGCACAACAGCAGAAAGTATTTCTCTCAGTTAAGAACCAAGGTTTATCGAACTAGTAGGAGTCAACAAGCTAACAAGATAAACAACACCTGCACACAAATAAAATAAATGCTTGCACCCAACTTGGCAAGGGGGTTGTCAGGCCCCTTGTCTTGCTAGTTATAAGGTTAAAAGCAAATAGATAGTGGTGTAGGCAAATCGGTAAAAGAGTAAAGAAAGTAAAAGAGGAATTTTGTAGGAGTTTGTATTAATTTAGAATAGACCCGGGGGGCATAGGTTCACTAGTGGCATCTCTCTCGAAAGCAGGTAATGGCATGGTAACAAATTACTGTTGGGTAATTGACAGAAAAGTAGCAATTTATAACTATGATCATTCATGGCATAATCTCACATAGGCATTACGTCCGTGATAAGTAGACCATTAACCCAACTGTATCTACTACTATTACTCCACCCAAAGACCGCTATCCAGCATGCATCTCAAAGTATTAAGTCTGCAAGAAACAGAGTAACGCAATAAGCAAGATGACATAATGTAGACAGAAAAAAAATCTAGCAATAAGATTAAACCTCGTCATTTTATCCTTAGTGGCAACAATACAAATATGTGTCTTGTCCCCATTCTATCACTGGGATATAGAAATCACCATAAGATTGAACCCACTACTATGCACCACTCCCTCTGAAGAACTACCAATCAATCTTGGCTAGAGAAGACAAATAGATCAGAAAGCATACATAGCTATTTAATTATGCAGCAAAGAAACTTCAAAAGATTCAAATATATTCAATGAACAATCTGAGCATAAATCCACAATTCATCGGATCCCAACAAACACACCACAAAGAATTACATCGGATTGATCTCAGAAGAGAACATGGTATTGAAGATCCAAAATAGAGAGAGAGAGACAGAAAGCCATCTAGCTACTACTATGGACTTGTAGATTCTAAAGGAATTAATCACACATCATCATGGAGGCAGAAAGGTTGATGAAGATGGCCTCCCCAATGGCTTCCTCCTCCGACAGAACTCCGAAACAGGGCTCCAGATGGGATCAATTTTATGGTATGAACTTAGGATATAGATTATTCAAGGCAATAGTCTATCAATTTGACATAAAGGCAACAATACATAATCACGCAAATGAGCAATCATTGCGTTTCATGTAAAAATGCTAAAGAATGTGATTCCCCAAACACTTAATCATGATAAGCATGGCACGTTCAGTCTTCCTAGTATAAAGACATTGATTCATGAACTAATCCATGTGCCAAACCAAGCAATTGAATCATACTTTTCTCGCTTTAGCTTTTCAACTCTCACGCACTACTTGAGCGTGAGCCACGGTCTTAGCACTTTGGATGGCAAATAGAATGATGATGGGGATTTATGAGAAGACAAAAAATATAAGAAAGTCTCACATCAATGTGGCTTGATCGTTAGGTAATGGAGAGGCCTTACAATCAATATCAATGTGAGGAGTAAGGATTGCCATGCAATGGATGCATTAGAGCTATAAGTGTATGAAAGCTCTCCTAATGCAACTAAGTGGGTGTGCATCCAACTTGCATGTTCATGAAGACCTCGAGCATTTGAGGAAGCTCGTCATCACAATATACAAGGCAAGTTCTATAATGTAAAAATCCCACTAGCATAATCATGAAGTATATGAAAACTCTCTATATGAAGTACATGGTGCAACTTTGAAGCACAAGTGTGTATAAAGGATAGTAGTGTGCCCCCTCTCTCTTTTTCTCTCATTTTTTTTGTGGGCTCTTTTTGGCCTCTTTTTATTGGGCTCATGGACCTCTTCCCCTCTTTTTCGAGGAATCATGGGTCTCCTCCAATTTATATATCCTCACAGGTAGGGGCAACACTCTAATGATGATCATCACACTTTTATTTACTTACAACTCAAAGACTAAAAATAATGACTATAAATGAATGCCTCTGCATGTACCAGGATGTGCAATTATCTAGCATCACATGTATAACAATGATGAATGGTGGCTTTGCCACAAATATCATGTCAGCTCTATATGATCATGCAAAGCAAAATGACAATGAATGCTCAAGTCATGAATAGCAACAATGGAAGTTGCATGGCAATATATCTCGGAATGGCTATGGAAATGCCATAATAGCTAGGTATGGTGGTTATTTTAAAAAAGATATAATGAGGCTTATGTGTGAGAGAGTGTATCATCTCATGGGTTTTGGATGCACCGGCGAAGTATGTGCCAAGTCTCGAGGTGAGAGTGGGCAATGCACGGTACCGAAAAGGCTAGCAAAATATTGATAGGTCGAAGTGCGTGAACACCGCGAACTCACATTAGTCATAAAGAACTCGAGTATTTATTGCGAAAATTTAGTTGCTGTAACACCCTTGTAATTAAGCCACAGTGATTTCCCACTAAGTATGCCAAGTCAACATGCTTTGGATGATAATTGCCACCTAGTTCCAAATTCAATTCAAATTCCAATTTGAATTGCAAGGCAAACTTTTATATCTTCAAACTCTGAAACAAAAATGTTGGTAATATTACAAATAATCCCTAAGTAATTGTGTTAAGGGAAACAACATCAGCTAAATTCCCAAAATGCCCCTAGTAATATTTTCAGTGGATCAACATCACTAATCTGAACCATTTAGTTGCAAACATGAATTCAAACATTTCCAAATGGCCTGCAACTTTGTGTGCATATTCAAAGTATTACATACTATTTATGTGACAAGTTTCAAGTTCAACTAAATTCATTTGGTAAGTAAAAGAAATTGAAAACAGAGAAGAAAAATGCAAACAGAAAAAGAAAAAGGAAAAAGAATAAAACCTACTGGGCAGCTGGGCCTCTAGTGGCCATTGTGCGGCCTGGCCCAGCCTGCCAAGCCTTTCGTCCACCCCCCGCTGCGCGGACGCAGAGCGCGCGCCATGGCCGCACACGCCGCAGATGCGCACGTGTTGGCCATCCTGCGGCTCCCCCGATGGATAAGGACGTCGCCCACGTCCACCCGATGAAACCCTAGCCCCATTCGCCCCTCTACTCACTCCCTCTTCTCGATCTAGACGAGCCCGACGCCATAGTCGCCATGGCCTCCTCCGTCCTCATGGCCATCATCTACATCGCTGGCTGAGACCTCACCAGAATACGCGCCTGCCTCCCTGCTTTGTCTGCAACCAACGGATCGAGCTGGAGCGCTCTGCATCATCGCCATCGTCTTTGTCTTCTTCCTCGGCCGCTGTGGATCGCCGCCGTTGTTTCATCGTCTCCAGTACTTCCCCGAGTTCGCCAACCCGTCCATCATCTTCGCCGTGAGCCCCTGCACCTTTCCCCTCTATCCACTCACTCGCGCGCATGCTCTAGCTGGCTCCCCAGCCATGGCCGAAACTCGTCGCCGCATGAGCTCGTCGCTGACGATGCTCCGGTGACCATTTGGTCACACCAGTATTCCCATGTGCTTCGCAGCCTCCCGTGGAGCCTCGCTAGCCCCTCCTCTTGCCCGCGCGCATGCTGCAGCCCCAACCCCGAGCTCGCCCGAGCTCCGGTCACCACAAACATAGACACCAGTAATGCTATGTACCACCCTAGCTCGAGCCACCACCGCCGTACGACGCGGCGCAACGCCAGCTTTCTAACACGCTCGGCCGCACTCCAAATGACCCCCTGTGTGCGATTTACAATGAGGTCCGAGCCGCGCCGTTGCTATTTTAGTCACCGACACATGTGCCGGCGTTTAAACACCAGTGGAACCTGCTCGTCAGGTCATTAGCGACTAACCACAGCACTAACAGCCAATGACATGTGGGCCCGGCACTGTAGCAATTTGTATTAACCCTAATTAAATCTGTTAACTAAATGAGTAACTGACATCAGGGCCCACCTCTTAATTAGCCTAATTGAATTAATTAAATCACTGCTAACTAAATTAGTCAATGACATGTGGGTCCCACTGGACCCATTTGACCAGTTAACTAAATCAGTCAATGACATGTGAGTCAACAGTCAACAGGCCCACCGTCAGCCTCGCATCCATAATGCTGGGTACACTTCTGTGTACCAATAGCAATTTCCATTTAATGAATTTCGAATTAAAATAAATCTAGAAATCCTAAAAAATCAGTAATACTTGGATGCATGACAAACCGTAACTTGGATGCAAATAATTTATATATGAAAAATGATCAGAAAAATATAACGAATCCGAATATGTCATTTGCATGCATGACAAAAACCCATATCATACTAAACATTGAACTTTTGCATCAGGATCATTATATGAAGTAATACCTAGAGCTGGGAAAATAATCCAAAATATTTTCCCACTTCAATTAAAATGCTTAGTAATGCATTAGAGCACCTCATCATCATATTTTGCCATGCCATGCATCTGTGTTGCATTTGTATGCCTGTTATTTATTTGTTTCTTCCTCCTCTGCTTTTATCGGTAGACCCCGAGACTGCCGTAGACCCCGAGTACGACTACGATCTCGATGATCAGACCCCTAAACTAGAGCTTCCAGGCAAGTAAATCCCCTTGATCATTCCGATATCGCCCATTATTTCCCAGTATTTCTTGCGTTAGAGTATTGATACCATTCTTGATTTATCAGTAGATCCTATTCTGATGCATAGCCTGCTTTTGTTACTAATGTCTACTACACAACTTGTTCTTGTAGACACGTGTTGGGCCTCCAAGCACAGAGTTTTGTAGGACAGTAGCAATTTTCCCTCAAGTGGATGACCTAAGGTTTATCAATCCGTGGGAGGCATAGGATGAAGATAGTCTCTCTCAAGCAACCCTACAACCAAATAACAAAGAGTCTCTTGTGTACCCAACACACCCAATACAATGGTAAATTTCTATAGGTGCACTAGTTCGGCGAAGAGATAATGATAAAAGTGTAGTATGGATAGTAGATATGAGTTTTTGTAGTGCGAACAATAAAAAACAGCACACAAATGGTATTGCACTGCTACAAAATGAGGCCTAGGATACATACTTTCACTAGTGCAATCTCTCAACAATGCTAACATAGTTGGATCATATGATTATCCCTCAAAGTGCAGTAAAGAATCACTCCCAAGTTCCTATTAGCGGAGAACAAAAGATAGAAATCATTTGTAGGGTACGAAACCACCTCAAAGCTATTCTTTCCGATCGATCTATTGGGCCATTCCTATAAGTGTCACAAACAGCCCTAAAGTTCATACTAAAATAGCACCATATGACACACATCACCCAACTCTAATGTCACCTAGGTACTCCAATGTCACCACAAGTATCCATGAGTTGATCATACGACATGCATCAAACAACTTCATAATCATAATATTCAATCCGCACAAAGAACTACATGGAGACCCCAAAGTTTCTGTCGGAGAAAAGATAATGAAAACGTGCATCAACCCCTATGCATAGATTACCCCAATGTCACCGCGGGAATCCGCAAGTTGAGTGCCATAACATACATCAAGTGAATCAATATGATACCCCATTGTCACCTCAAGTACTCATACCGCAAGACATACATCATGTGTTCTCAGATCTGAATATTCAATCCGACAATAACAAAACTTCAAAGGGAAAAGATTCAATTCATCACAACAAGTATGGAGAGGGGAGAAACATCATATGATCCATCTATATTAACAAAGCCCATGATACATCAAGATCGTGACATCTCAAGATCATGAGAGAGAGAGAGAGATGGGACACATAGCTACTGGTACATACCCCTAACCTCGAGGGTGGACTACTCCCTTCTCGTCATGGTGGCCTCCGGGATCATGAAGATGGCCTCCGGTGACGATTCCCCCCCTCCGGCAGGGTGTCGGAATAGGGTCCAGATTGGTTTTCGGAGGATACAGAGGCGTGCGGCAGCGGAGTCTAAGTTCTAGGTTAACTTTCGGAGGTTTCTGAATATATGTGAATTTTTGGCATTGGTTTCACGCGAAGATGGGCCTCAGGGGGCCCACACAACACCACGAAACGCCCAAGGGGGGGGGGGGGGGGGGGGGGGAAGGGGGGGGGGGGCGCCCCGGTGTTGTGTGGGCTCCCTGAACACCTTCTGGTCCTTCCTAGAAGCTTCTAGGGTCTCTTTCCTTCTATAAAAAATCGTCAAAAAGTTTCGTTGCATTTGGAGAACTTTTATTTCAGCACAAAAAACAACACCACAGCAGTTCTACTGACAACAGCGTCAGTCCGGGTTAGTTCTAATCAAATCATACCAAAACCATATAGAATTGTGATAAACATGGCATGAATACTTCATAAATTATAGATACGTTGGAGATGTATCAGCATCCCCAAGCTTAATTCCTGCTCGTCCTCAAGTAGGTAAATGATAAAAGAAATAATTTATGAAGTGTGAATGCTAGCATAGTGCATAAGTTTGATCAATGATAATTTCAATCACTTTTCCTAGCATCATAACAGCAACTTATTCTCATAAAACTCATCATGACCAAGTAGCAATCAATTCACATGTTATGGTTCAAACAATGCATTCTCTTGAAACTCAACAACCTATGTTCTTAGTCACCAAGCAATTGCAATTCAACTTTATTCAACAAAGTCTAAGAAAGAGCTCCACATACTCAATTATCATTTAGTCTTTCATAATTGTTAACACTCACACCATACATATGGAGCATTAAGTTTCAGCCGGACACAGAGGAAGATAGAGATTCCAACTTATTCACCTCAAGGGTGATGTCAACAATAATAACTCATTCCCACCCACATTCAACTGGATATATGTGCCTAGATCTTTCCCCACCACAAGATTCTTGCCAAAGGATAAAATAAAAAGGAATAGAGAGAATAACTTTGACACTTTGCATAAAAGTAAAAGATAGGCCCTTCGCAGAGGGAAGCAGAGGTTGCCATGCGCTTTCAATGTTGGATGCATTTAACTCTTATTGCAAAGGAACGTCATGTGATATTGCCCCTTGTGATAGCAACATTTATTATGCAGTTTGTCACTTTTATTCTTCACCATCACAAGTTTGTACCACGCTTGTTTTCCCTTGCAATAAAAGATCATACATATTTAGGAGCAATTTTTATTGCCTTATTGCACCGATGACAACTTACTTGAAGGATCTTACTCAATCCATAGGTAGGTATGGTGGACTCCCATGGCATGAATTTGGTTAAAGGGTTTTGGATGCACAAGTAGTATTTCTACTTAGTGCTAAGTTTTGGCTAGCATAGATATTGGGCAAGCACCCCATGTTGGAGGATCCATGATAATATACCTTCTATGTGAATATGAACAAACATAACTCATTACGTTGTCTTCCTTGTCCAACCTCAACCGTTTGACATACAATACTTAGTGGGTGGTCACAATCACAAAAGATGTCCAAGATAATATATTTATATGTGAAAGTTCTCTTCCTCATACTATTCATTCATGAATTGCTTGTATGACCAATATTGTGATTGTCAAGCTTCAAAAGATTTCACCATCTAAACCAAATGTGAAGCTACTACTAGGCATGATACAAGCATATGCAGCACATATAATTTCAGCTTTATGATATTCAACTCTTTCATAATTTACTCATAGGATATAGGTGAAGCACAAGAGTAAATGACAAACTACTCCAAAAAGATATAAGTGAAGATCAAATGAGTAGTCAAACAATTAAGTAGCTATATGAGGACTCTCTCTAAATAAAGATTTCAGATCTTGATGATCTTATTAAAACATCAAACAAAAGGGAAATAAAAAGAACACACCAAGTATAGCACAACTCATGTGAAGAAGCAAAAACTTAGGCTCAACGAAAAACTGACCGATAGTTGTTGAAGAAGAAAGGTGGGATGCCTACCGGGGCATCCCCAAGCTTAGTTGCTTGATACTTCTTGTTATATGAACTTGGGATGCCTTGGGCATCCCCAAGCTTGAGCTCTTGTGTCTCCTTAATTCCTCTCATATCACGGTTTTTCTAAATCTCAAAAACTTCATCCACATAAATCTCAACAAGAACGCATGAGATAAGTTAGTATAGATCAATGCAAAACCTTATCATTTTCTACTTAAAAAATCACTAAAATTATAATTTAACATTGCATACTAAATGCTTCTGCATATTTAATACTCCTATCCTCAAATAGAACCATTAAACAAGCCAACATATGCAAACAATGCAAACATAACAGCAATCTGTCTAAACAGAACAGTCTGTAAAGAATGCAGCAAGATCCATACTTAATTAACTCCAAAAATTCTGAAAATTTACCACACTGTAGATAATTTATAATAGCATGCTGTGTCAAAATTTCAAGATTTTATGACATGCTGACTGCTCTAGGGAATTTTTACACTAACAACAAAGTTTCTGTTTTGAAACAGCAACTCATTCACTTGCAAATTGAGTATGGTAAGGGCTATACTTGACACTTTTATTGGAATAAAGGATACAAAACTTTATTCTAAATAACAGCAAGCAAGATTCAACAAAATAAAATGATGCTCCAAGCAAAACACATATCATGTGATGAATAAAAATATAGTCCCAAGTGAGGTTAGCGATAATGTTGAAGACGAAAGAGGGGATGCCTTCCGGGGCATCCCCAAGCTTAGGTGCTTGGGTATTCCTTGAGTATTAACTTGGGGTGCCTTGGGAATCCCCAAGATTAGGGTCTTGCCACTCCTTATTCTCCTCAAATCGATATCTCACCCAAAACTTGAAAACTTCAATCACACAAAACTTAAGGGAACTTCGTGAGATGGGTTAGTATGATAAAGAGCAAATCATTCACTTAGGTACTGTCAAAGACAAGATCCAAAATTTTTCTCACATAAAGCCTACTGTAGTATATCATTTCCACAATTTGTATCACTTAATATAAGCTATGGAAATGCTAAAACAAGCAAACTATGCAAACAAGGCAGATTCTGTCAAAAACAGAACAATCTGTAATGATCTGAACAATCACCAAACTTCTGCAACTCCAAAAATTCTGAAAAATTAGGAAAACGTGGGGAATTTGTATACAAATCATGTGTAAAAAATTCAGAAGCTTTTGATGCACTGATGAATTTATAAAAATTCTGTACTGGGCACAAAAGTTTCTGTTTTTGCACAGAATCAAGTCAACTATCAACCACACTATCACAAAGGCATTACTTGGCACTTTATTGAAATGAAACATATAAAACATGATTACTAAAGTAGCTTAAACATGTGAACACACAAAAACAGTAGGTAAAAGTGTTGGATTGTCTCCCAACAAGCACTTTTCTTTAATGCCTTTCAAGCTAGGCATGATGATTTCAATGATGCTCACATAAAAGATAAAAATTCAAACACAAAGAGAGCATCATGAAGCATATGACTAGCACATTTAAGTCTAACCCACTTCCTATGCATAGGGATTTTGTGAGAAAACAATTTATGGGAGCAAGAATCAACTAGCATAGGAAGGCAAAACAAGCATGACTTCAAAACTTTCAACACATAGAGAGGAAACTTGATATTTTTGCAATATGTAAAAGCATATGATCCTCTCTCATAATAATTTTCAGAAGCATCATGAATGAATTCAACAATATAACCAGCACATAAAGCATTATTTTCATGATCCACAAACATAGAAAATTTATTACTCTCCACACAAGAAAATTTCTTCTCATCAATAGTGGTGGGAGCAAACTCAACAAAATAACTATCATGAGATACTTGATTGACATGATTAAATTGAACATTAAAAACATGATCATTATTCTTTATAGCATACATATCATCACAATAATCATAATAAATAGGAGGCATTCTTTCATCATAATAAATTTGCTCATCAAAACTTGGGGGACTAAAAATATCATCTTCATCAAACTTAGCATCCCCAAGCTTGTGGCTTTGCACATCATTAGCATCATGGATATTCATAGAAAGCATACTAACAACATTGCAATCATGCTCATCATTCAAATTAAGCATTTCATAGAATTCTTCTTCTATCAATTGAGCACAATTTTCAGCTCCATCATTTTCAAGAAAGACATTATAAAGATGCATAATATGAGGCAACCTCAATTCCATTTTTTTGTACTTTTCTTTTTATAAAACCAAACTAGTGATAAACAAGAAACTAAAAGATTCAATTGAAGATCTAAAGATATACCTTCAAGCATTCAGTTCCCCGACAACGGTGCCAGAAAAGAGCTTGATGTCTACTACACAACTTGTTCTTGTAGACACGTGTTGGGCCTCCAAGCGCAGAGTTTTGTAGGATAGTAGCAAATTTCCCTCATGTGGATGACCTAAGGTTTATCAATCCGTGGGAGGCGTAGGATGAAGATAGTCTCTCTCAAGCAACCCTACAACCAAATAACAAAGAGTCTCTTGTGTCCCCAACACACCCAATACAATGGTAAATTGTATAGGTGCACTAGTTTGGCGAAGAGATAATGATAAAAGTGTAGTATGGATAGTAGATATGAGTTTTTGTAGTGCGAACAATAAAAAACAGCAATGTAGCAACTAGTAAAACGGAGCACAAACGGTATTGCACTGCTAGAAAATGAGGCCTAGGATACGTACTTTCACTAATGCAATCTCTCAACAATGCTAACATAGTTGGATCATATGATTATCCCTCAAAGTGCAATAAAGAATCACTCCCAAGTTCCTATTAGCGGAGAACAAAAGATAGAAATCGTTTGTAGGGTATGAAACCACCTCAAAGCTATTCTTTCCGATCGATCTATTGGGCTATTCCTATAAGTGTCACAAATAGCCCTAGAGTTCGTACTAAAATAGCACCATATGACACACATCAACCAACTCTAATGTCACCTAGATACTCCAATGTCACTACAAGTATCCGTGAGTTGATCATACGACATGCATCAAACAACTTCATAATCATAATATTCAATCCACACAAAGAACTACTTGGAGACCCCAAAGTTTCTATCGGAGAAAAGATAATGAAAACGTGCATCAACCCCTATGCATAGATTACCCCAATGTCACCGCGGGAATCCGCAAGATGTGTGCCATAACATACATCAAGTGAATCAATATGATACACCATTGTCACCTCAGTATTCATACCGCAAGACATACATCATGTGTTCTCAGATCTGAATATTCAATCCGACAATAACAAAACATCAAAGGGAAAAGATTCAATTCATCACAACAAGTATGGAGAGGGGAGAAACATCATATGATACATCAAGATCGTGACATCTCAAGATCACGAGAGAGAGAGAGATGGGACACATAGCTACTGGTACATACCCCTAACCTCGAGGGTGGACTACTCCCTCCTCGTCATGGTGGCCTCCGGGAAGATGAAGATGGCCTCCGGTGATGATTCCCCCCCTCCAGCAGGGTGCCGGAACAGGGTCCAGATTGGTTTTCGGAGGATACAGAGGTGTGCGTGGTGGTTTCTGAATATATGTGAATTTTTGGCGTTGGTTTCACGCGAAGATGGGCCTCAGGGGGGCCACACAACACCACGCCGTGCCCAAGGGGGGGCGCACCCCGGTGTTGTGTGGGCTCCCTGAGCTCCTTCTGGTCCTTCCTCGAAGCTTCTAGGGTCTCTTTCCTTCTATAAAAAATGTCCAAAAGTTTCGTTGCATTTGGAGAACTTTTATTTCTGTACAAAAAACAACACCACAGTAGTTTTGCTGAAAACAGCGTCAGTCCGGGTTAGTTCTAATCAAACATACCAAAACCATATAGAATTGTGATAAACATGGCATGAATACTTCATAAATTATAGATACGTTGGAGACGTATCAGTTACCGTTACTGATACTCTGCCTGTTATCCTGTCATCCTTAGTTTAGCTATGTTGAGCCCCATCAGTTGGCCCTACACGCTTGTCTATTTTGCCATGCTATATTATCGGGCCGTGGACCCTCTGGGCGATGATCACGGATGTACTTTATACTATTACACTATACATGTTCACCTTAAAGTCGGGTCGGCTTGGAGAACACCCGCGAGTGATTCACTATGGCAGAACGACAGGGCAGGCGGAGACCATCCAGAGAGAGGTGGGCCTGGGCCCTGGTTGTTGTCCGCGATTACTGAATAATAACATCCTAATGAGTTCTAGGTACTTGATCTGAGATTTCCACTGGCATATATGCACTAACAGCCACACGGGATAATGATTTTGGGGCCCTCGGCGCCATTAGTTCCTCCCGAAAGCTACCCAGATGTCACAGTTCAGAGATGCCACATGCGCTCGGGTGAGCGGATTACTGTCTGCTGCGTAGTCAGAGGTGGACTTGGTCCCGGCCATCCTTGCAACGTGCTAGAGCAGTTAGGGTGAGCGGCCGAACATCCCTTTCATGCTTAGGACGTTGACCGATGGATGGCCTCTCTGGAGAGCTGAGGTAGGACTTCGGCATGTCAATTATCCGAGGCCGATCATTGCCCAGGAAGGTGTGTCCGGCCAGAGGTAATCGAGCGTATCGGGCTATGTGGTGCACCCCTACAGGAAAGACAAGCCTATTCGATTAGCCATGTCCACGGTTAAAGGACGACTTGGAGTTGTACCCCAAGCTTTACAACTTAAATCAGATACTTGTTAAAATACACCAAGATAATAGGTTGGAATAGCCCGGCAATCGCTTTCTCGTAGGGAGTCGAGAGACGATGTCTGGGTATGATGTCACTATATATATACAAGTTGTTATTATATTCGCTCCTCTCTTCTGTTGCTGCAAGAAGCGGATAGTCTTTGTTAAGTTGAGCTTGTCCCCCTTATTCTGGCATTTTTGCAGTATAGTCCAAGATATAGCCCCAGTCCTTTGATATTGATGCATACTTAGTATGGTTCTGATGTAAGTCTTGGGAGTACTTTGGATGAGTACTCACTGTTGCCTTGTTGTTCTTTTCAACAACCTGGTTGCTGCATTCAGATGGTAGCTCCACGCATGCAGGTGATCCCCAGGAAGAGTACTACATGGAGACCAATGCCGATGATTAGTTCGGAGGTCCCAGGCAGGAGGCCTGCGCCTTTTTGATTCAGTGTCGCTGTTATGCTCAGCCTTCTTAAGGCAAAAATTGTTTAATTTGTTTGTACCCAGATAATATTTGCTTTGTACTAATGTATTATCGGGTCCTCGTGACCTTGGTTTGTAATATAAAGATTATGTTAATTTGTGGAGGATTATGTTGTGATACTACCCTGGAGTCACCGTTCGTGCTGATGTTAATCGTACCCAGATAATCCCAGTTATGTTGTGATACTACCCTGGAGTCACCATTCGTGATCATGCATGCTGCGTGCATGATTAGTGGAGGATTATGAATGGGAGCATCATTCATTGGTATTAGAGTCGACTGCCTATAGGAACCCCTAAACCTCTTGGTCATTGTTGAGTCTAGTCTTGAAAAACTATTTTCGAACTACTAGGTGTGTTGTGTGGCTCATGGGCCCACGTCACATATGCATGGGATTAGGACTCTTTCATTCCGCATCCTTACTCTGGGTTTTGAGTTTCTCTTCTCTTCGGGCTATAGATTTTGCTAACTCTAACTCTAGGTTCTCGTGATGATTTTCTCCCGGAGAGCCACTCGATCCAGATGACCTCTTTATTCACCAAAAGATTCCGAAACCCTTTGAGCCTACCGCATTTGCAATTCCTTATTGCCGATTAGTCCATGTGGATAACTACGTATGCATGTCTCTCTTACTTGCATATCATTGCATTTGCTAACCTGCCCCTGTTGATTTATTCAGGATGGTTTGGGGTGGTGCTCATGGCCGTGGTGCCGATAATCCACCACCTCCACCCTATGTTGCCAAAATGATGGAACAGTTTGAGCTGAACCAGCAGTATATTCCCGAAATAATGAACCAGTTCCCAAACCCCAATGCTCATCATCAGCCTGGCCCGATCTCACTTTAGGACTTCGTATGTCTCAACCCAGCCATTTTCCGCAACTAAAATGAGCCACTAGATGCCAATGACTGGCTCCGTGACATTACCATCGAGATGGAGTCTACCAATGTTGCCCCTGCCAACTTTGTCATATTTGCGGCATTTCACCTGAAGGGTCCCGCTGCACAATGGTGGGACAGCCACAGGCGTATGTTGCCTGCTGAAACAATCGTTACTTGACTTGAATTCCAGACTGCCTTCCGTGCATGTCACATTCCCCAGGGGCTCATGGACAAGAAGAAGAAGGAGTTCCGCAATCTTACTCAGGGCAAGATGACAGTTGAGGTATATCAAAGAAAATTTCTCGACTTGTCACGGTATGCTGAACATGATGTCTCCACTAATGCACGTAAGCAAGAGAAGTTCCGTGAAGGACTGACCCCTGAACTAAAGAATGCACTTCGCCTTCACGTGTTCCCCGACTTTGAAACGCTTTTCAACAAGGCTGTCCAAGCTGAGACCAATCTGGCTGAACTCCAGGAGTCACTTAAGCGGACTTGTGACGTTGGCTCATCTTCGGGCCCGTCTGCTTAGAAGCGTCGCATCAGGATTCCTCACAACGTCTAACGTCAAGCTACCCCAGCACTGAAACCTTCTTATGTTGCACCTTGTCTGCCTTCACTGCCAAGACAGCCCCGAGTTCAAGGTGGACAACCCAATACTATGGCTCCTCGCCCAAATGATAGCTTGTGCTACAAGTGCAGACAGCCAGGTCACCGTGCCAGAGACTGCCATCAGACTCAGCTTGCACTACTTTCCACTGGTCGTGGAATTGGTCATGGCTACCCTCAGCCCAGGAACTATAATGCCAGGCCGTTTGCATTCGGCTGTGGTCGTGTCAACAATGTCAAAATTGAAGAAGCCTAGGAGGAACCAACCATCGTGATGGGTACCCTTCTTGTTAACTCAGTACCCTCTTCTATTCTTTTTGATTTAGGAGCATCACATTCATTCATCTCCGAAAAAATTGCATTCATGCGTGGCATAAAATGTGAAGAGATGCATTCCCCATTAGTTGTCAGCAACCCCGGATCCCAAAGTCATGCCACCATGTTGAGCCACAATACTCCTATTGAGATTGGATGTTTAGTATTCCTTGTCTCTCTCATCATCCTCAAGACTTCAAACATAGATGTCATTCTCGGCATGGATTGGTTGAAAACTCATGATGACTTGATCGATTGTGCCATTAAAACAGTCCATCTTACACATCCTTCCAGCCAAACAGTAAAGTACACAGCTCGAAAATTCTAGAATGCCGAAGCCCAGATATATGCGTTGAATGCCTTGAATGCATTTCCGCTGGATAACATCGAGAACATTCCAATAGTCCATGACTTCCAGGATGTCTTTCCAGAAGAACTTCTTGGAATGCCCCCGGTTTGAGATGTCGATTTTGTCATCGACTTGAAACCTGGCACCACTCCTATCACCGAGCGCCCATATTAGATGCCGCCACATGAACTTCTTGAGCTTAAGGAGGAAATTGACAATTCGCTTCACGAGGGCTTCATTCACGCAAGTTCTTTTGCATGGAGTTCTCCTTCGCTCTTTGTTAAGAAGAAGGATGGAACAAATCGTTTGGTTGTTGACTATCGCCATGTTAATTAGGCGACAATTCAAAACAAGTATCCACTTCCCAGAATCAATGACTTGTATGATCAACTTGCTGGTTCATTCGTCTTCTCTAAACTTGATTTGAGGTTAGGATGCCATCATATCAGGGTCCGCGAAGAGGACATTCCGAAAATAGCCTTCGTTACTCGCTATGGTTCATACGAGTACACTGCCATGTCCTTTGGCCTGACCAATGCTCCAGCCACCTTCTCTCGATTGATGAATTATATCCCCATGTAATACCTCGACAAATTCGTCATGCTTTATCTTGATGACATATTGGTCTATTCCAAGAATGAAGAAGAGCACGCCGAACATCTTCGGCTTGTACTAGAGAAGCTTCGTGAACATCAGTTGTATGCCAAGTATTCTAAATGCGAATTCTGGTTATCTGAAATGACCTATCTTGGTCATCTGATTTCCGCCGATGGCATTTCTATTAATCCAGAACGTATTCAAGCTATTCTGAAATGGACTCCTCTGTAGACTGTCAAGCAAGTTAGAAGTTTTCTCGGACTTGCCAGCTATTGCTGTCATTTTGTCAAGAACTTCTCCAAGATTGCTAAGCCATTGACTAATCTGCTCCATAAAGACAAGAAGTTTGAATGGACACCTCAATGTCAGGAAAATTTCCAGACTCTGAAGGACAAATTGACTTCTACCCTAGTGCTTGCTCCCCCAGATACTCACAAGGACTTTGTGATCTATTGCAACGCCTCTCGTCAAGGATTAGGCTGTGTCCTGATGCAAGAGCGCAAAGTAATCGCTTATGGCTCTCGTCAGTTGCGTCCGCACGAAAAGAACTATCCAACCCATGTTCTCTAACTTGTAGCAGCTATCTATGCTCTCAAGTTATGGCGACATTACCTCCTTGGTAATCTTTGCGAGATCTACACGGACCATCAAAGTCTGAAGTATTTGTTCACTCAGCCATATCTGAACCTCCGCAGCAAAGATGGATGGAAGCAATTTTAGACTATGACTTGGGAATTTTCTATACCCCTGGCAAAGCTAATGTGATGGCTGATGCCTTGATCCGCAAGTCATACTGTAACAACCTACTGGTACAGCAACATCAGCCCCTTCTTTATGAAGAGCTCTGCAAGTTGAACCTCGAGATTGTTCCTCAGGGTTATTTGAGTATCTTGGTCATTGAACCAAATCTTGAGCGTACCATCAACAACATGCAGCGGTATGACACCGAAATCAACCACTTCAAGCAATTAACTGCTGATGGCAAATCCTCATAGTTCACCATTGATGCTCAGGGCACCTTGTTCTTTAAAGGTCGCCTAGTGGTAGCTAAGAATTCCACCCAAGATATGACCCAAGACATTCTCAAAGAAGTGCATGATACGCCTCTGTCGATTCACCCTGGTAGTACCAAAATGTACCAAGACATTCGTCAAATATTGTGGTGGTCTAACATGAAGCAAGACATTGCTCGATATGTTGCTGAATGTGATGTTTTCCGTCGCATCAAAGCAGAACATCAGAGGCTAGCTGGAACTCTGCAACCACTTGCTATACCCAAAAGGAAATGAGACAAAGTTGAAATGGACTCCATCACTGGATTTCCCAGATCACAGATGGGTCACGACGCTATTCTTGTCATCATTGACCAATTCTCCAAGGTTGCTCATTTTCTGGCCGTCAAGGAAACCATCACTGCTAGTCAGTTGGCAGACTTGTATGTTTCCAGAATTGTTTCACTCCACGGTGTAACATTGGAGATTAGCTCAGACCGTGGCATCATTTTCACCTCAAGGTTCTGGGATGGCATTCAAGAAGCTATGGGGAACTCATCTGTCCTTTAGTACTGCCTTTCACCCCCAGTCCAGTGGTCAAGTTGAATGAGTCAACCAAGTTCTTAAAGATATGCTTCGCGCATGTTGTGACACCCTGGTTTTTCACAACTTTTCTTTTTAAAATCCTATGTGAATTTTTGATTGGAATTTGAGTTGGATTTCATTTTGAATGGCTCTATGGACTTGAAACTTGGGAATAATTTTTCCTTTCTGTTCCCAAGTGAATTCAAGATTCTAAAAACATTCCCAACGTCATGCCATTTCCATTCTAGCCCAACCCCAATTTTTATTCCAACTAAGTATTCCTTTTACTATTAAAGGAATAACCCATCTTGCCCTAGGTTGTGAAGCAACCTACATTTTTGTCTTGCTAAAAATTCCAAGAAAATTCTCATAAATTCTTTGACTCATCTAAACCTTGAATATGCAAAAATATTCAAGATCCCATCCTCATGTTGAGCATAGCATCCAATTCTTGTTTCAGGACTCACTTTGAGTTTGTAAAGGAACTATATTCCCGAAGTGTCTATAATTCCTAAGATTTTTCCATCTTGTGGACCCTCCTACATGACTTTCACCCACAAAATTTCAGATCAAATCATCTAGCCAATCCCTCTCAACAATTCTCCAAAGTTTCTGTCCAGATGGGAGCACTGTGAAGGAAGTACCATTTAGGTGTACCCAAATGGTATGAAATTTTACCAGTGCACCCATACCCTTACATAACTTCTCCATAACAAATTTCACCAAGCGATTTTACCCCAATAATTTAAATCAGTTTCTGGTCAGCACAAAGCATTGTGAAGAAAGTACTTTAAATACTTTCTCAAATGACCTGAAACTTTTCCAGTATATGAATCCTCCTACACCATTTACAAATGGCAAGGTTTTAGCTTCAATCACCAAGCCAGCTCATCCCAGTAAAATATCAAAGTTTCTATCCAGAAACTATTCTGGAAGAGACTGATCATCTCAGGCAAGCTCTGGTCGATTAAAGGCCACAGGGAAGCTTTTAGATGAAGGGACAACACCCCAGACACGGTCTGCCAGGCCGGGTCATCTAGCGCGCACCAGTGCACGCGGTGACCACGCGGCTGGCATAGCGAAACGCGTGCTTTGGCCGCCGAGTCACTTGGGGTCTCGTTGGTGCAACTCCCCTGCATCGTCGTACCTTGTCCGTGTGTGCCGATGTCCTCCCCACTATCCATGTAGCTGCTCTAGAAGCCTCCCATCGCTGGCAGCGAGCTCGCCGGATGCGGCCACCTTGCGCCACGCGCTGCACAGTGCTGCACTATGGCCGACCGCACTCTTAATGGTCCTCGATGCCAAAATTCTTATCTCCTTCATTCCCTTCCATCGCATTAGAGCTGCGCCACGACGGCCATCGCGATGGCCAGCTCATCTCAATGGAGCGAGCTTGACCGTGGTGGCTTCCAGCCACTGTCGCCGCCGCTAGCCTATAAAAGGCACCTGCCTCACTCCCCTCAGCACCACACCACCATCCATCCATCCTTAATCAACCCCCGACACAAAGAAACCCCGCTGAGAGAGCCTTTGGCCTCGGATCCCACCGGAGCTCCGCCGCTCGGGCCTCTCGACCACTAGCCACCTCCGGTCCACCCAAGCTCTAACCAGCCACTCCCGTGAGCTCCTAGCAACCTGCTGGTCCTCCTCAACTGCTCTGCTGCTCGGATTCCCACCAGAATTGTTGGTTCTGTCGACCCCCGTAGTGCGCCGTCGCCTGAGAGGAAGGGGCCGACGCCGTCCGACCACCTCCCAAGAAACTGTGAGTACCAGGAGGTTCGCCATCATCCTCCCGGTCCATTCCGGCCATCTCCCAGTGCCGCCGCAGCCTCCACGTCGGAGAACCATCGCCGGTGAGTTCGCCCGCCCTCTACCTTCTTTCTTTTTCTTTTATATCTGATGAAGGGCCCCACCAGTCAGCCTCACGATGGCCGCCCGAACCGTTTTTAAGTGAATACGTGTTAGGGAAATACGCCTTCGACGTCACCCTGTCTGGGATTTCCAGAAAAATCATTTAAATTCATTTTTAATCCCCGATTTGACCAAACTTTGACCAGCCCTATCTTTTAAACCCTAAGTCCAAATGAGCTCATTTTTTTCTTCTGATCTCCTTTATTTATTAGCAAATTTTGGTATTTTTCTCCTCTGTCTGGAACTTCTGGACTGATAATTTGCTTTATGTGCTATTTACAATTGCTTGTTAAAAATATTTTCCAGAGGATAAAATTGTTCGGTGAAGACCACGAGCATTGCTAGTGTCCCTTGGAGCAAGGCAAGCCACACCCTCAACATACAAGATTGCAATGCAATGCCATGGTTTAAATAATAATTTTGGCTGAAATTTGAATTAGATAGAAATAATTTACTCATGCGAATCTTTGGGAATTAATTGAGTATGCTACTGCCATGTTAATGCTTCGATTCCATGTTACTAGTAGCTTACAAGTTGAAGTTGCCATGTCAATATTGAATCAATAGTTACATTTTCAATATGATCATACTTGGTATTTTGCTTATGGAGTTAGTAGAAATGTCATGGTTATATTATTCTTTGGATTGTTAGTTCGATATTGCTATGACTTGGATGATATGTTGACAAGTGATATTGGAGGAATAGTTATGACAAAGATAACACTCGGGGATAAATTCCTTCATCCGTTGATCAAGTGCCACTGAACCAAACTTATCAGTGCAGCCACATTTGCCTTTATGGGAAGGCCTAGACTTGGTCTATTGCTATGCCTTTTGCCGGTATCACCAAACAGGGAAGATTATGCGGGACTGCTACCCTGGACCGGTAGGCGGCAATAATCTTGTGAGCCCAGTTTGGTTATTTGTGCACGGGTCCTTACAGGGACAGTTTTGGCCACGAGGTGGCGGGTGTCGAGAGATGACACAGGGGACACCCAAGACATGACCCGAGGGTATGTCGGTGAGACGGTAAGAGTGTCATAAGGTAGACAAGTTTTGTTGGATGAATGTTCATAGTGTGGGTAAAGTGCGTGACCTCTGCAGAGTGTAAGAATCTATTCGAATAGGCGCGTCCACGGTATTGGACATAGTTCATACTAGGTCACACTATCTAATCAACACCAGTGACGGAATGACATATCAGGATGATTGGTGAAGTAACAGTTTGGCAGGAAGCTGGTAATGATCATTGGATGATTATGAGGTAATCACAGGGTGATCACGAGGATAAGTTGATTAACTGGATAGTTAAGAGTAAGGTGGTCCATGTGAACTTAAATGATGGTTTAATATTATATTTAGTTCAACAATATCATGTTTATTATTTCTTCCACCCTTTTAACAACTGCTAATAACTTAACTTGCCATTGCTATGATATTTTTTTGCCTTGATGCTTTTGGTTGTTGTGAGCTGGCGAGTACATTCAAAGTACTCACCTGGCGTGTCATGCCAGATGCAGGTGATGCCGTGATTGTGTATCTCGATGATCCCGAGTCTGTGAGCTAGGAAGTGTCCCAGTCAGGGTCCCTTTGGAGTGGAGTCCATCACCGTCGCGCTGTTCCGCTGCTAGAAGTTATTCCGCTGTTACCCTTTGAGGCATAGCCTATTCACACAACAATAGGTGTAGTGCCACCTTGCCTCGATAAACCTTGTAATTCAAGTCCTTGTACCCTTAGCATTTGCAATAAAGAGTTGTTCTATTCTATGCCAAGTTGTACTGTGTTCCAGAAAACATTGATCTCTGGGCTGGAACACAGGGCATCCGGTTCTCTAAGCCAGGGTGCCACATCGATTGGTATCAAAGCAGGTTTGACTATAGGACACCCTAGTTAGCGTGAGCGATAGAATACCGTTAGGTCTAGAGTCTAGCCACTAGGTTGTGATGCATTTTATTTCTGCATAGCGTGCACATAGACTTATTATCTCTTCACTAACGGTCTGATCTTGTGAGTGCAGATGGTAGCCTTTCTGATGCACTACAACCCAACCCCCTGCACCCTCCAGTTTTGCATACCTGCTCTTCGGTGTTTGGCATCATTTCTGTCCTAGCGGAGTGATGCCAAGGTACCAAGTGTTCCAGACACCACTTGCGGGATTAGTGCTCAAGTATCGCGCCAATATCTTTCTGACAGCCAACCTCTATCGCAACAGCCACACCTGTAGCTTCGGTGGTAGATATGCTTCTATCCCAGATCGTGCCATTCAACTTGCCACTTTGGCAACCCTTACTGGTCTTTGTTACCAGGAAAGGGCAATGCCAGCAGACCCTGCTTTCCATCACTATCCGACCCCATCACCCATTCCTTGGACGAGTATGGTTCCCTTCCGTCTGCTTGGATGATGATGTGGCTGTGACATTCATGTCTCGCTACATGATCACCGAGTACGTCCTCATCACCGAGCCAGTCAAAGATGCAACCTATACCAAACCAGCACTTGGTGTAGCCCTGTTTACACTAACTTCTCCGCCAGTTGATCCACCTTTGTGCACACTACCACAGCATGACAAGACCGTAGTAACTAAGTTCCTGTGAAGTTTGCATTGCATAAGTAGGCTTGCATATTGTTGTGAGTAGAAGTAAAATGTGATGTTGCTTGTGTGTGATCTTGATGCATTTTATGTGCTATTTTCTCTTTGTTCGGTTGAGCCATTTCATTTGCTTCTTTATTTGGTTCTTCAGTGTTACCTTATTTCCCCTTATGGAAGTTGCTCATCAACCCGCCCCATGACTCGAAGAATCGATGAGGATTTCAATTACTTGGAAGTTTAGCTAAACCGAATAGAATTCTCCACCGACTTCTTACTACCGGGAATATCTGGTTTGAATACCAATGGTATCCTGGATTGAATACCAGCATCAAGTCTACATCAGTTGTGCAACCTTTATAGCAGTAATGATCAAGCCAGCAGGAAGACAAACTATGTGCAAGACCAATGGAACATCTCCAGTCAAAGGTATGGCTTATACAAAGTTTTGGTTCTCCTAATGGTAAAATTGGAGTATGTTATACTCCAGAAGGTAGTCAGAATGTGCCATAGATCTAGTACTCAGCAAGAAGGATAGTTGGATGACACTTTCATACAAGTAATCAGCAGTAGAAGTCTTAAGGGTATATATGGCATTGGGGGGGGGGGGGGGGGGGGGGGGGGGGGGGGGGGGGGGGGGGGGGGGGGGGGGGGGGGGGGGGGGGGGGGGGGGGGGGGGGGGGGGGGGGGGGGGGGGGGGGGGGGGGGGGGGGGGGGGGGGGGGGGGGGGGGGGGGGGGGGGGGGGGGGGGGGGGGGGGGGGGGGGGGGGGGGGGGGGGGGGGGGGGGGGGGGGGGGGGGGGGGGGGGGGGGGGGGGGGGGGGGGGGGGGGGGGGGGGGGGGGGGGGGGGGGGGGGGGGGGGGGGGGGGGGGGGGGGGGGGGGGGGGGGGGGGGGGGGGGGGGGGGGGGGGGGGGGGGGGGGGGGGGGGGGGGGGGGGGGGGGGGGGGGGGGGGGGGGGGGGGGGGGGGGGGGGGGGGGGGGGGGGGGGGGGGGGGGGGGGGGGGGGGGGGGGGGGGGGGGGGGGGGGGGGGGGGGGGGGGGGGGGGGGGGGGGGGGGGGGGGGGGGGGGGGGGGGGGGGGGGGGGGGGGGGGGGGGGGGGGGGGGGGGGGGGGGGGGGGGGGGGGGGGGGGGGGGGGGGGGGGGGGGGGGGGGGGGGGGGGGGGGGGGGGGGGGGGGGGGGGGGGGGGGGGGGGGGGGGGGGGGGGGGGGGGGGGGGGGGGGGGGGGGGGGGGGGGGGGGGGGGGGGGGGGGGGGGGGGGGGGGGGGGGGGGGGGGGGGGGGGGGGGGGGGGGGGGGGGGGGGGGGGGGGGGGGGGGGGGGGGGGGGGGGGGGGGGGGGGGGGGGGGGGGGGGGGGGGGGGGGGGGGGGGGGGGGGGGGGGGGGGGGGGGGGGGGGGGGGGGGGGGGGGGGGGGGGGGGGGGGGGGGGGGGGGGGGGGGGGGGGGGGGGGGGGGGGGGGGGGGGGGGGGGGGGGGGGGGGGGGGGGGGGGGGGGGGGGGGGGGGGGGGGGGGGGGGGGGGGGGGGGGGGGGGGGGGGGGGGGGGGGGGGGGGGGGGGGGGGGGGGGGGGGGGGGGGGGGGGGGGGGGGGGGGGGGGGGGGGGGGGGGGGGGGGGGGGGGGGGGGGGGGGGGGGGGGGGGGGGGGGGGGGGGGGGGGGGGGGGGGGGGGGGGGGGGGGGGGGGGGGGGGGGGGGGGGGGGGGGGGGGGGGGGGGGGGGGGGGGGGGGGGGGGGGGGGGGGGGGGGGGGGGGGGGGGGGGGGGGGGGGGGGGGGGGGGGGGGGGGGGGGGGGGGGGGGGGGGGGGGGGGGGGGGGGGGGGGGGGGGGGGGGGGGGGGGGGGGGGGGGGGGGGGGGGGGGGGGGGGGGGGGGGGGGGGGGGGGGGGGGGGGGGGGGGGGGGGGGGGGGGGGGGGGGGGGGGGGGGGGGGGGGGGGGGGGGGGGGGGGGGGGGGGGGGGGGGGGGGGGGGGGGGGGGGGGGGGGGGGGGGGGGGGGGGGGGGGGGGGGGGGGGGGGGGGGGGGGGGGGGGGGGGGGGGGGGGGGGGGGGGGGGGGGGGGGGGGGGGGGGGGGGGGGGGGGGGGGGGGGGGGGGGGGGGGGGGGGGGGGGGGGGGGGGGGGGGGGGGGGGGGGGGGGGGGGGGGGGGGGGGGGGGGGGGGGGGGGGGGGGGGGGGGGGGGGGGGGGGGGGGGGGGGGGGGGGGGGGGGGGGGGGGGGGGGGGGGGGGGGGGGGGGGGGGGGGGGGGGGGGGGGGGGGGGGGGGGGGGGGGGGGGGGGGGGGGGGGGGGGGGGGGGGGGGGGGGGGGGGGGGGGGGGGGGGGGGGGGGGGGGGGGGGGGGGGGGGGGGGGGGGGGGGGGGGGGGGGGGGGGGGGGGGGGGGGGGGGGGGGGGGGGGGGGGGGGGGGGGGGGGGGGGGGGGGGGGGGGGGGGGGGGGGGGGGGGGGGGGGGGGGGGGGGGGGGGGGGGGGGGGGGGGGGGGGGGGGGGGGGGGGGGGGGGGGGGGGGGGGGGGGGGGGGGGGGGGGGGGGGGGGGGGGGGGGGGGGGGGGGGGGGGGGGGGGGGGGGGGGGGGGGGGGGGGGGGGGGGGGGGGGGGGGGGGGGGGGGGGGGGGGGCCAATCTCTCTCAACAATTCTCCAAAGTTTCTGTCCAAATGGGAGCACTGTGAAGGAAGTACCATTTAGGAATACCCAAATGGTAGGAAATTTTACCACTGCACCCATACCCTTACATAACTTCTCCATACCATATTTTATTCAAATCCACCAAGCCATTTTACCCCAGCAATTTAAACCAATTTTTGGTCAGCACAGAGCATTGTGAAGAAAGTAGTTTAAGTACTTTCTCAAATCACCTGAAACTTTTCCAATATATGAACCCTCCTAGACCATTTACAAATGGCAAGGTTTCAGCTTCAATCACCAAGCCAGCTCATCCTAGTGAAATAACAAAGTTTATATCCTGAAACTATTCTGGAAGAGACAGATCATCTTAGGCAAGCTCTGGTCCATTCAAGGCCACAGGGAAGCTATTGGATGAAGGGACAACACCCCAGACATGGGCTGCCAGGCCGGGTCATCTTGCGCGCACCAGTGCACGTGGTGGCCGCGTGGATGGAATAGCAAAACGCATGCTCTCGCCTCTGAGTCACTTCGAGGCTCGTCGGTGCAGCTGTAACATCCCAAATTTTCAATTTGGAATGTTATACCTAGGTCATTCATGCATATCATATTTTATCGCATTTCGTTTCACGATCCTCAAAATTCTAAGCAACTCAAGGACCCACGGAGAGAGTTGGGGATTTCACCGTTTCATATTTGAATTTTATCAAATATCGAAACAAGGATCATTTTGGTTTTTAATTATTTTTCTCTCCGAAAATATTTCAAATTAAAATATATGAGAAGAGATAATATGACTTCTCCAAAATAAATGAAATATTGGAGGCAAAATGTTAAAATAAAATAAATAATTTTATTTGGATTTTATTGCAATTTTATTTGAATTAGAAAAATATGCATTTTTCAAAATTGCATTATTAGGCCAAGAAAATATTCACTTTGTTCTAAATATTTTATTTAGACGGTGAAAATTTGTTTTGGCATTTTTAGATTTTTATTTTATTTTCTAGGATTTTTTTTTCCGGCGAAATCTGTTTGAAAAAAAACTTCGCGGACCGAACTGGGCCGAAGCCCAGCCGGCCCGGCACCGCCGCCGCCTCCGCTCGCGCGCGCCCCGTGCCCGAGCCGGACTCCTCCGGAGTCCGGGACGCCCCTGCCGTCGCGGCTTGCCCCCTCCCCCAAGCCGGCCCCGCCCCGCCCCCTTTATATGCCGAGCCGCCGCCGCCCTCCGCCACCTCGCCTCGCCCTGCCTCCCGCACGCAGCAGCAGCAGCAGCCCGCAGCCGCACCACCCCGTGCTGCGCCGCGCCGCCGCCTCCGCACCGTCGCCTGCAGCGCCCCGCCCCGCCGGAGCTGCCGCCGTTCCGATCCGATCCGGCCGCCATTCGTTTTTTTTTTGGTTTTAGGTAAAAACTCCGGGTTTTTTTAAAAACCCTAGTTTCATTTTTTAGAATCGGTTCGGTTTTTCCGTCGGTTTATTTGTTTAGCGGACGTTCGTTCGTACGTTCGTTTTAACGAACGCTGTTCGTCAGTTAGTCACAGACAGCGAACGTTCGTTCGTTAGCCTGTTCGTCTCGTCTTATTTTCCAGGGTTTTTCCGCGATTATTTCCGATCGCGATTTTTGCCCTAATCTTCGTTTTAGTTTATCTTTTCGCTCGTTTATCCAAATCAGGTGAAACAAGCGCCTAGATCTTCATCTCGAAGCCCTCTTTCTATTTAACCAACTTGAACAAGATTTTGGTACTGTAAAATTTGACTTTAGTCCAGATTAGTATACGGATCTTGTTTCTTTCGTAGTTTGAGTTTCGTTGCTCCGTTTGATTTGATTCTTTTTGCAAACCGGAGTTCTTCAGTTGAGCTTTCTGGTTAGATCTTCTTATTTGAGTTTTACCTGTGCATCTTTGTTTGATTGCTTATGTATGCTATTGTTTGTTTGCGATAGAATTCCCGGAGTGAGAAGTGTGCTACTACGAGTCTCTAGGTTTTTGCGGATCATCAGCAAGGCAAGTAACACTTCGATCATACCCTTTTCATACCTAGTTTTTATGCATTAGTTTCAACCCTCACACATTGCATGAGTAGGATCTCTTAATATGTGGGTTTGGGAAGTAGATGATGAGGTAGAACCTATTACCTGTTTTATTATCAAACCCTTGGGAGTTACTTCGACGTTAAGCTTATATTGCCATGCTATGCTCGTAGACGTGGATTGGGTTTGAGTGTATCCATGACAGATGTGAGTTGTTAATTAATGGTTCAACTTAAGGTGGCAACTTTAATACACATCTGGGTGGATTGCTGCTTGTGGGCACCTGGAGAATCCAGTGTTCTCCTAGGATATCCCGGAGTACCCGTGTGATCATCCTACGGTCCGCCACCCAGGCTCAAAGGGATCATAAGATTATTCATGCTAGAAACTTTTGTGTGCAGCCACAAGCTATTATGGGCTCTAGCATAGTTGAGTAAGTTGCATGACCTCTTCCAGTGGTAGGCTAGCAGATGTAGGGGATGTAGTTTGGTACTGTCTACCCAGGGTTAGAGTTAATGTTTCTGAAAGACTGTGTCTCGGTCATCCATTTCTCAAACACCATGTAGTGCGAGAAATCCAACGGAGGAGATCGAGTCTTGTGGGGAAAAGTGCGCAAACCTCTGCAGAGTGTATAAACTAATCATGGTTAGTCGTGTCCCCAGTTATGGACATCTTGAGTATCTGGTACTTGAATTATTGATTTGATCTCATCACTCTAAATTAATTTGTTGGGTATAATGATTACTTTAATTTGGGATTGAGTTGGAGGAACCTTCTCAATGTTGTTTCAACCACCATGATAGTTAAATGAAATATATTCCTTTGTTGTAGAAAAAAATTGGCTTTTCGCAAAACAATATAACCTTAGAGCTTTTCCACTAGCAATATATGCATGTAGTGATAGCATTATTATTTTCATTGCTCTACTGTGTTATATTGCCAGCATATTCCATGTGCTGGCCCGTTTCGGGCTGCAACATATCATCTTGCAGACTTTTCAGACGAAGAGTAAGGTGCGCTAGGTCGTTGTCGTGCACTCAGCTATGCCGTTGGAGTTGATGGACTCACTTTATCTTCCAAGCCTTCCGCTGTTATCTTACTTAGATGGCCTTAAGCCATATTTATTGTACTAAGTTCTCTTTTGAGACATTCGATGTAATAAGTGTGTGATTGCACTCTGTTATAAATCCTTCGAGTACTGTGTGTGTCAGCATTACCGATCCAGGGATGACACTTATGCACAGAGACTTGACCATCTCAGGTCGGGTCGCTACAGCAGCTCACCCGCATCGCCGTACCTTGTCCGTGTGTGCCGACATTCCTCCCCACCATCCACGTAGCAGCTCTGGAAGCCTCCCATCGCCGGCAGCAAGCTCATCGGATGCGGCCACCGGGCGCCACACGCTGCACACTGCTACACTGTGGCCGACCACACTCTTAATGGCCCTCTACGCCTAGCCTGCATTCTTATCTCCTCCCTTCACTTCCATCGCATCAGAGCTATGCCACGACGGCCAGAGTGATGGCCAGCTCAACTCAATCGAGCGAGCTCGAGCCGTGGCGGCTTCCGGACACTGTCGCCGCCGCTTGCCTATTAAAGGTGCCCACCTCGCTCCCCTCAGCACCACACCACCATTCATCCATCCTTAATTGACCCCCGACGCAGAGAAACCTGGCCGAGAGACCTCGGATCCCACCGGAGCTACGCCGCTCGGGCCTCTCCACCACTAGCCACCTCCGGTCTACCCCAGCTCTAACCAGCCACTCCCCTGGGCTCCTAGCAACCTACTGGCCCTCCCCAACTACTCGGCTACTCAAATTCTCGCCAAAAATCATCGGTTCCATCGACCCCTGTAGCGCCCCGTCGCCTGAGAGGAAGGAGCCGATGCCGTCCGACCACCTCCCAAGAAGCTACAAGTACCAGAAGGTTCGCCATCGTCATCCCGGTCCATTCCGGCCATGTCTCAACGCTGCGATAGCCTCCACATCCGAGAACCATCGCCGGTGAGCTCGCCCACCCTCTACCTCCTTTCTTTTTCTTTTAAATCTGACGATGGGCCCCACTAGTCAGCCTAACGGTGGCCGCCCGAACCATTTTTAAGTGAAGACGTGTTAGGGAAATACGCCTTCGACGTCACCCTGTCTGGGATTTCCAGAAAAATCATTTAAATTCACTTTTAATCCTAGATTTGACCAAACTTTGACTAGCCCTATCTTTTAAACCCTATGTCCAAATGAGCTCAATCTTTTTTACATTATTTTTCTTCCGATCTGCTTTATTTATTTGCAAAGTTTGGTATTTTTATCAACTATCTAGAATTTTTGGATAGATAATTTGGTTTATGTGCTATTTACAATTGCTTGTTAAGAATATTTTCCAGATGATAAAAATTGTTTGGTGAAGACCAGGAGCATTGCCGCTGTCCCTTGGAGCAAGGCAAGCCACACCCTCCACTTGCATGATTGCAATGCAATGCCATGGTTTAAATAATGTTTTTGCCTTAAATTTGAATTAGCTAGAAATAATTTACTCATGGTAATCTTTGGGAATTATTTGAGTATGCTACTGCCATGTTAATGCTTGGATTCCATGTTACTAGTAGCTTACAAGTTCATGTTGCCATGTCAATATTGGATCAATAGTTGCATTTTCAATATGATCATACTTGGTATTTTGCTTAAGGAGTTAGTAGAAATGTCATGGTTATATTATTCTTTGGATTGTTAGTTGGGTATTGCTATGACTTGGATCATAGGTTGACAAGTGATATTGGAGGAATAGTTATGACAAAGATAACAATCGGGATAAATTCCTTCATTCGTTGATCAAATGCCACTGAACTGAACTTATCAGTGCAGCCACATTTGCCTTTATGGGAAGACCCTGACTTAATCTATTGTTATGCCTTTTACAGGTATCACCAAAGACGGGAGATTATGCGCACGTGCTACCCTAGCCCGGTAGGCGGCGATAATCTTGTGAGCCCAGTTTGGATATGTGATGCCCCCGGCTTAATCGTGCACTAATCATACACGCAAATGCACACGATCAAGCCTAAGGACTCACTTGAAGATATCACAACACAACTCTAAATCATAAACAAAGTCATACAAGCTTTATATTACAAGCCAGTGCCTCGAGGGCTCGAAAACATAAGCTCGATGTCATACAAGCAGCAGCGGAAGCATCAGATATCTGAGTACAGATATAAAAGAGAAACAGAAAGGCCTTAAGAAAGGTGGGGCAAAAAATAAAACACTACGATCGAAAGGCGCATGCCTCCTGCCTGGGACCCTCCGATCCTACTCCTGGTCGTCGGCCAGCTCGTAGAAGTAAGCACTCCCGAGGTGGTACTAGTAGTAGTCGATGGGGCAGCTATCTCAGGGGCTCCATCATCTGGTCATGACAAACTGATATGGGGAGAAAGAGAGAGCAAAGCAACCGTGAGTACTCATCCGAAGTACTCAGCAAGCAAGGATCTACACTACATATGCAACATTATCAAAGAAAGGCTATATATGTGGACTGGGCTGCAGAAATGCCATAATAGAGGGAAGGCCTAGTCCTATCAAAGACTAGCATCTTCAGCGGTCTTGCAGCAATAGAAAAGAGTAGATCAGCACAGTATAAAGTAGTAGTAATATTATCAACCGCACCTAGAGATCCTTCCTCGACTCCCTGCGACAAAGCAATCCCAGAGCCATATAGTCATCAACCTCGCCCAGAGATCCTTCCTCGGCTCCCTGCGAGAAAGCGATCCCGGAGCCACATATCCAGGTACCATCTCAAGTTCTAGTTGTATCGATCGGGATACAACTCCGAGTGTCCTCTACCGTAGGACCGGCTATCGATATATGTTTTCTTCACTGCAGGGGTGCACCAACTTACCCACCACGCTCGGTTAACTCCGGCCGGACACACTTTACTGGGGCATACCCGGCCTCGGGCAAACGATACACCGCAACCCTACCTAGAGCTCAGCAAAGAGGTCCCCGTCGGACTAACCTATGCGCAAGGGGGTCTTGGCCGTCGCCCCTCACCCTCCGGGTCGTTGCGCACAGGGTGGATACCAGCGTCGCCTCGGATGGCTGACACGATCCGGCCGTGCCGCGATGCTGAACTGGACGTCTGACAGACCTTTCGGCTGATGCTACGATGCAGAGTGCCCATAACTTTTCCCACGTGATGGTTAGTGCTATCCGGCCAAAGGCCGACTCGGATCAAATATCCAAATCGTTAGTGGACTAGGGGCATGCGATAACGAGCAGAGACTCATGATCGATGTGACCCCGTCGCCCCGTCTCGAGAACTTGCTGCAAGGGATCAGAATGCCCGGCCGCGCCTCGTATTTATCTCACGGTAACCTCCAGGTCAACCCGACATCCCATCATTCGCGGGTACCTCTCAGGGTCGGCCCGCCTTTCCAAGTATCAGTTGTAAAGTCCAAGTATTCGTGTGTCCATAACATCTGAGGAATCTGAGGTATCACCCTCGTTGGATTCCTACTCGATGTATCTCTCAAGGTGAACTAGGAGGAATCACCCTCGATGGGTTCACACTTGAGGTGTCGCACGACGGCGTCGTTATCGGGAGTGGAGAAAGAGGAATCACCCTCGATGACCACAACCGATGAACTAACCTACAAGGTTAACATCAGAGTGCTGACGAGGTATCACCCTCGGCACCCGATAGTAACCCAGTAGTGTCATACAAGTAAAGGGGGTGATGTGCGGTGCCAGGGCCTGGTCTTCGATCACGTTGATCGGGTCAACTGATAATCCAGCGGGGGCGACTGGGGACAAAGTGGGGTCTCTGGTGGGTCTCTACCCAGCCTATACTAAGCAGTTTAGGATAAGCAGATTAGGTATCAATAGCAGGTTACAATAAGCAGGCCATGCATCAGAATAGGTAAAGCAGTAACAGCAGTAATTCTAGTGCAAGCACAAGAGAGAAGAGAATAGGCAATGTAGGCATGCTCAAGGGGGGGTGCTTGCCTGGTTGCTCGGCGGCAAAGGCAAGGTCGTCAACGGTGGCGTCGGGCTCCTGAGCTGCGTCGGTCTCGGGAACTGCGTCTGTACCGGGGTCTACCGAGAGGGAAGAGGGGATGGAAACAGATAAATACACAGCAAACATATGCAACACAGAATATAACAAGGCAATACGCAGAGCCAGAGGTGATCTAACGCAGGGATAGGTGATACCGGCGTAGGAGGAAAACATCCGGGAAAGTATCCCCAGTGTTATGCATTTTTGGACAGACGAACCGGAGGGGGATTGTTGCATGTTCGCTATGCTAGGGACAAATGGCGGACGAACGGACTACGTATTCGGATTCGTCTCGTCGTTCTGAGGAACTTTCATGTACAAAGTTTTTCGATCAAAGCTACGGTTTAGAAGATATGATTTTTCAAAGTTTTTACTAATTTCTGGAATTTATTTAATTATTTAAATTCGAATTTAAAATAGATAAATTGCTACGGGTACACAAAGTGTACCCAGCAATGTGCTGGCCAGGCCGACAGGTGGGTCCCAGTTGACTGCACAGTCAGCAGTCAACTGAGACCATTGACAGGTCAAGGGGGCCCAGGGGGTCCCACATGTCATAGACTGGGCATTGCCCAGTCAGCTAGTTGACTGGTCAACTGGGTCCAGTGGGACCCAGTGTTCAGTCTCTTATTAGACTAATAGTGGTTTATTTTATTCAATTAATTTTAATTTGGCTGTGGGCCCGGTCTGTCAGTGGGTGTGTTAATTTAACAGTGTTAGTTAGACTAATTAAATAGCTAAAGTAGACGGCCCGCATGTCAGTGAGCGTTAGAGGTGGATTAGTGGCTAATCTACTGGCTAATCACGTGGGGCCCACTGGCAGGTCCACGTGGCGGCGGCGCGGCGGCGTTTAGCCGCCGGTGGCCGCAGAACACGGCGGCGTCGCGCGGAATTCGTCCACAGTGCGCGGTTTGAGGCGCAGTTGGGTCCATAAGAACGAGCTCGACGAGCTGTGTCCGATGGTAGCGGCAGGAGCGGCTGGGGCGGCCGGAGATGGCCGCTGCGGCGACGGCAGGGGCTGGCACCGTTCGGGCCTCGACGGGGAAGACGCTACGGGCAGGAAGGAGGAGAGAGAGGAGGTCAGCGAGGACCGGGAGCTCATGGGGAGCCGGTCATGGAGGCAGCGGGCTCGGGGAGGTCCAGTGACGGCGGAGACGAACGGTGGCCGAGTCGGATCTGGCGGAGGGGGAGACGGTGCGGGGACGGCGTTTGAGGCAGCTCCGGTCGATGGCGATGTTCAACTTGATGAGGACGAGGGCGAGGAGGCCGTCGGGCAGCACGGGACGGCGGTAGGTGGCCAGGGGCCGCGTCAATGGCGCGGCGTAGCCATGGGCGTGCTCGGGCAGAGAGAGGGGACGAGGCAGGGAGAGGGAGTGGCGAGGGAGAGGCCAGGGGGGGCGCCAGGGCTTGCCCTTATCCACCACGGGCGGCGTGAGGGCGAGCTGTCGAGCAAGGAGAAGGGAGGGGCCGGGGCGCGGCGCGCGCGCGCAGTCAACAGCAACGCGGGGAGGAGCAGTGGCGAGAGGTGGGAGAAAGGCCGGGGATGATGGGTCGGGCCGCACTGTGGCTCTACTGGGCTGGAGTACACAGTAGCATTTTTCTAGTTTCCTTTTTATTTTCTGTTTCTTTTAATTCCATTCTGTTTTGTATTTTCTTTAGCAAGTATTCGACTTTTATAAAATTGGCCATTGGTCAATTCAAAATACTCTGCAATATACAGTACTGCCACAAAAAGTTTGGAGGAAAAATCATTTCATTTGAATTTTGTATTAAAAGAAAAGGGATTAAAATTGGCTGTTTTATTGCTGTTTCTTGCTGTTTGAGTTATTTAACTAATTCCAAAAATGTTGATTATAATTTTATAATTGCCTCTGTATTATTTGCAATATTATGAACATTTTAGTTCTGAAGTTTGAAGAAATATTAATTTGTCTTGTATTTTAGATTTGAATATGAGTTGGATTATTACCCAAATGCAATTTGTTTAGGATGATCATGATGACAAGGCATGATTAGCATGTGGTCACTGTAGTTAACCCCTGGGGGTGTTACAAATCTCCTCCACTACAAGAAATCTCATCCCGAGATTTAAGCGGGGGAGTAAGGGTGAAAGTTCTGGTTACGTAATTCTAACATTTCTTCTCGGTCTTGGTTGCTCTTCTTGAAGTGGTCGATCCATTACAATGTTGCCTTCATTCCTCTGTTTTAGGTCATCATGATGAATTCGGCATCTTTTCCTCGGGAACTCCATCGTACTTACGAATAGGCAAGGGGCAACTCATCAATGGTAGAATGCTATAAGGAGTAATCGTCAGGGGTTTTCCCATGAATGGACAGATGAGTATCTCTCGAGTTGAACAAATGAAACACATCGAGAGCAAGGTAAGAAGGTACAACAGGGAGTTCCAAACAAATAGACAATCGTTCGATATCTGAACAAAGTGTGAAGGGGGTTTAGAGCAATGGGAATAAGCATTGTGTCTGATACCGAAACATAATATCTGATGGAAGGTAGCTCACGGAATTACCTACGAGGTAAGGTCCAAAGGATAAACTTTGGAACCAGGGAGGTACAAGAGAGTCAGGTTTCGATCCTGTGGAACTGTGGGTTATGGGCCAACCATGGGGATTAAAAGCAGTAATGGCGCTGACATCTTGCATGGTCATGATAGCAGGGCAGGTCAGATCATAGCCTGCCAGTTATATTGGCAACAACGTTGGTACCAAGGGCGAGGGACGAAGAGAACCATTTTCCTGCTCGTTGAAACGAGGCGGACCAATAGGCAAAGTTCTCGTCCATCGGTGGTTAACGAAATGTTATCAACAATATAGTAACAGGGTCTTGCTGACAGAGTTGTTCACCGAGGTGCTTACTTAAGCAGGGATTTATTTCTGCTCATATCTTATAGATCACAAGAAAATTTAAACAAACCAATGGAAAGAAAATTATCAGTTTAAACAAACCAACGGAAAGGAAAATTTGTTTAAACACAAGTAATAGGAGTATATCCTTCCCAAGGTTAAGAAGGGCATGATATACGTGTCAGGAGATCAAAGGCATGAACATTTAGTTAATAGGGGTAAGAAGAATCATGACATGCACCCATACAACGGTGTTTGGACAACTGATAAAGAAACATTTAGCATTGTGCCTTCAATGCCCTTGTTGATGTTAGAGTACCACAGTCATGCCACGGAATAGCATCGACATGGTCTTCAAGCGAAGGTCAGACTTTGGATGCACAAAGGATCCATCAGGAACAACTCAAGATTAAGTCTTACCATTTCCTAATGGAAGAATGGTTAACTTTGCTAAGAAGGAAACTATAGCAATAGGTCCTCCGGCCAGGTGTGCTTGGCATCACATCACCTTACCGGGTCGTATAAAGACCAACGTTATAACTCTTGGAAATATGTTCCAACCATCATATCTGACCGAAATTCAGATCTGATTGGTGTCGGGATACCTCAGACTCAGGATGCCTGAGAAGAAATCGGCGCAACACATTTTGACGAGATGTCATCGCAAGACATCTCGGGAAATGAACTATGGAAGCGAGTTCCGAAACAAGAGTTCATCAATAAACCAAGGAGAGGATGGGGAGGTGGCTGATGGTCTCAGCGACAATTCATCAAGGTTTCCCAAAAAGATGGATTTCCATAATTATGTGAACAAGGAGATGACATTTGTCAGAACAAATGACATAATGATGTATGCTCGAGGGAAACATACACAATTAAACATCGAATAAAAGTGCACCCGTGATATGTGCTTAGATCGCATGATCAATTGTTTAGAATGGTGATTCAACAAGCAAAGGCTTAGAATGCAACTATCGACCATTCACTTCAAAGCAATAGGGTTGCTAGAACTTTTGAATTCACACATCATAGTTCGATTGTCGGTATTCCGGTTAGAAACAACACGGGGACCAAGAAAGAATGGTGATGGTGAGTAGTATCACTATACCAAGAATTCTTAAGAGGGGGAGCAATCCTCACAACATTCTTGACGTCAAAGATGGTAATACTCCACGCAGAACATAACATAAGTTGGATAGCAAGGAACTCACAGTACAACACAAAACAAAAAACAAGTTTTGTGTTTGGAAGAATGCAATAATGTTGTCGATGATAACACAAATCATCGAGGGGCAAGGATGGTATTTCTAGCCATGATTTCAATGGACATCTCTGAGGGAGCCAAAATATTGACGGTGATCACGACACATTTGTCAAGGGGTTTAAAGAAGTTGGAATCGATCAGTAAGATGATCAAGGTAGATGGAATGAGGTTTATGTTGTGTGAGCAAAATGGTATGATGACGAAAATTTTGACACAGGCTTAGCCCATTATCAGAAATGTGCACCGGGAAGGAGGACCAGATGGCACAGTTTAGTTTAGCACGATAATGATATAGTCGATCAGGCTAGGAATGATGTGATGGAGTAGTATTCCGATAAGAATTCACAAGAGGTGGTGCAATGATACAATATCCTCGAGATAAGAGGGAGCAATACTCGAAGGTAAAGCAGAATAGAGGTTTGGACGGTGTATTGATCTGCAGAAGACAAGTGCTATAACTTGTTAGGGAAATAGGGTCTAAGAAGAATAATCAAGGTTGGAACCGCGGTTGCAAAGGATCAATTCACAGATACCAGATGATCTTGTACCAAGGAAATATTTATTTTATGAGCAGCATCCATGATAAGTTCTACATCGGTCCCATGGGCATGAACACAAAGGTTCAAGGTCGGCTCCCACTTTTTCAATGTATAACCTTTCATTCACACATAACTTTCGATTCACACAGATTAAAGAAGGCGTATGTTCAACCCATCGGGGCATCTTAGGAACATATACCTCAAACTGCAGGAGTAATGAACTCAAGCTCGGAAGCAGAGCAAGGTTGACAAAGCAGAGGTTACCATTTACCAAATGCGTTAAGTATCCGAGAAAAGGACTTGGAAGATTATTGAATATGAAAGACTCTGTCGGATAATATTCCAACAAAAGATTAGTTGGTTGGCAAAGGATCTGATGTGAGTATCGGTACTCAAATAGAAGAAGAATGCAAAGGCATCGGATTGTAGAAGCAACTGAATAATTCGGTGTTCAATTATCAAGGGTTTATGACTTCCAAAGCAAGGGATTAGAAGGAGACGCTTGGATCAAAAGATGGGTAACTAGAATAGAACTAGATGGACAATCATTTGTAACTTGTTTGCCCGAGAACCAACTCATATCCAGAATGACATCTGAGCAGGGAGGTCAAATTTCAAGGTTTGACTAATGATTGCGAGCATTCACAATATGATGAACCAATAGGCTCAGGATGACAATGACAAATGTGTAGGGTAACGCAGCAGAAAACAAAAATTTTCCGACCTACGCACCAGCCCGGGGGGGGGGGGGGGGGGGGGGGGGGGGGGGGGGGGGGGGGGGGGGGGGGGGGGGGGGGGGGGGGGGGGGGGGGGGGGGGGGGGGGGGGGGGGGGGGGGGGGGGGGGGGGGGGGGGGGGGGGGGGGGGGGGGGGGGGGGGGGGGGGGGGGGGGGGGGGGGGGGGGGGGGGGGGGGGGGGGGGGGGGGGGGGGGGGGGGGGGGGGGGGGGGGGGGGGGGGGGGGGGGGGGGGGGGGGGGGGGGGGGGGGGGGGGGGGGGGGGGGGGGGGGGGGGGGGGGGGGGGGGGGGGGGGGGGGGGGGGGGGGGGGGGGGGGGGGGGGGGGGGGGGGGGGGGGGGGGGGGGGGGGGGGGGGGGGGGGGGGGGGGGGGGGGGGGGGGGGGGGGGGGGGGGGGGGGGGGGGGGGGGGGGGGGGGGGGGGGGGGGGGGGGGGGGGGGGGGGGGGGGGGGGGGGGGGGGGGGGGGGGGGGGGGGGGGGGGGGGGGGGGGGGGGGGGGGGGGGGGGGGGGGGGGGGGGGGGGGGGGGGGGGGGGGGGGGGGGGGGGGGGGGGGGGGGGGGGGGGGGGGGGGGGGGGGGGGGGGGGGGGGGGGGGGGGGGGGGGGGGGGGGGGGGGGGGGGGGGGGGGGGGGGGGGGGGGGGGGGGGGGGGGGGGGGGGGGGGGGGGGGGGGGGGGGGGGGGGGGGGGGGGGGGGGGGGGGGGGGGGGGGGGGGGGGGGGGGGGGGGGGGGGGGGGGGGGGGGGGGGGGGGGGGGGGGGGGGGGGGGGGGGGGGGGGGGGGGGGGGGGGGGGGGGGGGGGGGGGGGGGGGGGGGGGGGGGGGGGGGGGGGGGGGGGGGGGGGGGGGGGGGGGGGGGGGGGGGGGGGGGGGGGGGGGGGGGGGGGGGGGGGGGGGGGGGGGGGGGGGGGGGGGGGGGGGGGGGGGGGGGGGGGGGGGGGGGGGGGGGGGGGGGGGGGGGGGGGGGGGGGGGGGGGCACACCACAGGGGCGGGCGGAGCCGGCAGATCGCCGGAGCAGGGGGGTTGGTGACCACGGCGGGGCTCGCCGGGCGCCAACCGGGCGAAGGACGGGGATTGTGACGGCGCACGGAACAGGGGCGGACGGAGGGAGGAGCGGGCTCGGCAGGGGCGCCGCTTCGACTGGAGCAGCGGCGCATCTGGTTGCGACAACCAGAAAGAAAGGAAAAGGAGAAAAGGGGGGGAGAAAGCAACCGTGAGTACTCATCCAAAGTACTCGCAAGCAAGGAACTAAACTACATATGCATGGGTATATGTGTAAGGAGGCCATATCAGTGGACTGAACTGCAGAATGCCAGAATAAGAGGGGGATAGCTAGTCCTATCGAAGACTACGCTTCTGGCAGCCTCCGTCTTGCATCAAGTAGAAGAGAGTAGATTGAAGTCATCCAAGTAGCATCTCCAAGTAACATATCCAGGTAGCATCTCCAAGTGCATCTTCAGATAGCATCCCATAGCATAATCCTACCCGGCGATCCCCTCCTCATATCCCTGAGGTAGAGCGACCACCGGTTGTATCTGGCACTTGGAAGGGTGTGTTTTATTAAGTATCCGGTTCTAGTTGTCATAAGGTCAAGGTACAACTCCAAGTCGTCCTGTTACCGAAGATCACGGCTATTCGAATAGATTAACTTCCCTGCAGGGGTGCACCACATTACCCAACACGCTTGATCCCATTTGGCCGGACACACTTTCCTGGGTCATGCCCGGCCTCGGAAGATCAACACGTCGCAGCCCCACCTAGGCACAACAGAGAGGCCAGCACGCCGGTCTAAACCTAAGCGCGCAGGGGTCTGGGCCCATCGCCCTGAGCACACCTGCATGTTGCGAGGGCGGCCGGAAGCAGACCTAGCCTAGTAGGCGTTCCAGTCCAATCCGGCGCGCGCCGCTCCGTCGCTGACGTCTGAAGTGCTTCGGCTGATACCACGACGTCGGGATACCCATAACTACTCCCACGTAGATGGTTAGTGCGTATAGGCTCGTAGCCGACTCAGATCAAATACCAAGATCTCGTTAAGCGTGTTAAGTATCCGCGAACGCCGAACAGGGCCAGGCCCACCTATCTCCTAGGTGGTCTCAACCTGCCCTGCCGCTCCGCCACAAAGTAACAGTCGAGGGCCGTCGGGAACCCAGGCCCACCTCTACCGGGATGGAGCCACCTGTCCTTTCAGCCCCCATCTCCAAACAGTATCGCCGGGGGGGGGGGGGGGGGGGGGGGGGGGGGGGGGACAGGTAATGTAACAGTGTAAAGTATATAGTATATGCCCGTGATCACCTCCCGAAGTGATCACAGCCCAGTAGTATAGCATGGCAGACAGACAAGAGTGTAGGGCCACTGATGGAACACTAGCATCCTATACTAAGCATTTAGGATTGCGGGTAAGGTATCAATGATTGTAGCAGCAATGACAGGCTATGCATCAGAATAGGATTAACGGGAAGCAGTAACATGCTACACTACTCTAATGCAAGCAGTATAGAGAAGAGTAGGTGATATCTGGTGATCAAGGGGGGGGCTTGCCTGGTTGCTCTGGCAAGAGAGAGGGGTCGTCAACTCCGTAGTCGAACTGGTCAGCAGCAGCGTCGGTCTCGTAGTCTACCGGAGAGAAGAGGGGGAAGAAATAATGAATACAGAGCAAACAAAGCATCACAAAATATAACAAGGCAATATGCGGTGTTCGGTGTGCCCTAACGCGGTAGTAGGTGATACCGGTGAAGGGGGGAAAACATCCGGGAAAGTATTCCCGGTGTTTCGTGTTTTCGGGCAGAGGAGCCGGAGGGGGAAAGTTGCGAGTTCGATAGGTTAGGGGTGTGTGGCGGACGAACGGACTGCGTATCCGAATTCGTCTCGTCGTTCTGAGCAACTTTCATGTTGAAAATATTTTAATCCGAGTTAGGGGGGGGGGGGGGGGGGGGGGGGGGGGGGGGGGGGGGGGGGGGGGGGGGGGGGGGGGGGGGGGGGGGGGGGGGGGGGGGGGGGGGGGGGGGGGGGGGGGGGGGGGGGGGGGGGGGGGGGGGGGGGGGGGGGGGGGGGGGGGGGGGGGGGGGGGGGGGGGGGGGGGGGGGGGGGGGGGGGGGGGGGGGGGGGGGGGGGGGGGGGGGGGGGGGGGGGGGGGGGGGGGGGGGGGGGGGGGGGGGGGGGGGGGGGGGGGGGGGGGGGGGGGGGGGGGGGGGGGGGGGGGGGGGGGGGGGGGGGGGGGGGGGGGGGGGGGGGGGGGGGGGGGGGGGGGGGGGGGGGGGGGGGGGGGGGGGGGGGGGGGGGGGGGGGGGGGGGGGGGGGGGGGGGGGGGGGGGGGGGGGGGGGGGGGGGGGGGGGGGGGGGGGGGGGGGGGGGGGGGGGGGGGGGGGGGGGGGGGGGGGGGGGGGGGGGGGGGGGGGGGGGGGGGGGGGGGGGGGGGGGGGGGGGGGGGGGGGGGGGGGGGGGGGGGGGGGGGGGGGGGGGGGGGGGGGGGGGGGGGGGGGGGGGGGGGGGGGGGGGGGGGGGGGGGGGGGGGGGGGGGGGGGGGGGGGGGGGGGGGGGGGGGGGGGGGGGGGGGGGGGGGGGGGGGGGGGGGGGGGGGGGGGGGGGGGGGGGGGGGGGGGGGGGGGGGGGGGGGGGGGGGGGGGGGGGGGGGGGGGGGGGGGGGGGGGGGGGGGGGGGGGGGGGGGGGGGGGGGGGGGGGGGGGGGGGGGGGGGGGGGGGGGGGGGGGGGGGGGGGGGGGGGGGGGGGGGGGGGGGGGGGGGGGGGGGGGGGGGGGGGGGGGGGGGGGGGGGGGGGGGGGGGGGGGGGGGGGGGGGGGGGGGGGGGGGGGGGGGGGGGGGGGGGGGGGGGGGGGGGGGGGGGGGGGGGGGGGGGGGGGGGGGGGGGGGGGGGGGGGGGGGGGGGGGGGGGGGGGGGGGGGGGGGGGGGGGGGGGGGGGGGGGGGGGGGGGGGGGGGGGGGGGGGGGGGGGGGGGGGGGGGGGGGGGGGGGGGGGGGGGGGGGGGGGGGGGGGGGGGGGGGGGGGGGGGGGGGGGGGGGGGGGGGGGGGGGGGGGGGGGGGGGGGGGGGGGGGGGGGGGGGGGGGGGGGGGGGGGGGGGGGGGGGGGGGGGGGGGGGGGGGGGGGGGGGGGGGGGGGGGGGGGGGGGGGGGGGGGGGGGGGGGGGGGGGGGGGGGGGGGGGGGGGGGGGGGGGGGGGGGGGGGGGGGGGGGGGGGGGGGGGGGGGGGGGGGGGGGGGGGGGGGGGGGGGGGGGGGGGGGGGGGGGGGGGGGGGGGGGGGGGGGGGGGGGGGGGGGGGGGGGGGGGGGGGGGGGGGGGGGGGGGGGGGGGGGGGGGGGGGGGGGGGGGGGGGGGGGGGGGGGGGGGGGGGGGGGGGGGGGGGGGGGGGGGGGGGGGGGGGGGGGGGGGGGGGGGGGGGGGGGGGGGGGGGGGGGGGGGGGGGGGGGGGGGGGGGGGGGGGGGGGGGGGGGGGGGGGGGGGGGGGGGGGGGGGGGGGGGGGGGGGGGGGGGGGGGGGGGGGGGGGGGGGGGGGGGGGGGGGGGGGGGGGGGGGGGGGGGGGGGGGGGGGGGGGGGGGGGGGGGGGGGGGGGGGGGGGGGGGGGGGGGGGGGGGGGGGGGGGGGGGGGGGGGGGGGGGGGGGGGGGGGGGGGGGGGGGGGGGGGGGGGAACCCTTCTGCCTGTGGAGGGGGGTGGCTTATATAGAGTGCGCCAGGACCCCAACCAGCCCACGTAGGAGAGGGTTTAAGGTGAGTTAAGTCTGGGGCGTTACTGGTAACGCCCCACATAAGGTGTCTTTACTATCATAAAGCCTACTTAATTACAGGCCGTTGCAGTGCGGAGTGCCTCTTGACCTCCTGGTGGTCGAGTGAGTCTTCGTGGTCGAGTCCTTCAAGTCAGTCGAGTGTGTTCCTCGTTGGTCGACTGGAAGGCGACTTCTTCTAAGGGCGTCCTTGGGTAAGGTACTTAGATCAGGTCCATCACCCTACCCTAGGTACATAACCCCATCATTAGCCCCCGAATGGATCGAGGCTTCGAGTGAGGAAGGAGTTGATGTCGTTTTCGATTAACCTTTGCGCTCTGGTCGTGCATTGTTCTGGACCAAAGAATCTCTTCGTCGATGGTGAGCAACTTGTCTTCAGTCGACTCGATTCATTCTCTTCTTTCGTCGAGTGATCTTTCGGGCTTCGACGATCCCCGAGCGACGGATCGCGGGAAACCTCGCGTCTGACAGACTGATCTGCCGTTCGCGGATTCTGCGGGATGCGAAATTTGGGGACGCGCGCGAAGTGGAGCAGACCGCGGCGTTCGGATGGGACGGGACATAGACGCCTCGATCTCCGCGCCGCTTTCTTCGCCACGTATCCCGTCTGCATAACTGCTCCCGGATATGATTAGATCGACCGGGCCCACCTGTCATCCACTCGGAAGGGACCTTATAAATGCGCCCGGCGAGGATTTCTGGGAGGTAGGTATGGAGAGGCAAGGTCCTAGCTATGGAGAGGTTGTAAACACAAGGGGGAAGGTAAACCTCTATGCTCGGCAAACATTTCCAATCGTGGTTTTTCCATTCGACCATCCCCTTGACTCAGTGATCATCCTTGCAGAATTTTGCCAAAACTTTGAAGAAGAAACTAGCCGGCTGGAGCCAAACCTCGACCCCGTCAATTCTCCGGTGAACGACGAAGTTGCCATGGATGTTTTCCAACTGGAGTCTCGTGTTGCAGCTGTCGTGGACTATCTCGCAAGGCTGAAGGCTGCCACATCTCGCATCGACTCGACGCTCTGGCCTGAGGAGACACTTCAGAATGACCTTGAGTCGCTGATCCCCAGCCAGAAGAGGGTGAGTGTGTGCTCTTGGCCACCCACGTTGATCATGGATTTTCTTTGCCACCGAGTATTTTCTTCCGTGGCTTCTTGAACTTCTTCGGAGCGCAGCTCCACCACTTTACCCCAAATTCTATTGCCTATCTTGCCGCGTTCGTGTCCATGTGTGAGGGTTTCCTGGGCTGTCGACCGCACTGGGGTTTGTTCAAGCACATATTCACGTGTCGCTCTCAGACCGTGAAGAAGGCGAGCTCGTCCAAATGTGTGGGGGTCTGGGCATCCAGGTGAGGAATAAGAGCACCTTCCCGCCCATGACCTTTCCCGAGTCAGTCAGAGGCTGGCAGTCGACCTGGTTCTACTGCCAGGATCAGTCGACGCCGGGGCAGTCGAGTGGACTCCCACAGTTTACCATGGACCGAGTGAACAAGCCATCCTCTCTGAAGTTGATTCCGGAGGAGAAAGCTGACGTGAAGATGTTGATGGAGCGCGTGGTGCAGTTGGTTCGGGAGGGAGTGACGGGCATGGACCTCCTGGAGGTCTTCCTCAGGCGTCGCATCCAGCCCCTTCAGTTCCGGAGCCACTGCATGTGGTTGTACTGTGGGACTGAAGACGAGACTCGAGTCCATCCAGAAGCAGTCGACGATGTCACTCTGGAAAGATGGATGGTAGCCGTTACCGGAAATAAGGATAACCCACGCGGAGCCAGAAGGATTCCCCCACTCGACCACAACAGCGATCCAAACAAGGTACATTTGCTCTGCTCTCCACTGTGTTCTTGTCGCATTCATTTCTGTTTATCCTGCCGACTGGTCGACTGATCCTTGTCTTGATATCTTCTAGGCTCTCACCGAGCTGTACTCGATGCCCAATGGGGCACAAGCTCCGACTGAGGAGGGTGAGGCGAGTGGGGGCGAGAGCGAGGAAGAGGAGGAATGGGACTCGGACGTTGCAGAGGATGATGCCGACGATGATGATGATGACGGTGATGAAGATGACGTTGAGGACGAGGAAGTAGAGGAGGAGGAGGTCGTACCACCGCGCTCAGAAAGGCGGTCGAAGCTCGTCCACGACCCTTCGACTGAACGTGGCAAGGGGGTTGCGACCGTTGTTCAGTCGACCAAGCGCCCTCGGACCACTTCTCCGGTGCCGACTGAAAAGGCGCCGAAGCAGCCCAGGGCGGCCTCGTCGAAGCCGATCAAGCTCCTGCCGAAGATGAAGGTGTCCATCCCCACCATATCAGGGTAATCATGCTGCTTAAGTCTTCTTATTTTGTGTGAACTTTGTCTCTGGTCGACGCTGAAGTTAGTCGACTGATCCTTTGGAGTTGCAGTGCTGCTACTTCTGAAACCTCAGCCCGGGCTGATGACCACGAGATGGAGGACGCAGCAACTTCAAAACCAGGTACTGTATTCTTAACGCCGTTCTTAGTCGACTGACTCGCGATCTCTGATCCTGATTCTTCTCTGTAGCTCCACCCACCGCTGTTATCAATCTCCCTGATGATGATGAGGATGAGGAACCGCTGAAGCGCAGAAAGAGCAGGAAAGCGTCTGCCAGCAAGGTGCCCCAGGATGTGACGGCGCCTGAGATTCTGATTGCGGAGGAAGAAAACACCACTCGACATACGGTGTCCTTCGCAGATCCATTGACGAGTGCTCAACAGCCCTCCCTCTTCACGACGCACCACGTCCCAGAGGACCAAGCTGGCGCGGCGAAGGAGGCAATACGCCAGGCCGGAATCGTGATGGAGCAGTTGAAGACCATCCGGGATGCGAGCCAGGCAGCTTATGACGCCAGTTCTGCCCTCCAAAGCAATGTTCAGGTCAGTCGACCAACGTTTGTTCTTTATAGTAGTCACCCAGTGGGTTTGTCGACTAAACTCCGTGTTAGCGGGGGCACGCTGAGTGCACCCGCTGGGTGTAGTCCCCAAGGCTAAGGTCGACTGCTGGTAGCCGGCCTTAGGCTTTATGATGTCAATCTTTCTGTCAGTCGACTATGTCGACTGGATTTCACAAACCGGTGGGGGCACGCTGAGTGCACCCACTGGGTGTAGTCCCCGAGACTGTGGTCGACTGCTTGCAGTTGATCACAGTCTTAGAGAATGCGTCTCGCTCTTTTTTTTTTGAGGTCGACTGGTCGACTTTGTTTTCAACAGGATTAGTGGGGGCACGCTGAGTGCACCCACTGGGTGTAGTCCCCGAGACTACGGTCGAATGCTTGTATTCGGCTGTAGTCTTAGAAACGTGTGTTTTTTCCTTTTTCACTCGGAAGTGAATTATATTTGACACTTAGTCGATTGGTTCTTCGCAGAACTCCTGTGATCTTGTGGCTCGCTACTCTGAGCTGGAAAACAAGCATACTCAACTCGAGCTGAGCTTGAAGCTGGTTCAGGAGAAGCTGACGAAGGCAAA
>JAAAWM010012243.1:0-343198 GCA_036873465.1 Thinopyrum obtusiflorum
CACGAAGATGCTCGAACCACTATCGAGCACCGGCGTGATACACGCCACCAGTCGGACAAGTGGGCGGGACCTGCTATGGACCACCCAGCACCGGGGGGCTCCGGCGGCCTACCTTACGAGGTGGGCTGCCCGGCCTTTACCCATGAGGTGCGGCAGTTCCAGTGGCCGTCCCACCGCACGTTCAAGCCCGACGTCGGCGAGAAGTACACTGGCAAGACCCATCCATCCGAGTTCCTCAGCATCTACACCATCGCGATGCAGGCTGTCGGAGCTCGTGATGACAAGGTGCTTGCCAATTATTTCCCGCTGGCACTGAAGCCCAATGTTATGTCTTGGTTGATGCACTTGCCGACGGATTCCATTTCTTCTTGGTCGGATCTGCTTGTCGGTCTCAGAATCACGGCAGACCTCGGGGTGAAGAAGCTCATCGTCAGGGGTGACTCGCAGCTTGTCGTCAGGCAAGTCAACAAGGATTACCAGAGCCCATTGACGGAGGCCTACGTAGATGAAGTGAGGAAGCTGGAGGAGCGCTTTGATGGTATCCAAGCGGAGCACGTTCCCCGAGCGGAGAATGACATCGCCGATTACCTGTCGAAGTGTGCCGCATTCAAGCTACCTGTGGAACCAGGTACCTTTTTGCTCCGGTTAACTCAGCCATCCGTTGAACCATCAATAGGGCAGAACAAGCGGAGGAAGTCAGGTCCCGGCAAGTACTTTCCCGCCGAGCCCCCTAGGACTGCCGGCAAGGATGTTGCCGTGCACACTGAGCCTGCCAAAGAGCAACTGGCTCCGGCAGGGTGTCAAGCCCTGGCCGTGGAGACAGCCGCTCCCATGGCAGAAGAGATGCCTTTGGTCCTTGCCGTCGAGCCCCAGGCTCCGGCATGGGTGCAGCATACCGTCCGATTCCTCCAAACAGGGGAGCTTCCTGAGGAGCAGGAAGAAGCGGAAAAAGTAGCCCGTCGGTCTGCCCTGTACCAGTTCGTCGATGACGTCCTGTACAGGAGGAGGCCGAACGGTGTGAAATTGAAGTGCATCCCCCGGGAGGAAGGACTGGAGCTGTTGGGGGGGGGGGGGGGGGGGGGGGGGGGGGGGGGGGGGGGGGGGGGGGGGGGGGGGGGGGGGGGGGGGGGGGGGGGGGGGGGGGGGGGGGGGGGGGGGGGGGGGGGGGGGGGGGGGGGGGGGGGGGGGGGGGGGGGGGGGGGGGGGGGGGGGGGGGGGGGGGGGGGGGGGGGGGGGGGGGGGGGGGGGGGGGGGGGGGGGGGGGGGGGGGGGGGGGGGGGGGGGGGGGGGGGGGGGGGGGGGGGGGGGGGGGGGGGGGGGGGGGGGGGGGGGGGGGGGGGGGGGGGGGGGGGGGGGGGGGGGGGGGGGGGGGGGGGGGGGAAGCAGTGAGAAAGGTGACAGCATAGTCAGCCGTCAAGTTCTTCAAGGGACTGGTCTGCCGCTTTGGTGTGCCAAGCAGAATTATCACTGACAATGGCACGCAGTTCACGAGCCACACCTTCATGCAGTACATTCAGGACCTCGGCAGCAAGGTCTGTTTTGCTTCCGTGGCACACCCCCGGAGCAATGGCCAAGCAGAGAGGGCGAATGCTGAAGTGTTGCGAGGCCTAAGAACGAAGACCTTTGACAGGCTGCACAGGAGCGGAAGGCGCTGGATTGATGAGTTGCCGACGGTTCTTTGGTCGATCAGGACGACGCCAAATCGAGCCACCGGTCAGACACCCTTTGCCCTAGTATATGGAGCAGAGGCAGTTCTCCCCACGAAACTCATATACGGGTCACCTCGAGTGCTCGCTTATGATGAGGTTGAGCAAGAGCAGTTGTGGCAAGATGACGCAATGCTCCTTGAGGAAGATCGTCTTCGGGTGGCTGTGAGAGCAGCACGCTACCAGCAAGCCTTGCGCCGCTACCATAGCCGCAAGGTTCATGCCCGAAGCTTTGAGGAAGGCGACCTTGTTCTTCGGTGCGTTCAGTCGGCCAAGAATACCAACAAGTTGACGCCGAAGTGGAAAGGCCCTTATCGGGTAATACGAGTCACCAGGCCCTGCGCCGTCTGCCTGGAGACCGAAGATGCTATCCCAGTGAGTAATTCCTGGAACATCGAGCATCTTCGCAAGTTTTACCCATAAGGCGCAGCTTGCCGGCCCCCCCGGCAAGCCGCCTTTTGTACAAGCTTTGCCGCCAAGGCATGTAACCCTCTGTACAAAGCCAGGCGCAGACCCTGAGCATAAAGAAATGAAGCGCTGGCGCCCTATGTTATAGCATGCATGCTAGGTTGAGTCTCTTCCTCGGTTAGGGTTGATAGTGCTTAGCGGCGACTAACCCCTAGCCTAGAGGTCAGGTGTTCGTCTTTTCTGTTTTCTTTGGTTTGCAGGGCACTTCTGCTGAGCCACTTGGGAAAAGGAGAATGAACTGACGCTCCGACCCCGGCAAGGCAAGGCTGCCGGGGGCTGAAGATGTAAGGATCCAACCACGGCGAGCCAAGGTTGCCGGGGGCTGTGGATTCAGATAAGTTTTCCATCCCCCTGCTGTACGTTTCCGTATGGAACTGGGACATGTGAAGCCTCGTTTATGTCTTAAAACCACCGTACTCCCTTTTTCCCTGTGCCCAAGAGTTACTTCCTGGGACGGAATTTGGTAGTAGTTGCGGTGGCGAAGAGATGAACGAGGAGCCTAACTCTACTTCGCCCCTGCCTCCGCCAAAAGCGCGAGAACGGTCGGCCGAAGAAGAGAAACGGCGAGGCCTGTTGCCGGGTAATAGCGTTTATTATGAAAATAACAAGGATTCATCCTTGGCATGGGCCTCGCTCACGCATAAAGAACCCGGCAAGCACCCTTTTTCATTAAAAACATCCCATACAGGTATAGTTCATACGGAAAGAAAAACATGAACAAGGGGGATTACAAGCTTTAAATTTAACAAGGCCCGAAGGCTTACAGATTAAAAAAGAGATGAGATGCCCGTGATCCATTTCTTGTCCCTCTCCTCAGGAGGCAGGTCAAGGAGGCGGAAGGGCAAAAGGGGCGCCTAGGCGAACTACTAGGGGGGGGGGGGGGGGGGGGGGGGGGGGGGGGGGGGGGGGGGGGGGGGGGGGGGGGGGGGGGGGGGGGGGGGGGGGGGGGGGGGGGGGGGGGGGGGGGGGGGGGGGGGGGGGGGGGGGGGGGGGGGGGGGGGGGGGGGGGGGGGGGGGGGGGGGGGGGGGGGGGGGGGGGGGGGGGGGGGGGGGGGGGGGGGGGGGGGGGGGGGGGGGGGGGGGGGGGGGGGGGGGGGGGGGGGGGGGGGGGGGGGGGGGGGGGGGGGGGGGGGGGGGGGGGGGGGGGGGGGGGGGGGGGGGGGGGGGGGGGGGGGGGGGGGGGGGGGGGGGGGGGGGGGGGGGGGGGGGGGGGGGGGGGGGGGGGGGGGGGGGGGGGGGGGGGGGGGGGGGGGGGGGGGGGGGGGGGGGGGGGGGGGGGGGGGGGGGGGGGGGGGGGGGGGGGGGGGGGGGGGGGGGGGGGGGGGGGGGGGGGGGGGGGGGGGGGGGGGGGGGGGGGGGGGGGGGGGGGGGGGGGGGGGGGGGGGGGGGGGGGGGGGGGGGGGGGGGGGGGGGGGGGGGGGGGGGGGGGGGGGGGGGGGGGGGGGGGGGGGGGGGGGGGGGGGGGGGGGGGGGGGGGGGGGGGGGGGGGGGGGGGGGGGGGGGGGGGGGGGGGGGGGGGGGGGGGGGGGGGGGGGGGGGGGGGGGGGGGGGGGGGGGGGGGGGGGGGGGGGGGGGGGGGGGGGGGGGGGGGGGGGGGGGGGGGGGGGGGGGGGGGGGGGGGGGGGGGGGGGGGGGGGGGGGGGGGGGGGGGGGGGGGGGGGGGGGGGGGGGGGGGGGGGGGGGGGGGGGGGGGGGGGGGGGGGGGGGGGGGGGGGGGGGGGGGGGGGGGGGGGGGGGGGGGGGGGGGGGGGGGGGGGGGGGGGGGGGGGGGGGGGGGGGGGGGGGGGGGGGGGGGGGGGGGGGGGGGGGGGGGGGGGGGGGGGGGGGGGGGGGGGGGGGGGGGGGGGGGGGGGGGGGGGGGGGGGGGGGGGGGGGGGGGGGGGGGGGGGGGGGGGGGGGGGGGGGGGGGGGGGGGGGGGGGGGGGGGGGGGGGGGGGGGGGGGGGGGGGGGGGGGGGGGGGGGGGGGGGGGGGGGGGGGGGGGGGGGGGGGGGGGGGGGGGGGGGGGGGGGGGGGGGGGGGGGGGGGGGGGGGGGGGGGGGGGGGGGGGGGGGGGGGGGGGGGGGGGGGGGGGGGGGGGGGGGGGGGGGGGGGGGGGGGGGGGGGGGGGGGGGGGGGGGGGGGGGGGGGGGGGGGGGGGGGGGGGGGGGGGGGGGGGGGGGGGGGGGGGGGGGGGGGGGGGGGGGGGGGGGGGGGGGGGGGGGGGGGGGGGGGGGGGGGGGGGGGGGGGGGGGGGGGGGGGGGGGGGGGGGGGGGGGGGGGGGGGGGGGGGGGGGGGGGGGGGGGGGGGGGGGGGGGGGGGGGGGGGGGGGGGGGGGGGGGGGGGGGGGGGGGGGGGGGGGGGGGGGGGGGGGGGGGGGGGGGGGGGCATTCAACGTGGGTCGTGGGGAAGCACAGCAGACGGAAAATTACCGCGGTAAAAACCGCCCCTCCTGCCCGCGCACCGTTCTGGGCCTGGCCCAACAATGTGTCGCGCTTATGTATGGCCCAGGCCCGGGGGCTCCTGTCGGTGTACAAAAGAAGGGGTGCACCTTTGTACCCCTTTACCTGTGCATGGACAGTCGGAGCCGCGCCCACGGCCGCACCGAGCAGAACAAGGGAGGTGAACCGAGGTAAAACCGAAGCCCAAGACAGCCAGAGCAACGCCAAGGCCGAGATCACAAAAGAGCAGAGAGACGAAGCAGGTTCCCCCGGCAAGACCCTTGCCGGGGTGGCTCGTCCAACACCAGCGGAGCGCACCACCCTTAAGCCCACGGTCTCCAACACCATCAACCACGTTGGGCCAGGGCTCGGGAGGCACCTCCATGGTGGCATGCAGATCTTTGTGAAGACAAGGAATATTCAAGATCAAACGAGGATTAAAAGACAACGATCCTCGGAAAGATCCTTGCCGAGGAAAGCCACAAGACCCCCGGCAAGATCCTTGCCGGGGACAACAGCACGCCACGGCGAGGCCCTTGCCAGGCCACCCGGCAAGGCCCTCGCCAAGGGCGCCAGCAGGGCCACCTCCAGGCCCGCACCAGCCAAGTCTCCACCGCCGTTCGCATGCAGCTGCTAGCCCAACCAGCTGGGCAGGCACCTGCGTGGCAACATGCAGCTCCCAGGCCAACTCAGCAAGCGCCTGCGTGGCGGCATGCAGACCTTCATGAAGACTTTGCCACCACGCCACCTCAGCTGCCTGCCTACCTACATGGCGCCGCATGCATCGCTGACCAGGGCCCGTGTCGAAGCAAGGAGGAGCGGCGACGGACGGGATGGGTCTCGTTCCCGTCCCCAATAAAGCAAGGGGACACCTAAGCGATGCATTAAATGCGTCTTGTCCTGTAATACGAGCGATAAGCTCGTAGCACTGTATGCCTTTCCACCTCCTGTGTGCCACTGTGGCAGCCCCTTTCGACTATAAAAGGAGGCCCATGGTGTACTGGAGAAGGATTCGGCTCTTTGGAATGACCCAGCCACCGTAGCTAGTTGGAAGGCTCAAGAACACTCAATACATCCACCAAAGCAGGACTAGGGTATTACGCATCCTCGGGGGGGGGGGGGGGGGGGGGGGGGGGGGGGGGGGGGGGGGAATCCTGCTCTTCTTGCAACCCTGCGCCCCGGCAACCATAGTAGGGATTCTTGTGATCCCATAGGTGTCGTTTCCCACCGACAAGAGGTAAATGAAATTTTGGAAATGCACCCTTCCTGTTTATGTCACGACTGAGAGTTATCAATATGTTCCATGCTAAACACATTAGTGGTGGTTCCCAAGCGATAAAAGAAAAGGTTTACTTCCCCTCCACCAACAAACACACTCCACGGCTAGCCGAATCCATGGGTACCATCCATACCAACAACAATCCTGGGGGATTTTTGTTTAATTATTTGCAATTTTTGATTTCGGGATTGGGCATCCCTATTACTGCCCCTTTCGTGCAAGGACGAGTGAATAAACACTCATCATGAGAATAACCCACTTAGCATAGAAGATACTGACTACCCCCTGTCATTCTATGAACAATCCAGGCACACAAAAACAGATATTTATTTGAAGTTTGTAGAGGTGGCACATGCAAATTTACTTAGAACGGTAGGGTAATACCGCATATAGGTAGATATAGTGGACTCATCTGGAATAACTTGGGTTTTAGGATTTTGATGCACAAGCAGTATTCCCACTTAGTACAGGCGAAAGCTAGCAAATAGGTTGGGAAGCGGCCAGCTAGAGAGCAAAAACGGTCATGAACATGCATTATGCATAATGAACATTGGATACTAGCATGAGTAGGATATGAACACCATGAAAATAAATATTATAGAGGCTATGTTGGTTTTGATTCAACTACATGCATGAGCATGTTCCAAGTCAAGCCACTTGAAACATTCAGAGGAGGATACCATATCATCATACTACATCACAATCATTTTAACGCAATGTTGACATCCAAGATAAATCATTATCCACTCCTAGCTACTTAAGCATGGCATGAGAAACTATAATCTCTAATTGTCATTGCAAACATGTTTGATCATAACATGTTGAATCATGGATACTAGGTTAAACATATTTACAAAAACAGAACAAGTTGAGTTCATACCCATTTCTCTCTGCCACAGCCAATTCATCAAATATCATCATTATTGCCTTTCACTTGCATGACCGAATGATATGAAAATATTAATAGTGCAAGAGTGTCGTGGACTAAGCTAGAATCTACAAATATTTTATTCAAAAGGTAAAGACAAAGCAATTTGGGATCTTTGTTAGATCAACAATAATGCATATGAGATCCACTCAACATTTTCATCGCGGTCTTCTCCTAGGTATGACTCAATAAAAAGAAAAGAAATTTAGAGAAAAACACTAAAATATTTTTGGACTTTTTAGTTTTTCTTGAGGAAAGCAAATTACAGAAGGAAAAACAAAAACAAGAAAAACTATTTACAGGGGAAAGCTCCCAACAAGCAAAATAAGAAGCGAGAAATCTTTTTGGGTTTTCTTTTTAATACTACAACTAATTAAACTAGAAAGAAAAACCAAAAAGAAGCAGGAAATATTTTTGGGTTTTCTCAAAGTTTTTCAAACACACAAGAAGAAAGCAAGAAAATAAATCTAGCATGTATACTACAATGAAAAAGTGTGAACACCGACAACTGGAATGAAATGTGTGAACATGAATGTAATGTCGGTGGAAATACATACTCCCCCAAGCTGAGGCTTTGGGCCTAGCTTGGTAATCACCACTCGTAGTAGCCATATGGTCCCATGTTGAAGTGATGTGGATTGGGCACCTGAGCATCCCACTCCTGCGGCTCCTCCTCTGCCTCTGCCTGGGCGTTCCAGTAGGCAATAATGTCCGCAGGCATGATCCTATATCCGCCCCTGGCAATAGAATCAAACAAAGCAGGTGCAGGCAACGGAACAATATCATGGGAATCCACGCTGAAAACTAGGTTGTAAGGAATATTAATAATAGACTTATTGATATCAGTGAACTGGTGATCCGTCATCGCCTGGTGATCTAAATAAACCTTGGGTAAAAGATAATCATGTTGGCGGATCTGAACGTTAAAATGACTCGCTAAATGAGTAGCATAAATACCGCCATGAATTTTGCCATTGGTTTTGTTAAGTTGTAGGCAACGTGCAACGGTAGCCCCGAGGCTAAAGGTGTTATCGCTGTATAGTGCATGGTGTAAAATAGCAAAGTCAGGGGCACTGAGTGCACCGACCTTCTCTCTAGCAATTAAGCACTTCGCGATAAATAAAGCAAAATAATGCACAGAAGGAAACTGCAAGCAAGTGGCGGTAACACTCGATACTCCTCTCTCATCTCCCACTGACAGTGTATGATAAAGGCCCTCAAAATCTACAGGCCTAGGTTCTCTTATTTCCCCGTCAGAAGGGATCAAGCATATATCACAAAAATCAATAAGTGGTATCTGACAGGTTTCAGCATATAAATTAAACTGCACCTCAGGGGGGGTTATTCCTACTCAGAAAATGAAAATTTTGCACAAAGGAATTTGTAAGGAGATGGTATTATTCACACTCAACTGCGATGAAGTCAGTGAGCCCAGCATTAGCAGCAAATTGTGCGAATTATTGATGGATTCCGGCTCCATCCACAAAGGGGTTATGCAGCCATTCGCATGGCGGCACCTCCGCCCTTCTTCGATTATGGAGGTCGTTGTCCGATGATTACCCAATGACTCCCTTGGCACTTTTCTTGGAGCCAAACTTCCTAAAGAAACTCATCTTATTCCTATAAATAAAATTCTGAAATTTTTAGTCCACAAAAATTTTGTCAACAAAACTTCACAGGATTGATAGCAACTACTCATAAGCATGCATAGAGGCTATATTGAGCATTCAAACTACTTAGAACTCTAAAAATTCAACATGCAAGCTCATCTACAATAGCACCAAGAGTAGCTAATTATTCAAAATATAATCCACTAAAGAAAAAACTAATTGGAGCAATGGAGGAGTGTGATACGTCTCCGTCGTATCTATAATTTTTGATTGTTTCATGCCAATATTCTACAACTTTCATATACTTTTGGCAACTTTTTATATTATTTTTTGGACTAACATATTGATCGAGTGCCCAGTGCCAGTTCTAGTGCCCAGTGCCTAGGGGCGCGCCCCCTATCCTGGGCGTGCCTGGGAGGCTTGTGGCCACCTCGTAAGGCAGTTGGTGCCCTTCTTCGGCCACAAGAAAGCTAATATCCAGATAAAAATCATGTTAAAATTTCAGCCCAATCCGAGTTACGGATCTCCGGGAATTTAAGAAACGGTGAAAGGCCAGAAAAGAGGAGCGCAGAAACAGAAGGAAACAGAGAGAGAGAGAGAGATCCAATCTCGGAGGGGCTCCCACCCCTTCGCCGCCATGGAGGACATGGACCAGAGGGGAAACCCTCCTCCCATCTAGGGGGAGGCCAAGGAAGAAGAAGAAGAAGGAGGGAGGCTCTCTCCCCCTCTCTCCCGGTGGCGTCAAAACGCCGCCGGGGCCATCATCGTGACGGCGATCTACACCAACAAATTCACTGCCGTCATCACCAACTCAATCCCCATCTATGCAGTGGTGTAACACCTCTTCTCCCCGCTGTAATCCCTACTTAAACATGGTGCTCAATGCTATATATTATTTCCCAATGATGTATGGCTATCCTATGATGTTTGAGTAGATCCATTTTGTCCTATGGGTTGATTGATGATTGTGATTGGTTTGAGTTGTATGTTTTATTAATTGGTGCTGTCCTATGGTGCTCTCCGTGTCGCTCAAGCATGAGGGATCCTCGCTGTAGGGTTTCCAATATGTTCATGATTTTCTTATGGTGGGTGGCGTGAGTGACAGAAGCACAAACCCAAGTAAGTAGGTTGTTTGCGTATGGGAGTAAAGAGGACTTGATACTTTAATTCTTTGGTTGGGTTTTACCTTAACGATCTTTAGTAGTTACAGATGCTTGCTAGAGTTCCAATCATTAGTTCATATGATCCAAGTAGAGAAAGTATGTTAGCTTGTGCCTCTCCCTCATATAAAATTGCAATAATGATTACCGGTCTAGTTATCGATTGCCTAGGGACAGATAACTTTCTTGTGTGACAAAAGGCTCTCTACTAAAACTAACTTAGTTTTTTTACCTAAACAGCCCCTATATTTTATTTATGTGTTCTTTATTATCTTGCAAACCTATCCTATCACACCTACAAAGTACTTCTAGTTTCATACTTGTTCTAGGTAAAGCGAACGTTAAGCGTGCGTAGAGTTGTATCGATGGTCGATAGAACTTGAGGGAATATTTGTTCTAACTTTAGCTCCTCATTGGGTTCGACACTCTTACTTATCGAGAAAGGCTACAATTGATCCCCTATACTTGTGGGTTATCAAGACCTTTTTCTGGGGCCACTGCCGGGGAGCAATAGTGTGGGGTGAATATTCTCGTGTGTGCTTGTTTGCTTTATCACTAAGTAGATTTTATTTGTTGTTCTAAGTTGTTCTCTATCTTTAGTTATGGATATTGAACACGAAATACCAAAAAAATTAGGTGTGCTTGCTACTCATGGACATGAGGAACCTCCTAAAACCCTCGATGCTCATTATGTGGAAAATATTAAACACTACTTTGATAATCCTGAGAAAACCCCATTCAACTTGATAATGGGAGACACATTGGATCAACGTGAATACTTTAGGGATTATTGCTTGACTCAAAAAGGGAAACTCATATGGGATCAAATTCATATGTTGCATTGGTATGCTCGGAATTTATGCTTGAGATATGATTATACTTGTTGCTCTAGGATGAAGGCTCCACACCTTCCCTTTTCATGTAAATTTAATGATAATGAAACCTTAGCTTATTATGCTAATGGTATATACGGTTACTATGATGTGGAACAAATAGAAGAATTCGTTGCTTTTAAGGGTGCTTATGAAATTGAATCTTTGTTTGAAAGGCGTGAAAATTATGATGATGCTGTTTACAGACCTGAAAATTATGCTATACTTAAATATTGCTATGAGAATTATGAATATAATGCTGATATTAATGAGTTCATTGAGAAATTCTCCGCTGTCCAAGAAGAGAATAAATTTTTGCAAGAATCTATGGAAGAAGAAATTGATGACACTGTGAGTTCATTGGATGAAAAAGATGACACTACTGCAGGATGCTGCTAACGCGACATTATGATCAGAGACCCTTTGACTAAACTATGTACGATGCATTAATCGCAAACGGGGATGTAAAAAACCCGTCAAAAAGATGTAAAATGTTTGCGATGGCGGAGACATCAAACATGGTTCAGATTTTAGTTACGTGTGCGATGCGGGGCATACGGTTGATCCAGAAGAACTGTTTGTGATGAGGCAGAACAACAGAAACGGGGAACCATATAAATGTATGTGCGATATACAGCATATAGTTCGCTTCGATGAACTGTGTGCTATTAGGGAATGCAATAGAAACGGTCAGCCAAATCAAGGTGTGTGTGATATACGGCATACGGTTCACTCAGAGGAACTGTTTTCGATTAGGGAAGAGAACAAAATGGTTCAACTTAACAAGATGTGTGTGATATGCGGCAGAGATGAGCCAAAAGAACACAAACAATTCGTGTAAACAAGATGTGTGTGATACGCAGCAAACAGCCCACTCGGATGAACTGTTTGCGATGAGAAATTATAACACAAATGGTTACTATAGTTAGTTCGTATGCGATTCTGTTCGTACAAAAAACTTTGAAAAATGCAAACTAGTTGCTTGCGGTGGCTAGGAGTATCGCACACGATGCATCTGCGAGTACTCGTGTGCGATGATTAGTAAGTCACACATACATTTCCTTATGTTAACACGTGTGTGATAAATAACACTTGGCACCGCATACGGTATTTGGGTTGTGTGTGTGCTCCACTTAGTCTTCCCGCACTCCAGCGAATGCTTCCTGCGCTCCACATGGGTGAATTGTAAAATCCACGCCTCTTCCCTCATCGGTTCCCCGCCACCAGCTAATGGCTTGTTGCATATAACCCAGGCGGCAACGCACCATCGCGACACTCTGTGCAGATCTAGTTCTCACCCATCTACCATTAGTTATTCCAAGCATGCCAGGCAACAACCAAAGCTTCGATGTCGACCCCTACCTACGTTACATCTTCGGCGAGGAGAACGAGCCGGAGCTGGTCCGGGAGCAAGAGCTTCATCGGCCGGTGCAGGCACCATGGCCCATCGGTAGCGATATCGGTGTGACAGTCCTTGGGCACACAATCAACATATTGCAGAGGAGGTGTGATGAGCAGTTTGACATCCACCGTGCAAAAGATCCAGAGCTGCTCGACGGCATGATCGATGACCCCCAGAAGAGCCGCCGTCTCCAGTGCTCATCGAGAGCCTGATGCCCTGCAAGGAATGGGCAGAGGACCTTGCGATTCAGTCAAGACACAGGTAGCCTATGGCTTCATCATTGCTCGCGGCGGCTATGTCAACCTCGATCCCAACGATGTGGTGGCCAGGCTCGAGCACATCCTTGGCCGAGTTGACGTCCCCGACGAAGTAGAACATCGCCAATGTGATATCTTGAGGATGCAGGTGATGGACGGAATTTGCTACCAGGCCAGAGACATGGAAATGGAGCGGTTCCACGAAGATATCATGCGCGCGATTGCACGCTGTCAAGCTCTTCCGAAAGAGGCCCAGCAGCCCCAAGAGCCTCCCAGTGCCAGCAGCTCCGTAGGCGGAGGCGGGTCGGGACACTTCGAATGGACGGCTGCAAGGGTGCTATGCAGATCATGGAGCCCGAGAAGACCGTCGTCCGAAGGCCGCCAGCTCAGCCTTTTAGCTTATATTTTATTATAATTGTATGCATATGTAGGTCGTGAGTGTTTTGGGCCTTGCCGCATGTGGCATTTTAAATTATCCTGAATATGTAAGACAATTATTAACCGTTGCCATTGTAAATTTGCCTCAACGGTGAGCAAAGCGCGTGCAGGGACGCCAGAGCGGAGCGCGCCGTGGCCGCCTCAATGGCGAGCAAAACGCATGAACGGAAGCGTGCAGAGTGCGTCGTGGAGGCGCGACGGTGCATCCATAGGACACCCCGTGGGAGGCGCGACGGTGCATCCATAGGACACGATGGTGATATCTTGACCATGTGTGATAGTGGGCAGACACGCACACGTACATCTGAGAACGCGGGCCCACATTTCGGGCTTCCGATGTGTGGCATACGGTTGATCCAAAAGAACTGTTTGCGATGAGGTAGAAACAACAGAAACGGGCTTTGTAGGCCCAGAACCATCAATAAGTTTTGACCTCATTTCTTGTCCCATTGCAGATTAGAACGCAATAAGTAATTGCAAATCTGTTCACACTTAGCACCGGGCTATAAAAACTACCCACTCGAAAATTAGTTCACAGTTCCTCTCCTCATCACCCACAAAATTAGTCTTTCCTGTGAAGTCCTTCCACCATGACCGGTAGGAGGAGTTTCGGGTGGACATATAACCGGCAGCAAAGACCAAGGCCGCGGAAGCACTAGAGAGGTCCCGCCGCGAAGCGGCAGCCACAGCAGAGATGTCCCAGCATGCCGTGGAGCCCTCGAACAAGCTCTCACAAGCGTACTCGTCGCATCGGTGATCGCGACGAGATGGGGTTGCTGAAGTCCTTGGACGGCGACGATGACATTCTCCCTGGCCTCATTAAGCAGTAGGAGCTGGTCGACGGCTTGATGAAGCTGCTCGAGATCAGTGATGCCTCGGTTGACAAGGCGACCGGCCTCGTCGAGCAACTCATAGGTGACAATGCAAAGCACCTCAAGGCGCTCACCGAGAAGGAGTAGGAGGCCGCCGGCTGGAAGATGCTGCATGAGCAGAGCAGTGCCTCGGGGATGACGCTGATAGCGGTCATCGAGGAACTGATGGGTGACTTGACGAAGCTCCAGATCGAGCGTGAACAGGAGGTGGAGGAATCCGTGGCTGCTTTCAAGCAAAGTCGTGAGGAATTGAAGAAAGAGCTGGAGGATGTCGTCGCCCAGCGATCCATCGACGAGTGGAGACAGTAGCGACCCAGATCGTAGTCTATGATTTCCTTCTTCTCTTGCCCCCATGTCTTCCGAGCTTTGCCGCATGTGGCATTTTAAATTATCCGGAATATGTAAGACAACTATTATCCGCGCCATTGTAAATTTGTCATCATATTATCTGTTGCCATTTTATTTGTCGTTGTATTATCCATTGCCCTATGTGGCAATTTAAATTAGGCCGGAATACGAGTTGAAAACACGAACAAAGCAAATGCTGCCATGGGATCACAAGCAAACACCCTCCATCCAGGTGCTTTAATTAACCGCGTGTTAAACAGTGGCTCGGCCGCCATTAAGGGAGAAGTTGTGAGCGAGGCGGGCGGCTGCTGGATGGAGGTCAAAAAGCTCGCTTCCCGGTGAGCATGGGCGGCCTTGCTGCTCGCACGTGTCCCATTGAGCCTGTGAGGTGGACAGGATGCACGCGTCCCATCGAGCCTGCGTGGTGGACTGCTCGCACGCATCCTGTTGAGCCTGCACGGCGAACTTCTCGTGCTCGTCCCGTCTAATCAAACAGCTGCACGCACACCACTGAGTATGGTTAAATTTTGGCACAGGTAGTGGCCGTACTTAAATGGTTACGGGAACACACGGTTCATATAATACAACCATTTGTGATATAACGTGTTAGCTATTTTTTCAAAAGGACTTCGTTGGCTATTAATGTGTGCGCCTTGTCTCAAACTGGACGATTTTTTTTACCACGGCATATATGTGCCATGTCATGAAACCATGCCAAGTTTCATGTTTTTTGGGTGAGTTTTTGATTTACTGGGATCTAAACACAGAGATTCTCAATGTTTCAGGACGACGAGAAGTTTGTAATTCATTCCCATTCCTTAAATGAGACCTAAACATGCACCCAATGACACATGTACGATTTCCCACCCACTTTGCTTCACTGGAGCATGTGCTTGTAGTTCAAATTTGAATTATGGACTACATTAAATGCCTAGAAAACTTAATTAATATATACAATGGCCAAACGAACGCTGAACAGTTTCAAATTTCAGCACGGCACTCCTGTTATCCTATGTTGCCTATAGAAAACAAAGTTCAAGGCGAGAAGAGGCAGCGATTATCTTTCGCCCACAAGAGGGGCATGTTTCCCTACCGGAACCACGAGGGTTGCGAGAAGCTTCGGTTTGTAAGAGGCATGTAATATAGCTTATCCCAAGTTGTACAATTATTTTACCACAACATATATGTGGCATGTAGTGACACGCTGCAAAGTTTCATGATTTCCTGGTGAGTTTTGGATTTACACAGATTTAAAAACCGAGATTCACAATGTTTGTGGCAAAGCCAGGATGCCGAGACGGTTGAATTCATTCCCATTCATTCCATGGGACCTAAACATGCACCCCAAGGACACATGTATGTTTTTTCTAGCCATTTTGGTGCACTGGAGCATGTATTTGTAGTTCGGATTTGAATTATGGACATTAAATGCCTAGAAAACTCAATTAATGAGTAAAAAGGTCAAACGAACCCTGAATAATTTCAAAGTTCAGCGCGAATCTCCCGTTGTTCCATGTTGTGTGTAGAAGAAAATTCAAGGCTAGAAAAGGGAGCGATTATTGTTTCTCCCACAAGGGGACACGTTTCCCTATTGAAACCACGAGGGTTCTTGCGACAGGCTCCAGTTTGTAAGAGGTTTGTAATAAAGCTTGGCCCAAATTGGACAATGTTTTTACCACGACATATATGTGCCATGACGTGACACCATGCCAACTTTGATGACTTTCTGGCAAGTTTTGGATTTATGGGGATTTAAAAACCGAGATTCCAAATGTTTGAGGACGAGCCAGGACGCTGATACGGTTGTAATTCATTCCCATTCCTGGCATGGGACCTAAACATGCACCCAAGGACACATGTATAATTTTTCTCGCCATTTTGGTAAACTATAGCATGTATTTGTAGTTCAGATTTGAATTGTGGACATTAAATGCCTAGGAAACTCAATTAGTGTATAAAAAGGCCAAACGAACCATGAATAAGTTTAAATTTCGCACGGATATCCTGTCGTTCCATGTTGCCCGTAGAAGAAAATACAAGGCGAAAAGAGGCAGTAATTATCGTTTCGCCCACAAGGGGGACACGTTTCCCTATCGGAACCATGAAGCTTCTTTGAGAGAAGCTCCAGTTTGTAAGAGGCTTGTAATAAAACTTGCGCCAAAATGGACAAAAAAATTCCTCGACATATATGTGCCATGTCGTGACACCATGCCAAGTTTCACGATTTTCGGGTGAGTTTTGGATTTATGGGGATTTAAAAACCAAGATTCTTCTCACGAAATGTTTTCAAATAGCACTCGGTTCACTCACAAAAGCCGTGTGCCTACCAAACCATGGCCGATGCCCCCTCCCACCTGCTGCGCGCGTGATCTGAGTCGTGCGTTCTGATTGGCCAGAACCCAAACCCCACGGATTGTACGTCTACACCGTTGGATGCTCCCAAATCAAACGACAATCCTCAACCCTTTCGACAGCACATGCAGTATATGGGTAAGCACTGTGCACATGCGTCGTGCTAGCTCACGCTTCCTTCTCTACTAAGTTTTCTGTATTAATGTTGTTATATATATCCAAACAGGCTACCGTTTCCCGCCACTCCTCTCATCGGTTTCCCACCTCTTCTCCCATCGTTTTCCCGATACCAGTGTCAGTGCTCATTGAAGGCTATGCGGCGACACTCCGGCCATGTAAATATCGCACATAGTTTCTAAAAGCACAAATGTGTGTGATAGGAGGGAGTAGGTCCCATAGGGTGACCAGCGTGAAATGCCTTAAAGGCAAGGAGGCAATTCCTATCAGCAAGGGGTGGCTTCCCATGCACTAGCCAAGTCGAATAGAACACAGAAGTTAAGCGTGCTCGGGCTGGAGTAGTCCAAGGATGGGTGACCCGGTGGGAAGTTGCATATCTCAAGCTTCATTTAAATGCCACGACATGGTCATTATAGAGATAAATATCTCTATGGTGACCTATCATGGCAATTATATAAACCTTGGGATCCTTGTTTTGCTAATTTGTAGACTATGTTTTTATTGGTTATTTTTTGCTCTAAAAATTAAAGAATGATTGACTCTATAGTGACCTATCAAGGCGATTATATAAACCATTTTCAGGTCGCATGCAGGGTATAGGGGGCAGGGTGTTCTGATCGAGCATGTCTCCCTTGTGCAGTTTATAGACGCTGCACATATCTATGGGCTCCCCGAGGTATATATATTATCCTTTACCGATAATGAGGGGGCACACACAATCTATCCCTTTGACCCAACAACGAGAAGGGTTTAACCATGATGGTTTCCTATTGCTATTTGTGCCACGTTAGACCAAATAAAATTTGAGCACATGCGTTGGACGACCCCCCCCCGGGGGGGGGGGGGGGGGGGGGGGGGGGGGGGGGGGGGGGGGGGGGGGGCTTGGGGTCGGGTACAGTGTTTGGTTTGTAATGTAGTTGGTGGCCCATCGAAGTTGTGCATTCGGGATTTAAACACATCACACACCACCGTACCCATACATATTTTCGGGCCGCATGTAGTGTATACGGGGTCTTCTGATTGACCACGTCTCCCTTGTGCGGTTTTTTGTGATGACACGCATATCTGTGGGCTCCCCGAGTGCATATATATCATCCCTTTGACCGATAACGAGGGGTATGCGTTGGCCATGAATGGATTCCTCCTAGTTCGTGTTAGGGCCGGTCACCGTCACATGTCGTTCAACCTGTCGGATCGTGGGTTCCAGCAAACCCTTGAGGTTCGAACTCTGGGGTGCACACGAAGAACACTCTCTTCCTAGCTCGCTCGCACAACGATCTCAAGGCCTAGCTCGACGAACCCAAAGAACACGAGACACGAGGGTTTATATTAGTCCGGGCCACCATTGTGGTGTAATACCCTACTCCAGTGTGGTGTGGTGGATTGCATCGTAGGCTGAGGATGAACAAGTACAAGGTATGAACAGCCTCCTGAGGAGAGGTGTTCTTGAGCTCGGTGAGCTGGTGAGAGTATGGGTGGTCTGAACGATCCGTCCTCCGATCCCCTCTGTATGGTGATGGCTAGTCCTATTTATAGAGGCCCGGGTCCTCTTCCCAAATATTAAGTGGGAAGGGATCCCACAACGGCCAAGTTTGAAGGGGGACAACTAGTACAAGCTATCCTGACAAAAGGTGGTCTTCGCCTGCCAAAGGCTCTTGTGGTGACACTGCCGTGGGCTCTGTGGTGACCTCTGTCCTGCCATCCTGCTGGTCTTGGTCTCGTTGCACCGATATGGAAACCTTTGCCTGATGCCTCGGGACTCCTCGCCTGCGCCTGCCTCTTTAGCACCAAAGAGGAAACTGGTACACTGCGCCCGCTGGCACCCGCCTGGCCTTGGTCGTCATGGCTCACGTCACGTGAACCTCGTGAGGTGCCCCTTGCATAGATATCTCCGCTCCTCGGGAGCCAGCCTAGTGAGGCTGCCCCTGAGGAGGTCTTGGTGTTGCCCGCCTCGCGAGGCTTGGCCCCTCGCGAAGGTCTTGAGTAGTTGTTGTTGAAGATGGGCCGTACCAGGCCATTGGTGGAGCCACGCCATGGGCCGCAGGCAGGCAAGTCTGGGTACCCCCGTTCCCAGGACGCCGACAGTAGCCCCCGGGCCCAAGGCACGCTCAGACTTGGCTTCGAGGCGAAGCCAAAGGGCAAGTGCGGTAGCGCCGCAGGCCCCAACCGCCTGCGGCCTTGATTGACGCGTGGTGATTAACGGGACGTGGGCGCCTCCGCTTCCCCACGCTGCCTCGGCAACCATTCGACTTGACGAGACCCTGCTGCATGCAGAAGAAAACCATCATTACCTATGATCGTGGAGGCCGGTGGTTGGCCTCCTCCTGGCTATAAATGAGGACAGGGGCAGAGCCCCCGACGCCCATCTCTTTCTCCTCTCCGTCTGCTTCTTCTTCTTCCTTGCTCCACCGTCTTGCCGCAACACCCATGGCACCGACGAAGAGGTTCTCGGCCGCGGAGAAAGGGAAGGTTCGCCAGGAGGGGCCTGGCTCGCCACCGCCTAAGAGGGGGCGTGGTCGCCCCCGCAAGCACGCGGCGACCCCCCGCTGTGGCTCCTCAAGGGCGCGGACGCACTCCTTCGGGGGCCGGCGTCGCCCTTGGCGGCTGTGGCTGTGTCTCCTCCCGCGGTGGGGGCCGTTCTAGGTGGAGCAACCCTTGCGCCGAGGGGAGGCACGCCATGGTCGCCCAGCCTCCTCGTCCACGCTTCCATTCGGCGGAGGTGCTCCCGGAGTTCGTCGTGTGGTCAGAGCAGCCGGCCGGCACTTGGCTCTAGCTCCCGCGCTCCTTCGCCGGCGAGCTGCCGGCCGCAGATCTTGATGGCTTCTGGCTACAAGCCGACGGCTGCTGCAGCAAGGCCTCGTGGGTCACGGTGGAGGTTTCTGCCGCGGGCAACGTGGTCCAGTCCCGCGGCTGGCAGACGTTTACCAGCGCGCGCGGCCTGGGCAGGAGGTGCACCCTCCACTTCAAGTGCGATGGCGGGGGGGGGGGGGGGGGGGGGGGGGGGGGGGGGGGGGGGGGGGGGGGGGGGGGGGGGGGGGGGGGGGGGGGGGGGGGGGGGGGGGGGGGGGGGGGGGGGGGGGGGGGGGGGGGGGGGGGGGGGGGGGGGGGGGGGGGGGGGGGGGGGGGGGGGGGGGGGGGGGGGGGGGGGGGGGGGGGGGGGGGGGGGGGGGGGGGGGGGGGGGGGGGGGGGGGGGGGGGGGGGGGGGGGGGGGGGGGGGGGGGGGGGGGGGGGGGGGGGGGGGGGGGGGGGGGGGGGGGGGGGGGGGGGGGGGGGGGGGGGGGGGGGGGGGGGGGGGGGGGGGGGGGGGGGGGGGGGGGGGGGGGGGGGGGGGGGGGGGGGGGGGGGGGGGGGGGGGGGGGGGGGGGGGGGGGGGGGGGGGGGGGGGGGGGGGGGGGGGGGGGGGGGGGGGGGGGGGGGGGGGGGGGGGGGGGGGGGGGGGGGGGGGGGGGGGGGGGGGGGGGGGGGGGGGGGGGGGGGGGGGGGGGGGGGGGGGGGGGGGGGGGGGGGGGGGGGGGGGGGGGGGTCTGTGTTGTGTTGTGGCATCTATGCTTCATGTAGACGTAGAGGGATAACTTAGCTTGACACATCCGAGGTAGTTTCCACCTCGCGAGGAAGCGCCTCCTGGCATCCGGCGAGGCTTCCCTACTGCCGACTCGGGAGCCACCGACCTCGGGAGGTACCTCGAAGCTGCAAAAATTCATTAGGAAATCCCTATCCTTCCTTGCACGAGGCCCCAGGCAAGGGCTGATATTGGCCTAGCGCACCACGTCGCGGTACCCGTGGGGCACGGACTTAGAAGGGTGCACCGATCATGAGCTCAACCGAGGGCGCCTCGCAAAGATCAGTGGAGCCAAAGCTCTGGGGCGACAAGGCTTTGGAGAGGTGTGCCCATGACTGGGTTAGCCCAGCGCACACACACACCTGCCCAGCCCCCGTGCGAGGCATGCGAGGGAGAGCGTCGGGCAACTGCCGTTCCCCCTGGCGCATAACAAAAGAACCGAGCAAAAAAGTAGAGAGAAGAAGGGACTCAATCAAGCAATCGGGAAATGCCAGAACTACAAATTCCATTAAAAGGGTTGCAAACCAAATACAGAAAGCAAATGAATAGCCGCGTCCGGCACCTAGTCTAGTCTTCTCACCAGCGCGGAGCTAAGTGCTGCCACTAGGACGTGGGAGGGAGCCCCCGAGGCCTAAGGGCAGCACTCCGGAGACTCTGGGGCGTGTACAGCCCCACTCATTATTACGTGAGAGTGTCACAAGCGGAGACCTTCACAGGCACTGGGCCTTGCTTCATGGGTAGAACTTCCAGAGGTGTTGGATGTTCCAGGCGTTCTGGATGGGGATCCCGTCCTGCGTCTCCAATCGCGCGGCGCCAGGCCTGGAGACGCGGGCAATCCTAAATGGGCCCTCCCACATGGGCGAGAGCTTATGCAACCCTTCCCTGGAGAGCACCCGCCTCAGGACGAGATCGCCCACCTCGAGCGTCCTGGAGCGGATGCTACAACAGTGATACCGTCGCAGCGCCTGCTGGTACCTTGCCGCCCGGAGCGAGGCTTGGCGGCGGCGTTCCTCCCCCAGGACGAGGTCCATCCCACGTATGGCATCCTGACATGCCTCGTCAAATGCCAGGACCCGCGCGGAGCGATGCCTGACCTCGTGTGGGAGAACCGCTTCGACTCTGTAGACGAGGAAGAACGGGGTCTCACCTGTTGCCTTGGTGGCGGTGGTGCGGATGGACCACAGCACGGACTGGAGCTCATCGTGCCAGCCCCTGCCACGGGCCTCGAGCTTCTTCTTGAAAGTCCTAGTCTTGAGGCCTCTCAAGACCTCCACGTTGGTGTGCTTGGCCTCACCATTGCTCCTGGGGTGTGCCACTGAGGCGTAGCATATCTTGCATTCCAAGGTTAGCAAAATATGTCTTGAAGAGGTTGCTAGTGAACTGCGAGCCATTGTCGGTGATGATGCGGTTAGGGACCCCAAACCAGCTCACGAGGCCCTTGATGAACTTGACTGCAGAGCCGACTGGGATGGTGCGGACGGCCTCCACCTCCGCCCACTTCGTGAACTTGTCGATGGCGACTTAGAGGTAGCGGTAGCCTCCGGGCGCTCAGGGGAATGGACCCAGGATATCCAGCCCCCAGACCATGAACGGCCATGAGAGTGGGATAGTCTGGAGGCCCTAAGCCGGCTGGTGGATTTGCTTGGCATGGAACTAGCAGGCTTTGCAGGATCTCACCAGCTCAATTACGTTGTTGAGTGTCGTGGGCCAGTAGAACCCACTGCGGAACGCCTTGCCTACCAGGGTGTGTGACGACGAGTGATGCCCGCAATCTCCGCTGTGTATCTCAGCTAGCAGCTCGCACCCCTGCTTCCTGGAGATGCATCGCAAGGAAACATCATTCGGTCATTTTCTGTATAGCTCACCATCTCGGATGCAGTATGCCGTAGCCTGCCGAGCCACGCGCTCCGCGTCCTCCTCCTTCTCCGGTAGTGTTCCTTGCCCCAGGTATGCCCTGAACTCTTGGGTCCAACACCCCTCCTGAGGCTCGAGTGCGAGGAGCAGGCGCGCTCCTGAGGTCAGGCCGCAGGCGGGGGCTCTTGAGGCTGGTGGCGGGGGAAGCTCCTCTCGAGGCAGCGGTGGCTCCGCAGCCGGAGGGGCCGCGGAAGGCTTGAAGAGCCGCTCCTCGAAGACGCCGGGTTCCCTGACGTTTGGACGCCCTCTTGGCAATGTCGTTGGCTTCCTTGTTTCTGCCGCGAGGCACATGCTGTAGCTCCAGGTCCAAAAATTGCTTCTCCATCTTGTGTACCTCCGCGAGGTATGCCTCCATGTGCTCGTCCTTTGGTTTGTACACCTTGTTGGAAAGTTGACGAGGAGCTGAGAGTCACCCTTGATGGTGAGGCGTTTCACCCCCAAGGCTGCCGCAGCCTTGAGGCCGGTGATCAACACCTCGTATTCGCGATGTTGTTGGAGACCTTCTCGCCCTGATGGAAGCAGAGCTGCACGACGTAGTAGAGCTTGTCCTGGGTGGGCGAGACGAGCACGGCGCCAGCCCCTGAGCCTTGGCATGCGAAAGCACCGTTGAAGTACATGACCCAGCCGTCTGGTGCTTCGTTTCCCGGTGAGAGAGGTCGGTCCTCGCCTGCTTCGGGCCTTGGGGCGTTGGTCCATTCTGCCACGAAGTCGGCGAGTGTGGCTCCCTTGATGACCCTGGTGGCGTTGAACTCCAGCTGAAATGCCTGCAACTCGATGTTCCATTCGGCGACCCTTCCTGCGGCATTGGGGCTCTAGAGTATCCTCTCCAGTGGGTACGCCGAGACGACCTTGATGGGGTGGCCTTGGAAGTAGTGATGTAGCTTGCGCGAGGCCATGAGGAGCGCGAGTAGAAGCTTCTGTGGCATGGGATAGCGTGCCCTTGCGTCCCGTAGCACCATGCTGACAAAATACACTGGGTGCTCGACGAGGGTGGGAGCTTCGATGGGGCCCGAGGTCTCCGGAGCTTGGGACGCCTCCGGAGACCGGGGGACCTCAGGAGCTTGGGACGCCTCCGGAGGCCGGGGGACCTCAGGAGCTTGGCTGCCCATTGAGGCCACCGCGGTCTCAAGGGCACCATCTTGTGGAGCCTGGTCATCTGCCGACGTTGCTGTGGGTTTAGGGGCGCCGTCGTCGTGCCGCACCTTCCCAACTGAAGGTGAGGCATTGTGCGGCTGGCTCTAGGCCTGATGTTCCTCACGGACGGCCGCCAACACTGTGCTGGCGGAATGAGGCATGGTGGCTAGGTAAAGCACCAGGGGCTCGAGGGGACGAGGCGCTACCATCACAGGTGGGCTGGTCAGGTATCTCTTGAGGTCTTGGAATGCTAGGTCAGCCTCCGGGGTCCACTCGAACGGGCCTTTCTTTTTCATCAGCTTGAAGAACGGTAGGGTGCGCTCCCCCAGCTTGCAGATAAAGCGCCCCAGCGAGGTCACACAGCCCGCGAGCTTTTGCATTTCTTTGAGGGTCTGAGGTGGGCTCATGTCTTCTATTGCCTTGACCTTCTCCGGATTTGCCTCGATCGCCCTGTGCGATACGAGGAAACCCAGCAGCTTGCCGGATGGGACGCCGAACACGCACTTCTCTCGATTGGGCCACAGACCCACTTGGCATAGGATGGCGAATGTATCCTCCAGGTCCTGAATGAGGGTCTTTGCCTCCCGAGACTTCACCACAATGTCGTCGACGTAGGCCTCTGCGTTCCTCCCGAGCTGCTGGCCCAGGGCGATGTGCATTAGTCGCTGGAAGGTCGCCCCAGTGTTGCGCAGCCCAAATGGCATGCAGGTGTAGCAGTACACCCCGCACGGGGTCAAGAAGGCCGTCTTTTCTATGTCTTCCACTACCATCTTGATCTGGTGGTAACCCGAGAAGTCATCCAGGAAACATAACAGGTCGCACTCTGCAGTGGAGTCGACGATCTGATCGATGCGCGGAAGCAGAAATGGGTCCTGAGGGCAGGCCTTACTGAGGTTGTGAAGTCGACACACATGCATTCCTTCCCGCCCTTCTTGGGCACGGCAATAGGGATCGCCAACCACTCTGGGTATTGGACTTCGCAGATGACACCCGCCGCCTGCAGCTTGCGGGTTTCCTGGACAATGAAGGACTTCTTCTCCGTGGACTGCCATTGCGCCTTCTGCTTCACCGGGCGCACATTGGGGAACACCCTTAAGTGGTACTCAATTACTCCCCTCGGGACCCCCACCAGCTGCTTGGGCTCCCAGGCAAATACCTCTTTGTTCGCTCGCAAGAACTTCACCAGTGCCTCTTCTTGGTCGAGGTCGCAGTTGGTGCCTATAGTGAAGGTGGCTCCTGAGGCCCCGTCATGATCGACTGGTACTTGCTTCGTCTTGGCACGATCTTGCGAAAATAGCTGCTTCCTCTTCGCTGGTGCAGCCCCCTAGGCCCTGGACACTGCCTTGTCTGCGGGGTGAGCTGCCGCTGCGGCATTGAAGGCGATCCTGAGGGCTACCAGGGCCCCCTTGGTGTCCCCGGCCACTGTGAGATCACCATTGCTTCCTGGCATCTTCATGAGGTTGTAGGCGGGATGGGTCGCCTCCATGAACTGGGCCAAGGCAGGGTACCCGAGGATGGCATTGTACGGGAGGTTGATGCGAGCGATGTCGAAGTCGATGAGCTCGGTGCGGTAGTTGTCTCGGGTACCGAAGGTGACAGGGAGGCGGATCTTCCCTAGGGGGCTGGTGGAACCACTGCCGACCCCGGAGAAGGGCTTGGTGTGGCGGAGCCGGCCAAGTGGTACATGGGGCAAGATGAAGGCTTCTACGGAGAGCACGTTGAGGCCTGCCCCTCCGTCGATGAGGGTCTTGGTGACTACTACGTTGCAGATGGTGGGCGTGCAGAGCATTGGAAGCGCGCCTGAGCCCGCGGTGATTGCTGGGTGGTCCTCCGAGCTGACGGTGAGGTCGGCCTGGGGCGCCGCCCATCCCGGGGAAGCCCCCTACTGCACGCGGGCAGCACCCATCTGGCGGATGAATTGCTTGACGTGGCGATCTGAGGGTGGCGCCTGTGAACCACCAAGGAGGGCCGCTATAGCAGGGGGGCCTGCGCCGCGAAGCGTGCGGTGAAGAGGATGCGCAGTTCCTCCCAGGAGGCCACAGAGGATCCCGCTAGGTTGAGCAGCCAGGCGCGCGGCACGCCAGCGAGGGCCATGGGGAACCAGTTAGCCATGACTTGGTCGGCACCTCCGGCTTCAAGAACGGCCTCCTCGTACGCCATCAAGAAGGCTGTTGGATCCGCCGTGCCATCGTAGCGAGGCGGCATCTTCGGTTTGAACTTGTGCGGCCACCGCACTTGCCGCAAGGTGGGGGCGAAGGCCTGGATGCCCACGGCACCCCCGCACGTGCCCGTCGACCCAGTCGGAGGAGTGGCACCTGCCATGCGAGCAGGACAAAGCGGGCAGAGAGGCGAAGCTTCGGCGCACCCCTACCTGGCGCGCCAAATGTTGGATCGTGGGTTCCGGCAAACCCTTGAGGTTCGAACTCTGGGGTGTGCATGAAGAACACTCTCTTCCTAGCTCGCTCGCACAACGATCTCAAGGCCTAGCTCGACGAACCCAAAGAACACGAGACACGAGGGTTTATACTAGTTCGGGCCACCGTTGTGGTGTAATACCCTACTCCGGTGTGGTGTGGTGGATTGCCTCGTAGGCTGAGGATGAACAAGTACAAGGTATGAGCAGCCTCCTGAGGAGAGGTGTTCTTGAGCTCGGTGAGCTGGTGAGTGTATGGGTGGTCTAAACGATCCGTCCTCCTATCCCCTCTCTATGGTGATGGCTAGTCCTATTTATAGAGGCCCGGATCCTCCTCCCAAATATTAGGCGGGAAGGGATCCCACAACGGCCAAGTTTGAAGGGGGACAACTAGTAAAAGCTATCCTGACAAAAGGTGGTCTTCGCCTGCCAAAGGCTCTTATGGTGACGCTGTCGTGGGCTCCATGGTGACCTCCGTCCTATCGTCCTGCTGGTCTTGGTCTCGTTGCACCGATATGGAAACCTTTGCCTGATGCCTCGGGACTCCTCGCCTGCTCCTGCCTCTTTAGCACCAAAGAGGAAACTCGTACACTGCGCCCGCTGGTGCCTGCCTGGCCTTGGTCGTCATGGCTCAAGTCACGTGAACCTCGTGAGGTGCCCCTTGCATAGATATCTCCGCTCCTCGGGAGCCAGCCTAGTGAGGCTGCCCCTGAGGAGGTCTTGGTGTTGCCCGCCTCACGAGGCTTGGCCCCTCGCGAAGGTCTTGAGTGGTTGCTGTTGAAGATGGGCCGTACCAGGCCATTGGTGGAGCCACGCCATGGGCCGCAGGCAGGCAAGTCTGGGTACCCCCGTTCCCAGGACGCCGACACAACCAAAGCTCGAGCTCATGCATTGTCAGGATTCCCTCCCATATGCTCGGATTGCTGGGTTTGACCTATGCCATACCCTGCATATCTCATCCTTAACTAACTGGCCTTCATGGTTGTTGTCTATATCGAGAGGTAGGCACCACATCTAAATTGTACATTATTCTATATTGAAAACACACATCACCCCTTCCAACGTACATCATTTTGGGCCACATGCAAGAGGTGCTGGTTTTGTGGTCCCTCTCGTGCGATTTTTATGATGGTTCAATCTATTGGCCCAAGCAGTTTATCGAAAACAACAGTTGTTGTTTGACCAAACGATAGATTCACTGTTCCGTCTTATGGTAGGTCATGGCGACATGCATGTATGAGCAAAGTATCATTACGTGCATCCGCCCCGCTGACACGAAGTGGGAGGTGGTGGGTCAAGCACCCTAGCTAGCTACGACATTATGTCATTATAGATATATCCAAGGGTGCTTTCGGGTTTGCGAGGCAGGTGCCACCAAAGTTGTGCATTGTGTATTTAAAGTTTTAAACATCACACCCAATATTCCTACATATATTTGGCCACTTCCAGGTGGTTCTTGACTTCTGGCCCCTCTCATCGATCTTCGATGACGCGCCCAACCGTGGGCCCGCGCGGTCAAAGTTGTGCATTGGAATTTTGAACATCACAGACCACCCTTTTCACTCATATATAATTGGGCCACATGCTGGTGTGGCTGTCTTCTGTCCCTCTCTAATGTTTTTTTTTGCTGCAAAGACTCTGATGACGCTCAACGGACACGGGTATAATGTCTTAAACATGTGCGATACAAGTGCGCTGTGAATCACCACGACTGCGCAAGCGCGAGCAAGGGTGGAGGTACTGGCTCAACCGTGTGTGATGCAAGTGCGCTGTAAAATCACCACGACTATGCAAGCGCGAGCAAAGGGTGGAGGTACTGGCTTAACCATGTGTGATGCAAGTGCGCTGTAAAATCACCACCTGCGCAAGATAAAGGCGGGTAGTTTATTTAGAAATTAGGACGAACCGTGTGTGATAGACCAGCTAGCTAGAAATCTAAAAACAAACTACCCGCCTTGAGCGTTGCAAAAATCGGCGGTTCCGCCACTTTTTCTTATTATCATACACGCATATTCTTATTGGACTGTGCGCAATCTTGGGTACTCCCACCCTGCACCAATTCCTTTACCCAAATTTTAGTAGCGGCCGTACTTCAACCGTCGCCCACACTCCTTTAGCACTGACCTTACAGTAAAATTGTAGTAGCCGAGGCATTTGAACCATCGCCCTCCCTCGTCCACCACCATCTCCACCCCCCATTACTAAAATTTTCAGTAGCCGCGGTGTATCCTCAAAAACCACCCCCCCTCCACAGTCCCCCCACCCGGCCCCCTCCCCCCTCGAGCCCTAGCTCGCCGCCACCACCGCCAACCCCTGTCGGTCTGCCCGTTCCTCCTAGCTTAGATCATAAAGTTCAGGTTACGCAACGATTCCCATACCGTCGCCCCACTCCCCTGAGTTTTTAGATGAGGCTTGTGGTGTCCCTCCCCGCCAGATCCACATCCCCTGCTCAAGAATGCCGTAGCCTAAGCTCGACCACGTATCCCGGGGAGCCCGACGAGCGTTCGGCCAAGAAGAGGTTTATCATGGCCTCTCCAGCGGACGTTGGCGAGGTGGCCGCCGTTCGCCCCAACCTGTCGATCCCGGAGTAACACGTCGCCGTGAAAGCCGGTGAAGACATTGACTACATTGCCATGCCGAAGGCTTCATGTCAGCGGGCTAGCATATTACTGTATCTCGGGAAAGCTAGCTACGACATCAAGCTCGTCGACAGCGACGGCTTCACGCGGGCCATGTCACAGGTTAAGTGGTCCATCCCTAACCCCTCTGGTTCAACTATCGTCCATCTCTTCGACGGCCCTGCCACTGATCTCCTCCGCCAAGCGGTCAAGGATATGCGATCCTTGTACGCCATCGAGTCCATTTTGTCATTTCTGAAGGACACGTTCTACGGCGGCGGCTTGGGATCCTCAATTGCCAAGTCATATCTCATCGACCACGACCACGACCACAAGGAGGGCACCCAGAAAGGTTCTTCCAAGGTGAAACAGCCCATCTGTGACATCAAAGAGCACACCATGGGTCTGTGCTCTTCCAACTGGAAGGATCTCGTCCATGGCATGTGAGGCAACATCCAATCAGCAAATCTTACCTTTTCTAGCTTGCTAACCTGTACCCTTTGTTGTAGTAGCATTTGTCGTGTGGTGCTTTAACTGTGCCGTGTTTAATTATTTCAGTTATGTAAAAATGTATTGTTCAATAGGGCTATGTGATGTTTAAGTATGAATTGTCCACTTCAGTTTCATGAATGGCTATATTTGGTTGTTTATAGTGAGTAGATGCCTTGTTTATCTGTATTTGGTTGTTAAGTTGGTTGCAGTGAGCATTTTTCCAGTTATCGAGCAGATGCCTTGTTTATATGTATTTGGTTCTTAGGTTGGTTGCAGTGAGCATTTGTCCAGTTATCAAGCAAATGCCTTGTTTATCTGTATTTGGTTGTTAGGTTGGTTGCAGTGAGCATTTGTCCAGTTTTCAAGCAGATGCCTTGTTTATCTGTATTTGCTTGTTAGGTTGGTCGCAGTGAGCATTTGTCCAGTTTTCAAGCATATGCCTTGTTTATCTGTATTTGCTTGTTAGGTTGGTTGCAGTGAGACTCTGCCTAGTTTTCAATGGCTATATTTGGTTGTTATACTGATCATTTATGCCTTGTTTATTTCAGTCATTCACAATGTGATGTTCATTATGTGCAAGTCAGAACTGTGCTGCTCGACTGCATCAATGCTAGTTTGAACGGCTATATTTGGTTCCAGTTATGCCTAGTGTAGTTAACACATGCCCTTTATTTCAGTTTTACACATTTATCCAGTGTGATGTTTAAGCATTACCTACGTTCTATTCATTTTCAACAATACCAGTTTGAATTGCAATATTTGATGGTTGTTAAGCCTGTTATCGGTAACATTGCCTTCCATTTTATATCTGCTTTAACAGCATGCTGAAACCAACACATTCAAGCTATCATTCAGAGATTATGTTGTTTACCTTTGCTATATTTGTTTGATGTTAAGGTTGCTGTACTTATCATGCCTTTCCACTACTTATGCAGGACAACAACGACAGTGGCCACCATTTTCCGCCGAGGTTAGTGTCGGTGTCAAAACCGGCCGATCTCGGGTAGGGGGTCCCAGACTGTGCGTCCGAGGATCGAAGGTAACAGGAGGCAGGGGACACAATGTTTACCCAGGTTCGGGCCCTCTTAATGGAGGTAATACCCTATTTCCTACTTGATTGATTTTGGTGAGTATAGGGGTTACAAGAGTTGATCTACCTTGAGATTGTAATGGCTAAACCCTAGATGTCTAGACTGTATGATTATGATTGCCTCTACGGACTAAACCCTCCAGTTTATATAGACACCGGAGAGGCCTAGGGTTGTACAGAGTCGGTTTACAGAGAAAGGTATCTTCATATCCAAACGTCAAACTTGCCATCCACGCAAAGGAGAATCCCATCCGGACACGGGGGAAGGCCTTCTATCTTGTATCTCTACAACCCGTCAGTCCGGCCCATGTCACATAGCCCGGACGCCCGGGGACCCCCTAATCCAGGGCTCCCTCAGTAGCCCCTGAACCAGGCTTCAATGACGATGTGTCCGGTGCGCAGATTGTCTTCAGCATTGCAAGGTGGGTTCCTCCTCCGAATACTTCAAAGTAGTTGATCAAAAGAACTATATCCGGCTTTGTATAATAGTTACAACCCTGAACCACAAGGGCAAAATATTTAAGCAAATGATACGTCTCCAACGTATCTATAATTTATGAAGTATTCATGCCATGTTTACAATAGTTTTATATGATTTTGGTATGATTTGATTAGAACTAACCCGGACTGACGCTGTTTTCAGCAGAACTACCTTGGTGTTGTTTTTGTGCAGAAATAAAAGTTCTCAGAATGCGATGAAAATCAACGGAGAATTTTTCTGGCAAATATGAAAAATACTGGAGCAAAAATCTAACGGAGGGGAGTCCCGTGGGCCCCACAAGGGTGGGGGCGCGCCCACCCCCCTGGGGCACGCCCCCCTGCCTCGTGGACTCCCCGAGGGTCCCCCTAACCTGAAATCAATGCCAACTCCTCCTATAAATATAGAAACCTTCAGGAATAACCTAGATCGGAAGTTCCGCCGCCACAAGCCTCTGTAGCCACGAGAAATCAATCTAGGCCCTCTCTGGCACCCTGCCGAAGGGGGCCATCATCACTGGATGCCATGGAGGAGGATCCCGGAGGGGCCATCATCGCCATGAAGGCCAAGGACCAGAGGGGGAACCTCTCCCCATCCAGGGGGGAGGCCATGGAGGAGGAAGCACAAGGGGGAGAACCTCTCCTCCTCTCTCTCGGTGGCGCTAGAGTGCCATCGGGAGGGGAATCATCACCGCGATGATCGTCTTCATCAACATCACCATCCTCATCTATTTTACGCGGTCCACTCTCCCGCACCCCGCTGTAATCCCTACTTGAACATGGTGCTTTATCCCACATATTATGATCCAATGATGTGTTGCCATCCTATGATGTTTTGAGTAGATATCCTTTGTCTTTGGGTTGATTGATGATCTAGATTGGTATGAGTTGTATGTTTTATTTTGGTGCTGTCCTATGGTGCCCTCCGTGTCGTGCAAGCGTGAGGGATTCCCGCTATAGGGTGTTGCAATATGTCCATGGTTTACTTATTGTCTGCGTTGCTTGAGTGACAGAAGCATAAACATGGATAAGTGGGTCATGGCGTATGGGATAAAGGGGACTTGATGCTTTAATGCTATGGTTGGGTTTTACCTTAATGATCTTTAGTAGTTGCGGATGCTTGCTAGAGTTCCAATCATAAGTGCATATGATCCAAGACGAGAAAGTATGTTAGCTTATGCCTCTCCCTCATATGAAATTGCAATAGTGATTACCGATCTTGTTAACAATTTCCTAGGACAATTCCGCACACCAATCCATCATTATTCCACACTCGCTATTTATAATATTTAGTAATATATTCTAACTTTATGATAACAGCACCTACTTTTATATTTTAGCTCTCCGGTATCATGCAAAGTTGTCCTCTTCATACCCACAACGTAGTTTTATTTCTTGTTGCTAGTTGGAAGCAAACGTTCGGTGTACGTAGAGTCGTATCAGTGGCAGATAGGGCTTCAGAGAATATTGATCTTACCTTTAGCTCCTTGTGGGTTCGACACTCCATACTTATCACTTCCACCTTTGGAAATTGCTACGATGATTCCCTGCACTTGCGGATTATCAAGCTCTTTTCTGGCGCCGTTGCCGGGGAGCAATAGCGTGGGGTTGGTATTCTCGTGTGTGCTTGTTTGCTTTCTTCACTAAGTAGATTTTGTTTTTCCTTTTTGTTTCTGTTTAGTTGTGGGTGAAACATACAAAAAAATTAAAAGAATGAAAATACCAAAAATAATTACTTGCCTCTCATGCCTAAAAAGTTTTTCAAAAAGAGAAGTGATTGGAAAGTTATGCATTGAAGAAGTGAGCGTCGACCTTGAGCACTTGTGTTCAAGGTCACGGAAACAATGTAGAATTTTTCATGGAAGTTTCTCTGTAAATAATTATCCCCTTGTGTATATCCATTGTATTATAAAAATAATGTGCCAAGCTTTGGTTTTAGGATGATTAGATTGCTTGTTTACTATGTGCAGAACAAAAACAGAAACTTTGGCTGTAGCGCGTGATTTTAAATTTTTTACTGGAAGGTCAAATGGGTCTGAAACCTTTTGCACATTACTTCTGTATAAATTGTTCAAATTTTCAAATTTATTTCATAATATTTGTAGTTACAGAAGTTTACTAAACTTCTAGATTACTACAGACTCTCCTGTTTTTGACAGATTCTGTTTTTCGCGTGTTGTTTGCTTATTTTGATGAATCTATGGCTTGTATCGGGGGGTGGAAAGCACATTGTGTTGGAAAGATCCTGATATATATATCCAATTGCATGTAAGTTATCATGAACTATTATTGTTGACATTACCCTTGAGGTAAAAGGTTGGGAGGCAAATCTATAAGCCCATATCTTTCTCTGTGTCCGATTAAAACTTTGAACCCATAAATATCACGTGAGTGTTAGCAATTGTGAAAGATTAAATGATAGTTGAGTATGTGGAGTTTGCTAAATAAAAGCTCTTACATAGACCCTTCCTGAAAATAAGATGAATTGCAATTGTTTGATGACTGAGAATATAGTTTGTTAGTTTCAAGAAAGTTTATGATCTATACTTTAACATGTGAAGGGGGGGGGGGGGGGGGGGGGGGGGGGGGGGGGGGGGGGGGGGGGGGGGGGGGGGGGGGGGGGGGGGGGGGGGGGGGGGGGGGGGGGGGGGGGGGGGGGGGGGGGGGGGGGGGGGGGGGGGGGGGGGGGGGGGGGGGGGGGGGGGGGGGGGGGGGGGGGGGGGGGGGGGGGGGGGGGGGGGGGGGGGGGGGGGGGGGGGGGGGGGGGGGGGGGGGGGGGGGGGGGGGGGGGGGGGGGGGGGGGGGGGGGGGGGGGGGGGGGGGGGGGGGGGGGGGGGGGGGGGGGGGGGGGGGGGGGGGGGGGGGGGGGGGGGGGGGGGGGGGGGGGGGGGGGGGGGGGGGGGGGGGGGGGGGGGGGGGGGGGGGGGGGGGGGGGGGGGGGGGGGGGGGGGGGGGGGGGGGGGGGGGGGGGGGGGGGGGGGGGGGGGGGGGGGGGGGGGGGGGGGGGGGGGGGGGGGGGGGGGGGGGGGGGGGGGGGGGGGGGGGGGGGGGGGGGGGGGGGGGGGGGGGGGGGGGGGGGGGGGGGGGGGGGGGGGGGGGGGGGGGGGGGGGGGGGGGGGGGGGGGGGGGGGGGGGGGGGGGGGGGGGGGGGGGGGGGGGGGGGGGGGGGGGGGGGGGGGGGGGGGGGGGGGGGGGGGGGGGGGGGGGGGGGGGGGGGGGGGGGGGGGGGGGGGGGGGGGGGGGGGGGGGGGGGGGGGGGGGGGGGGGGGGGGGGGGGGGGGGGGGGGGGGGGGGGGGGGGGGGGGGGGGGGGGGGGGGGGGGGGGGGGGGGGGGGGGGGGGGGGGGGGGGGGGGGGGGGGGGGGGGGGGGGGGGGGGGGGGGGGGGGGGGGGGGGGGGGGGGGGGGGGGGGGGGGGGGGGGGGGGGGGGGGGGGGGGGGGGGGGGGGGGGGGGGGGGGGGGGGGGGGGGGGGGGGGGGGGGGGGGGGGGGGGGGGGGGGATCATTATTCCACACTCGCTATTTATAATATTTAGTAATATATTCTAACTTTATGATAACAGCACCTACTTTTATATTTTAGCTCTCCGGTATCATGCAAAGTTATCCTCTTCATACCCACAACGTAGTTTTATTTCTCGTTGCTAGTTGGAAGCAAACGTTCGGTGTACGTAGAGTCGTATCAGTGGCAGATAGGGCTTGAGAGAATATTGATCTTACCTTTAGCTCCTTGTGGGTTCGACACTCCATACTTATCACTTCCACCTTTGGAAATTGCTACGATGATTCCCTGCACTTGGGGATTATCAGCAAACAAGTCATGTCTACTGACAGCTTTTTTCGGCGAGATGTTATGTTCTGGCCTTATTATTATTTTGAACTATTTTTCAGCCTCCCGCTTCGCGTTTCGAGGCGCGGTATTCATTGACACATCTTGTCGAAGCAGAGATCGTGTTCCCTTATTGCGGGATTCTCATCAACACGGGTTTGGGTAATACAACCGTGCCATTTGCACGACCCCTCGGGAATAGGCGAGTTTAAGGCTCGTGGGGGGCGCTTGATATTCACTGCCTTTATAAGAAGATAAGGACCCATCCTTTTACCCCATGCCTTCTTCCTCCTCAGCCCATCTACCCACGAGCTCCAGCGCCCAAGTTCAAATCCCTTCCGTCCCCAGCAAACACTCCAGCCATGTCCGGATCTGGAGCGCAGGGCAAGTGGATGGCCTCCTCCGTCACGAAGGGCAACATCAAGGAACTCCGGGAAGCGGGGTACTTAGCCGCAGAAATCGTCCACCGGCTCCCTGCCAAAAAGCAGATCATCCCCACTCCGGAGCCCAATGAGAGGGTAGTATTTATCCCCCACTTTCTCCATGGACTAGGGTTTCCTCTCCACCCTTTCGTCCGTGGGCTCATGTTCTATTACGGGCTAGACTTTCACGATCTAGCCCCAAATTCCTTCCTCCACATCTCGGTGTTCATTCTCGTGTGCGAGGCGTTCCTCCACATCCCCCCCCCCCGGGGGGGGGGCACTTCGGATTATGGCTTAAGGTCTTCAACGTGAAGCCGAAAGTGGTCGACGGTCAACACGCGGAGTGCGGCGGTGCCATGATAAGCAAGCTCCCCAACGTCACTTGGCCCTAGGGGGCCTTCGTGGAGACCATGAAGGGATGGCAACACGAGTGGTTTTTTGTCATAGAGCCTCGCGACGCCGCGTGGGCTGCCACTCCTGAGTTCAAATCCGGGCCTCCATGCGGCTCACATCATGGGTTAAGAAGGGCCTGGACTGGGCATCGTCCGACGAGGTGATGACGCTGCAGAAGCGCGTCAAAGGCGTGATAGAGAAGAACAACAGCCTCGCCGACGTGATCAGGTGATGCTTTTTCGCCGGATTCTCCCCTGCCAGCGCCGGACTCTCCATATGTGGGAGTTCAATCCGGCCGGCCCTCGGACCCTGCAACAATTCTTTGGCACGACACACGAAGAAATCTGGAAGCTGCTTTTCAAGGCCCAGAAGTCGTGGCCAGGCACGACCGAAGACCTCGGCCTCGATTGCGCTCACCCGGCCACTCTGGTAGGTTTTTAGAATTCCAAACATAACCTCTACTCATAGATTCGAGGAGTATGCTAAGGCTTCCTTTTCTCCTTAGGTCTGGATGAAGAAAGCAGAGCGGACCAAATGTCTGGCTCCGCTGCCCGAAGACCGAGCTATCCCTTTGCTGACAAAGATGCTAGTTCCGGCGCCGTACCAGGCGCCGGAGAGGAAGGCCAAGAAGAAGGGCAAGGAGGCCAGAAGTGGCCTCCGCCGTAAAGGTACTTCGGACATCATGTCCGAAGACACCGAGGTTCTCTCCTCCCCCGAGGGAGATGAAGATGAAGAGGACGAGGAGGAGAGCAATCCTCCCCTCAAGGGGGGAGAGAAGAAAAGGGGGGCATCCGCAGACTTAGAAGCGGAGGAGTCCAAGAAGGGGAAGATCTCCCTTTCGGATGATTCAGAGTTGGACACTGAAGTCATCCCCGAGCGGCGCCTCAGGCCGAAGCCCCCTGCCGAATCACAAGTATTTAGAGATATCATACATACATCCAGCCTTTTACAAATCGTGGGATAACAATTTATTTACGTATTTTCAGTCCGGCCCGTGATCTCCCCCAACAATCATTGTCTTCGGGGAACTCGTTGGCGCCGGAGATGATGGAGAGCGAAACGCCTCCGTGAGCCTCTCCGCCATGAGCCACGAATGACACCGAGGTGTTGTCCCAAAGGACTTCTCCAGGCCAGGGGGAGATGCGGAAGGCCGCTGAAACAGCGCCAGAGGGTAATGCCTCGGCTGCCGAAAACATGGGGGATACTACCCCCATGGAAACTGACGACGGGGGCCTGGATCAGTCCGGCCCCCAGCCGAATACCGCTCCGGAGACCCACATGGCTCCAGAGTCGAGCAAGCAGCCCCCTTCAAGGGAAGGGGAGGTCCGACTCCACCAGCGACCTCTACCAATCCGGAGGCGCCGGATATGCTGAGGGAAGCACTTCAACGGGCTTCCATCGTGGAAGAGCACCGTACCCTGATGGGTATGGTGGTCAAGAAGGTTCAGTCCGCCAAAAGCGGTCTGAATGAAACTTTCACTAGCATGTTAACAGGTTTTGAGGTAAGTGATATAACATGCTTTAGCCGCTTTTCGTATTGGAAGAATATGCCTGTATATAGATAGTAGCCCCTGAGACTCTGTTTGGGTCTTTGGAAAAAGAGCCGAATAGAGGATCAAATAATCGCCGGAGATAACACGTTCATCTATTTTGATAAACAGGCTTCACTGTTGGTGGCTTTAGCTAAGGATGCTGAAGTGGCCAAACTCCAGCGAAAACTGAAGCTGGCTGATAATGAGATCGACCGTATTAACAAGCGGTTCGATGAGGCCCAAGGTATGCCCCTTTTTTGTTTTAAAAGACTCCTTTGCAAGCCTAAGTTATAGTGCAAACTCAGAGTTTAATCTCATGCGCTGCTATGTAAATGATTGTAGGCAACGCAACCGAGGTCGAGGCCCTCAAGAATGCCCTTGTCAAAGCCAAGAAGGAAGCGGGGGCAAGCAAAGCAGCCATAGAGAAAGCGGCTGCAGATGTAGAGGCCGAAAAGGCCGCCCGCCTTCAATATGAGGCGAGGGTGACCGAAGTAGAGCAAGTGCTCCAGGAGGCCGCCACCAAGTGTGAGTCCTTGGAGGAGAGTAACAAGGCACAGGCGGTCGAACTCAGCAAGGCTCTTCAAGTTGCGAAGGAGGCGCGGTCCGAGTCCCGAGCGGATCGCGAGGAGATCAAGCAAGCCGGACAGATAGCGGCTGGTAAGCCTTTTCTTTTACAGAGTATATTCGGCGGTCGAAGATGTGCTTTGCTAAATCGACTGTGGAGTGCTCCAGACGCTTTTGCGGATCTCTCGAGGAGTGCTGCCGATGCCGCCAAGTATTTTTGGGCCCAAGAAGGGAACGCGACGGAGAAGCTCTTGTGGTCGCAGTACTTGGCGCCGGAGCGACCCGCCCTACTGAACAATCAGATGATGCAGTTGGTGGAGTTGCATAGGATGTCTGGTTTGGCCATGAAGGACATCATAGTCTGGCTATGGCCAGCCGAACCCATTCCGAGCAGCTACTTCAGCCTGATCAAACGACTCGGCGACGCCTTACCCCGACTAGAGGCGGTGAAGCGCTCGGCATGCATAGAGGGTGCACGGATGGCCTTTGCCCATGTCAAGATGCACTGGGCGAAGATGAAGGCCGCCGACGTGGCAGTTGAGGGTCCGCCCGGAGGCAAGGTCCACCGTAAGCCAGAGCGCTATTTTGAAGATGTCCTTGAGGGTGCCTGTTTGATAGAGGGTCAATGCTCGAAGGATATCATGTTCGGGTAAATGTATCCGGGCTACCCGAACAATGTATTATAAACCAAGGCTGTGTAATCTATTTTATGCATTTATCTGAACTATTTTCCTCCTGTGCGGCCGTATATTATTATTCTGAAAGTTTGCCAGTCATCGGCTTCAGCCCTCACGTAGATACTACGGGGGTGTTCGGGGTGTCGTGTAATCACTCTTGACCCAATGTCTTGGTCCGTAAAGGAGGTGATTTACGTAGTGAACCAGGCAATCGGACTATGCGGCTTTAGCACTTTCTTGTAGCCATAGGAGTTTGATAATGGGACTGTAAGGCAGCCCCTGGTGTGTATGCGGCTGTCTGAATTTGGATGCCTTAAGCGCGTGACTGGAAAGAGCCAGTCCCGTGTAATATGGAAGAAATCACTAGAGATTTAATAAGTCACCGAATTGCTGACCAGCTCTCGCCGCATCAAGACAGTCAGTTTTTGGCTTTCTCTACTGAGGTGCTTAACCGGGCCAGCCGGAAACACAATCACAGTAGTTCTCCCTTTACTACCTTAGCCGAAAACGGAACGTAAGGTAGCAAGCACAGGAGCCGGGCAACCCAACTATTGACCAAAGACGTGATTCGGAGCCGATGCATATAATGCAGTATTCGGGATGCCTAAGTGTACTCTGAGAGTGTTCAGACTTTCTATTGTTGAAGATATATATATATATATATATGGCTTGAATAGAGCCCCTGGTGATTTAAGTCGTACCAAGGTGTATATGCCAATTTGGACGTGAAGTGGAAGAACAGATTAAAAAATAAGCCAATACCGGACAGGGTTGGGCGAAACTGTTTCCATTATAGTCTGATTGGTACGTCAAAACCTATTTTTACAGAAGATGCGATGGGCATCACGGCTATTTTACATGCCGAGGGCGAGGGAAAGCTGTATACAGGTCCTAAAATCAAAAAGATGATCTTCAAGATCCTTTGGACACTCTGCCGCATGTTTGTGCCGCTTTTTGCCTTGGTGTATGATCCTTTGAGAGGGTCAACAATTGAGTATGCATAAGGGGCCTAGAAGGAGGCCCTCGTTACCACCAGAAATTAATGTGGGTTGTAAAGAACCTGAAAAATAAAAACAAGAAGAAAAAGGTGGAACAATATGGAGGTCCGGATAGGGTCGAGCCGTACTGTGGACCTTATGTTTAGCATGCCTCCGTCCTTGCCCATGGTACTTTTAACGTGTAGTTATGTACGCGCGGTACGTATGCCGCTATCAGGCTGGGGCATTGACGGAGGCCGAGTTGCTAATCTAGCTCTGAATGAGCCGGACTATTATTCTGTAGGGTAGACCGGACTTGTTTAATAGTGTCCGGGAGCTTGACTGCCAGTGTAGTGTTCGGCTTAGTGAGGCCACCCTGCACCTCGGCTGCGAGGGCCGCGGTATGCTCCTCTATACGGAGGGAGTGCTCCATGTTTCCATTGACTGTTATAATGCCACATGGTCCGGGCATCTTGAGCTTTAAATAAGCGTAGTGCGGGACTGCATTGAAACGGGCAAAAGTGGTTCGTCCGAGTAGTGCGTGTTAGCCACTGCGGAATGGGACGATGTCGAAGATCAGGTCTTTGCTCCGGACGTTATCCGGTGAGCCGAAGACGACTTCCAGTGTTATGGATCCTGTGCAACAGGCCTCTACGTCGGGTATTACCCCTTTAAAGGTGGTTTTAGTGGGCTTGATTCTTGATGGGGGGGGGGGGGGGGGGGGGGGGGGGGGGGGGGGGGGGGGGGGGGGGGGGGGGGGGGGGGGGGGGGGGGGGGGGGGGGGGGGGGGGGGGGGGGGGGGGGGGGGGGGGGGGGGGGGGGGGGGGGGGGGGGGGGGGGGGGGGGGGGGGGGGGGGGGGGGGGGGGGGGGGGGGGGGGGGGGGGGGGGGGGGGGGGGGGGGGGGGGGGGGGGGGGGGGGGGGGGGGGGGGGGGGGGGGGGGGGGGGGGGGGGGGGGGGGGGGGGGGGGGGGGGGGGGGGGGGGGGGGGGGGGGGGGGGGGGGGGGGGGGGGGGGGGGGGGGGGGGGGGGGGGGGGGGGGGGGGGGGGGGGGGGGGGGGGGGGGGGGGGGGGGGGGGGGGGGGGGGGGGGGGGGGGGGGGGGGGGGGGGGGGGGGGGGGGGGGGGGGGGGGGGGGGGGGGGGGGGGGGGGGGGGGGGGGGGGGGGGGGGGGGGGGGGGGGGGGGGGGGGGGGGGGGGGGGGGGGGGGGGGGGGGGGGGGGGGGGGGGGGGGGGGGGGGGGGGGGGGGGGGGGGGGGGGGGGGGGGGGGGGGGGGGGGGGGGGGGGGGGGGGGGGGGGGGGGGGGGGGGGGGGGGGGGGGGGGGGGGGGGGGGGGGGGGGGGGGGGGGGGGGGGGGGGGGGGGGGGGGGGGGGGGGGGGGGGGGGGGGGGGGGGGGGGGGGGGGGGGGGGGGGGGGGGGGGGGGGGGGGGGGGGGGGGGGGGGGGGGGGGGGGGGGGGGGGGGGGGGGGGGGGGGGGGGGGGGGGGGGGGGGGGGGGGGGGGGGGGGGGGGGGGGGGGGGGGGGGGGGGGGGGGGGGGGGGGGGGGGGGGGGGGGGGGGGGGGGGGGGGGGGGGGGGGGGGGGGGGGGGGGGGGGGGGGGGGGGGGGGGGGGGGGGGGGGGGGGGGGGGGGGGGGGGGGGGGGGGGGGGGGGGGGGGGGGGGGGGGGGGGGGGGGGGGGGGGGGGGGGGGGGGGGGGGGGGGGGGGGGGGGGGGGGGGGGGGGGGGGGGGGGGGGGGGGGGGGGGGGGGGGGGGGGGGGGGGGGGGGGGGGGGGGGGGGGGGGGGGGGGGGGGGGGGGGGGGGGGGGGGGGGGGGGGGGGGGGGTGAAAACTGGTTCAACAAATCTTCCCATCTTCTATCTTGAGGATTGCTGAGCTAAATCTGAAGATCTCACACGTCGGGTATCTGAGGAGCCCTTTAAATCTTTGGCCTTTATCAATGCCTTGTTATTTTTATGCCACACCTCGGGTTTGAAGTGTTTGTCATGCGGCAGTGTCTTCTTGCATCCGAGCTCCAACGCTGGACTGCATCCGAGCTCCAACGCCGGACTGTATCCGAGCTCCAACGCTGGACTATACCCGAGGTGTCATAGATCACCTTAGTTCAAAAAAGTTGAAGGAGTTTAGCCAAGCTTAATGCCGGAAATGCCCTCTATGGAGCCAGCCACTTGCATCCAAGCTATATCCCGAAATGCTTTCGAGGTGGTTCAGCACCTCGGTCATGGGCTGATTGTTTGCGGATTTTTTTTCGATGCGTGTAAATTTATTTGCTGTCAATGTGTATAACCAGTAGCCCTCAACGTGTGTGTCGGTCTGAAACCCGAGATGCACTAGAAGGAAAACATGAAACCGCTGATCCTAGTAGCCCCTGAGACTCAGGTCGATTCACGAAATCGGCCCGAGGATCAACTCCTAGCTCGGCAGCATATGTAGTAATAGAAACGCAGTGTAATATATTAGAGGTAATAGTGATCGGCAGACGGGCCCCTGAGAGAGGGTCATGAGAAGTCGCCGTGATATATTAGCTTGATGCCGGATAAGTCCCAGATGGTACTTATTGTTGTCCAAAGACGCGCTTGTCCATAGTTCGGTCATGCCGAACACTGAGCACTTTGAATTTTGTGCATTGATTAGGCAATGCAGTAGCCCCCGAGCCACTGGTCGGGTGGCAACACTAGATCAGGGGATCGATGTGCCCCTTTAATATTTATAAATAATGAACGCGAACCCCAGTAGCCCCCGAGCCTTAATGTGGGCACGGGTGGCCGAATTAAGGATCGATATCCGTTTGACAAAAAATTTGTTGTGTTAAACACAAAATTCTCAAAAAGAGAATAAGATCTTTTAAAGGAGCTTAGAGCTGGTCGAAATCCGAGCTCGCCAAGGTAGGCCCCAAGGGGTTTAAAAGATGGGTTGCAATAAATGTATTTTACTCACAATTTTTATGTGTAATGATTCTATGTATCCAAGTAATTTACATCATTAATGCTCGGATCCGCATTGTACAAAACTTTGTTGACCGACCATCGGCTTCAACCTCCTTGGCCAGTAGCTGGGGACTGTTTGTCCTACTTTATAAAGCCTTTACAAGGGCAAAGTTTTACGACAAACATGGCAATCCGGCCATATGGTTTTATAAACAAAGGTATGCGGAGAGATATGCTATATTGCTATTAAATGTAAAAAACATCTTCCAAAGAAAATAGTCCCGCTATCGGTTCCTTTCTTTGGGTTATCATGCTGATCATGATCATGAAACCTCACCTCCGATCAATGTGGGAGGAAAATATTGAGGATTTAGTTTGGGGAAAGTTCCCGAACTATGTGGTCTATAGCGAACCTAAATTTTCACTTCCATCGTTGCCGACCAATTATATCCTTTAAGATGGCTAGCTTTCGGCTTCACCCAGTCTGAGGTATTAACTCGGATGACCCGGTAGTAACAATCATAGAGGTGCTCCCTTTACCGCCTAGCCGAATGATCGGGAACGTAGGGGCAAGCACAGGAGCCAGGCAACCCAGCTTGGCCAAAATCTTAAGTCAAATTGATGCATATTTATGGCTTTATAACGATAATTACAGAAGGCAACGCTTGTGTAATGAATACAAACACCAATGATATATGTTTATTTTGACTCCGTTGCGACCGTTTATCATTTGAAAGTGGCCCATCATCGACTTCTACCCCTTTGTAGATGCTATGCAGGGTGTTTCCGCAATAACAAGGCAACCCTTAGCCGACGTCTCGGTGCCCAGAGGCGGTTGTGCTAGCAGAAACAAGGCGATCAGATATGCGGGCTTTATAACTTTCACTTAGTCATAGGAGCTTAAAGTTGGGAGGCCAGTTACTAGCCCTCGGTTAGTGTTCGGCGACTATCGGGGTCAAGCCGTAAACACTTCGGCCCATGTTATGTACGGACCATCATTTAACACGGGGTGACCTCTATCGATCTTATAGTTTAATATAGTCATCAGATCGCTGACCAGTTTACGCAAATTGTGACAGTCAGTTTTCGGCTTTCTCCACTGAGGCGCTTAACCATGCTAGCTGGAAGCACAATCGCAGTGGTTCTCCCTTTGCACACCTAGCCGATCAAAGCGGAACGTAGGAGGCAAGCATAGGAGCCGGGCAACCCAACTATTGACCGAAGACACAATTCGAAACTAATGCATATAAAGCAATATCCAAGAACATTTTGCCTAGGACTCGTCAGAGTACCTTGGCTTTTGGTGGGTTTGGCTCAAGTCGCAGCCCCCCGTTGATATTGTCGATGCTTAAAAAGTGTCCGGTAGTGTACTGCGGGATTTATGCTCGGACCCAACACCGAGGTGCAGGTCGGCAGGAAAAATGCCGAACTATGGGTCGAAAAAGATTTCCCAAGCTAGATTATTACGCAGGGTACCTCGGTCAAGAGGATGTCCCACCTCATAAAAGGACAACACACAAACGGATCAAAAGTGCCATAAGCTTAAAAAACCAAAAAACTTATGCGGAAACTTTATGTCCGAACTAAATCAAGTTTTTTTGTGCCAATCCGAAAATTGGTCTTAAGATTAGATTGTGCTTCCGTCGTGCTTTAACATGACACATCCTATCTCAAGACTTCGAGTGGGTCAGCCTTCGGCTTCAACCTCCTATCCTTAAGGTGGAGTGCTTCTCAGGCCAGTTTTAGCGAACTAAGCTCGAGCGGCTTTAGAGAGAAACCGGGCTATCCGGCTATTGACCACATATTCGAGTCGAGGAAGGAGTGATAGAAAAAGACTTTGCAACGCACAAGAAGAAAACACATTTATTATAAAACAGCTCATATAAATTTTACGAGCCCCCAGTTAACATGGGTAAAGGGAGTTTCTTTTAACAAACAACTCACGCGAGCATGGTCGAACCGAACTCAAATTAAAAATTCAAAAAACTTTGGGCATGAAAGCGACTTAGCTGATTAATGTGTTCAGCGTTGATGACGTGGGTCGAGCTTGCAGCGGGTCAAGGTCCCAGCCCCCAAGCCAATCCTGCGGTGTCCGAGCGAAGAGCTTGGCTTGATGAAGTGGCGACCTAGCACGGCCAATGTGGCGAGGCGGAACCCCCAGGCCGACCGAGGCGACGGAGCAAGATGGCAGTATGATGCCGAAGTCCCCAGTATGGGTTAATGAAGTGATGACGAATCCCCCGGTCCAGCCGAGGTGCCGTGGTTCATCGGTACACCGAGGTGACAGCGTGGCCCAGTCTGAACCAATCGCCTGCACACATAAAATAGTGCAAGCCAGAAATAATAACAATAATATGCTTTAAAAAATTCTTCTACTTAATTAATTTAAGTGAAGTAAATAATTAAAGAAATATGGCCTGAATGCCGAGGTGACGGAGCAGGTTGGTAAGGTGATGTTGCAGCCACCATGCCAACTGATGTGTCAAAGCTGGTCGGCCGGTGACGCCGAAGTCATCGAAGCATGTTGATGAAGAAATAGCGGAGCCCCCGGTCCAGCCAAGGTGTCGAAACCTCCATGTCAGCCGATGAGTCAAAGTAGGTCAGCGTGATGGACATCGGCTTGAAGAAGCAACAGTGTGGCCATGCCGATGCACGTCGTAACTCATGACGTGGTCAATGCCGGCTTGATGAAGGGACCGTGTGGCGATGCCGGTGTGCCCGCTCCGTGGAATCTGTGGGGCAGCGATGTTGGTGATGATTTATCCTTCGCAATGCCGAACTCTTGTTCGGCTCGCCGAGATGATGATCTGAAGAAGTTGAGCTCGGCTCAACAAAGTGATGACGTGTCTAGCGCAGGTTGGCAGCCGTGGAGCAATGTTACCGGACTGGTTTGACACCAGCGTGCTGGTGAAGAGTACCTCAGAGAAGGCTTAAAATTTTATGGGCACGTGTTAAGAACAACGCACAATACCCTAGAAGAAAATTCCTTTAAAAAGGATGTTGGACATCACATTCATAAAGAAACATGAATTCAGGTCGGATCCGTATTCGCGCAGAAAACAGATCAGAAAATTGGTCCACTCATCGGAAGGTTCCCGGAGTTTGAACCGTCGGATCGAGCTGAAATTTTGAGGGGTGGTAGATATGGGAATTCCGTAGCACATGAATGGTTGGATCTTCCAAAGGACCTCCGAGCTGGGCTCTGGAGACCACGCCCTAAACTCGTCAAGATTCTCGTCCAGATTTGATAGGGCTCCGGTTAAAACGACACTCGAGGTGGCGGTGGCGGTGGATACAAGTTCGCTGTCCAGAAAAACAGCGCGATCACTCAAGGGTAATGTTGACGTTGAGCCCCCGGGCTCCATGAATGATTCCTCCATGATCTTGAGAGAGATCGGAGTTGATGTTGATGAAGGTCATCGTCCGAACATGATGATCTGATGCGGAGTGCAGTCCTCGGTCGAGCCAAGGTGACCAGTCGAGCCGGTGACGAAGATACCGATATCGTAGTTAATCTGCAGACGAGCCATTGATCCTTCATTGATCTCACAGCGGAACTCTCAATAAAAGCACTATTGTCGTGTCAAAACCGGCAGATCTCGGGTAGGGGTTCCCAAGCTGTGGATCATGGATCGATGGGTAACAGGAGACAAGGGACATGATGTTTACCCAGGTTCGGGCCCCCTTAATGGAGGTAATACCCTACTTCCTGCTAGATTGATCTTGATGAATATAGAGATTACAAGAGTTGATCTACCTCAAGATCGTATGTTGTGGTCTAAAACCTAAGGGTATGATGAATTATGTCATAATGATCTATCGACTAGCCTGGCCTCGGCTTATATAATGTACCAGAGGCCTAGGATAACAAGAGTCCTAGTCGAATACGTCGGTGGAGAGGAGTCCTTGTCTTGATCACCAAATCTTGTGGAATCTTTCTCGTGTACACATCGGCTGTCCGAACTGGCCCATGAGTAGACGGCCATGGGGATCCTTGGCCCAATCCAACTGATCGGGAGACGACATGGTGAGTACCCCCTAGTCCAGGACACCGTCAGTCACCGCGAGCCATGTGAATGTGGAGAAGAAAATCTTCGATCCATACTGCGGGATCCGTTGTACCATCGTATGACTCAATGTTCACGAGTTTAAACCCTTCAGGGAACTGATGTTCCATCACTTCGTCGGTGAAGCATAAGGGGTGTGCGGCGCCTCTGTACCGGGCGATGTCGCGGAGCAGTTCGAATGAAGTCTGTATGCGGTTTTCGGCCCGGGTGAGGTTGTGCCCGTCATGCCAGGCCTGATGGCCGTCCTCTCATGTTGGAGCACGCCCCCTCAATCCATAGATCGATCTTGTCTGACCGGCTCTATTGTCTAGGTCCTTGCGTAGGTCGTAGGTATAGCCCGGGGCTGTTGCCTCCTTGCCTCGATGGCGGGGTGGCGCGGGCTGGTGTTTGGCATAAGTAGTCGGTTTGTCCCGTCTGCGTGGTGGTCGGTCGGGTTCATCAACAGTTTCATGCTTTGGCGGTATTGTCTCAAGGGCCTCGTCGTCGAATTGTGGTAGTAGCTTGCGCTTCGGGTAACTCTTAGTTGGGCGTTCGAGGCCGTATTCCTTGGCTGCCAGGACATTAGTCCATGTGTCATTGAGTAAATCCTGTTCTGCTTGAAGCTGCTGCTGCTTCTTTTTTAGGCTTCTTGCAGTGGTGATTAGCCGGCGCTTAAAGCACTCTTGTTTGAGGGGTTCCTCCGGCACGATGAAGTCTTCGTTGCCGAGGCTCACATCCTCTTCGGAGATCGGTAGGTAGTTACTATCCTCCGAGTCCTCGTTCCCGACAGGATCATCGGGGTTAACTTGCCCATCCTCCCGATCGTCCTTTTTGGATGTTGGCTCGACAGGGGCTTCGGGGTCTTTGACATTCTCCGGAGTGTTATTGTCTCCGGTGTCGGTATTGTTGTCTTTGTCACGACGCGATTTTGAGCGGCGCCGCTGATGTCGACGCTTCGGAGGTGCTTCAGCTGGCTTGCCCTCAACCGGATCCTTCTTGCCGTAGTGGTCATCCTCTTTGGGTGTGTCCACCATGTACACGTCGTATGTGGGGGTGGCCGTCCAACGTCCGGTAAACGGAGGGTCTTGGCCTTGTTCGTCTTCGGCATCATCATCCATGACGTCGATGTCTTCGGAGGAGTAGTCCAGCATGTCAGTTAGATCTTCGACAGTGGCTATGAAGTGGGTGGTGGGTGGGACGTAAAATTCCCCGCTCTCAGCCCCTAGTCCGGGCTAGGCGTAATTCGGAAGCGACTCCTCCGTAATGGCGAGGGATCGCATTAAGTCCAGGGCCTCATTTAGGAGCGAGGTTTGGACAGAGAAGCGAGAGTCCGCAGGGCTGACCGGGGTGAGAGCCTCCTGGACGCGCCCGCTTGACGCGGATCTCAAGAGTTCGGATCTAGAGTCCGAGGGAGAGTCTGGCACTTTAGCGACAAGGGGAGCTTGGTTCGTCTTTGGGTTTGCCGATGACGCCGTCCCCTCCAGATCTCCAGTAGCAAGTTCCATAATTGCAGGGAGTCCGGCGGGCTCTAAACTCCCACTTCGGACCTGGTAGTCTGCTATGGATCTAAGGCCAGAGCGGTGGTCGGGGCCGCGAACCCTTCGAAGATCAAGTCTCCTCGGATATCGGCGACATAGTTTAAGTTCACGAAACTGATTTGATGACCAGGGGTGTAGCTGTCGATCTGCTCAAGGTGGCCAATCGAGTTGGCACGCAGTGCGAAGCCACCGAATAAGAAGATTTGGCCGGGGGGAAGTCTCCCCTGAAACAGCATCATTGTAGATGATCGAACGAGCCATCGAACCTTCTGTCGATAGCACAGAGGAACTCTCAATGAAAGCACCAATGTCGGTGTCAAAACCGGCCGATCTTGGGTAAGGGGTCCCGAACTATGCATCTGAGGATCGAAGGTAACAGGAGGCAGGGGACACGATGTTTACCCAGGTTCGGGCCCTCTTAATGGAGGTAATACCCTACTTCCTGCTTGATTGATTTTGGTGAGTATAGGGGTTACAAGAGTTGATCTACCTCAAGATCGTAATGGCTAAACCCTAGATGTCTAGCCTGTATGATTATGATTGCCTCTACGGACTAAACCCTCCAGTTTATATAGACACCGGAGGGGCCTAGGGTTGTACAGAGTCGGTTTACAGAGAAAGGTATCTTCATATCCAAACGTCAAACTTGCCATCCACGCAAAGGAGAATCCCATCCGGACACGGGGGAAGGCCTTCTATCTTGTATCTTTACAGCCCATCAGTCCAGCCCATGTCACATAGCCCGGACGCCCGGGGACCCCCTAATCCAGGACTCCCTCAGTTAGTTTCATCCCTTGGCTTGTACTCCCCCCGTCGTTCCATAATGTAGTGCATATAGATCCAGGCCTGGACACTTGTTAGCTTCTAATGTTGACTGGTTGCTTGTAGGTACATATGCCCTTGGCAAGGACCCACGCATCGACCCTTTTTGCGTATGGGTCAATGAGATATTCATGAACAAGCATCAAGTGAGGAAACTGATAAGGATTATTAGCAAAAAAGATACGAATGGTGGCAAGCAAATTATTTGTTTATGCTCCATCCAACACAACAGTGAGTTGTAGGATGGTAACTACAAACTCTGCAGCCTTCTCTTTTTACTGCCCATAATGAGTTGTTCGACAACAATGTCTGAATCTTTTTCGTTTGCAGTGGTTCCCGAAGCAGTTCAGTCAAGATTACCTTGCAAAGTACATGATTGGTGGACACGCAATGAAGGTTAAAGTATTTCATCCAGACTACAATGAGCATCAAGAAGTCCTAATGAAGACAGTGAAGGATGGATGGGCAGCCATCACAAGGTGTTGCCCTAGAGTCGTGCGCGCATTATGCATGGAGGAGGGCACAATATGGGCATTCCGCTTCACCTTCTCCACGAACCAGAATGTCTTTCGCCTCTCTCTTTATAGTCTTTAGTACAATTGTGGCTCATCATTCTATACTTCGTGCTTCTGTAGTTCTTCAGTATATATACCTATGCATCGAATTATGCATTCGTGGTTGAACCTATATTTGTAATAAACATGGTTGGATATGAAATAAGTGATTGCCTACTTTCAAATTCAAAACATGTGATTTTTAAATTAGGGATTACACTGCACACAGTTTGCGAAAGTGAAATGTCTGCGATAGACATGGAGATCAGACACGTTTCTAGGATCCACTACGTGTGCGATCAATCTCTACTGCACACACAATCAGCCAAGAAAAAACATGTGCGATTAATGACAACATCGCACACAGTTCTTTCTTATTAAATTTTTGCGATAGTCACCTTATCACACACGCTTCGCAATTATGGACTGTTTGTGATGTTGTGCACATCGCGAACGTTTGGTCATAGAAGAACGCATGTGATAGGTCGATCATCCGATGCGGGTACGATGGATGAATCACGTGGGATGTATTCAAGCTTCGCATATAGTTTTATAGCGACAACTATGTGCGCTCTTACATCGGATCGCACATAGTCAAGGAAAAGTAAATGTGTGTGATTGTCTACTTCTATAATCATGAACTATTTTTGATGGGCCGCGCATCGTAAACGTAGCACCACAGAATACCGACTATGATGGCAATGCGAGCACAAACGAGTCGGGAGTACTGTTTATGCATCAGGGGCTCCCCATCCCCGATGGTTTCTGGGTCGTGTGGGAAGGACCCCCTATCGCAGTCACTCACTTGGCGGCGGTTCAGAACGCCATCGCGGAAAGGGGTTAAAAACTGTTTGTATAGCACCTCGTTGTACCAGTGTGATGAGGAGAGCGAAGAACAAAAGGGGGAAGAGAGGATTAGCTACCCGTGCCCACCTTCTAATGAGAGTAACTCTCCAACTCATACATTGTTTAATTTCCCTTTGTGCTTACCGAAGGATGAATGTTATGATAATTGCTATGATCCTGTTGATTCGTTTGAAATATCCCTCCTTGATGAAATTGATGCTTGCTATGCTTGTTGCCAAGATGCCAATATGAATTATGCTTATGGAGATGAACTTGCTATAGTTCCTTATGTTAAGAATGAAATTGTTGTTATTGCACTCATACATGATAGTCCTATTATCTTTTTGAATTCTCCCAACTACACTATATCGGAGAAGTTTGCACTTATTAAGGATTATATTGATGGGTTACGTTTTACCATTACACATGATGATTTTGATGAATATAATATGCATGTGCTTGCTGCTCCTACTTGCAATTATTATGAGAGAGGAACTACATCTCCACCTCTTTATGTTTCCAATACAATAAAATTGCAAGAAACTATTTATGCTATGTATCGGCCTTTACTTTGTGTGCATGAATTGTTCTTTTATGACATGCCGATGCATAGGAGGAGAATTCGACTTCGTCATTGCATGATATATGTTACTTTGTGCCCACTACTAAATTACAAATCATTGTTAATTAAAATTGGCTTTGATACACCTTGGGATCCGAGTGGATCAATTACTTGAGCACTTTATGCCTAGCTTAATGGCTTTAAAGAAAGCGCTGCCAGGGAGACAACCCAGAAGTTTTAGAGAGTCATTTTATTCTGTTGTGTGCTTTTATAAAGTTTAAAAACAAAAAATATAGAGGGGAACTTAAAACTTTTCAAAAAGAAAAGCGGAAGTGAGAAAGACGAGCATTGTTAAAGTGGGAGCTAGCCTTGAACTATGTTCATGCCCATGGAAACTTTGTGAACCTTGATTATAGAAACTTTTCAACAAATAAAATTATCCCCTTGTACAAGTCCACTGTATTATAAAAATAATGTGCCAAGATTTGCCTTTAGGATGATTAGATTGCTTGTTTGGCATGTGCAGTGCAAAAACAGAAACTTTTGTTGTAGTGTGTGAATTTACATTTTTACTGGAACATGTAAAAATTCTGCAATTTTTACACAGTATTGATATGCAAATTTTTTATTTGGTCCTAATTTTTCAGAATTTTTGGAGTTACAGAAGTATGGTAGATGTTCATATTGCTACAGACTGTTCTGTTTTTGACAGATTTTGTTTTTGATGCATTGTTTTGCGTGTTTTGATGAATCTATGGATTGTATCAGTGATATAAGACGTGGTGAAGTTAGAGTGCAATAGGTATAATGCAAAAATAAAATATGAATTGGTTTGCAACAGTACTTAAAGTAATGATTTGCTTTATTATACTAACGGACCTCATGAGGGTTTTGTTAAGTTTTGTGTGATTGAAGTTTTCAAGTTTTGGGTGAGATCACAATGGATAAAGGAATAAGGAATGGCAAGAGCCTAAGTTTGGGGATGCCTGAGGCACCCCAAGGTAATATTCAAGGACTCCTAAGCAACTAAGCTTGGGGATGCCCTGGAAGGCATCCCCTCTTTCTTCTAACGACCATCGGTAATTTTACTTGGAGCTATATTTTTATTCGTCACATGATATGCGCAAATTCTTGGAGCGTCTTTTGTGTCTATTTTTCCTTTTTCTTTTATGCACCATGCTGGTATGAGATAGTCCTTGGTTGGGGGGGGGGGGGGGGGGGGGGGGGGGGGGGGGGGGGGGGGGGGGGGGGGGGGGGGGGGGGGGGGGGGGGGGGGGGGGGGGGGGGGGGGGGGGGGGGGGGGGGGGGGGGGGGGGGGGGGGGGGGGGGGGGGGGGGGGGGGGGGGGGGGGGGGGGGGGGGGGGGGGGGGGGGGGGGGGGGGGGGGGGGGGGGGGGGGGGGGGGGGGGGGGGGGGGGGGGGGGGGGGGGGGGGGGGGGGGGGGGGGGGGGGGGGGGGGGGGGGGGGGGGGGGGGGGGGGGGGGGGGGGGGGGGGGGGGGGGGGGGGGGGGGGGGGGGGGGATGTCGGGACCTTGAAAAGTATTATTGCCTGCTGGCTTGACTGATGCTCTTGCTGTAAGTGGTTTATCGTATTTGCTTCTGATACTTTACCTGATATGGAAATGATGAGATCGATCACTAATGGTGGATTGTTTTGATTTGTCCGACATTACACTACAGAGTGCTCCGCAGATGCCACTAGGAATAAACAGATTGCTCATGTGTGGAAGGCGTGCTGGGCCGTAGTCCACGCACTCTTGTCGCCTCGCTGCCAACGGATTTGGCAGTGCCTGGCCATTAGGCTCCCCGACCCGGCCACTAGAAGATTGCCGCTCCTCTCCCGGTCCGTGCCCTTGGCGGCCCTTTAGTATTCCCTAGTATCTAGTTTGGTATGGGCATGTGAATGCAAAAAGTTATGCAATTTTTTTTATCTTTTTTTCTGTGCCGCTCAGGCTCCCGAATGGATGCTTGGCCTCTATATGTACCTGCTTTAATAATATGACTTGTCTTGATGGAACGTAGAGTAGGTAGGTAGAAAACAGAGCTATTTGTTTGATTTCAGAGACACAAGATCACCCACAGTTTTTATTGATTGCATCTTCAGTTTGGTTTCAACTTGAATGAATATTCTCTCATCTCAATTAAAAAGAACCCACTCCACCGAGCCATACATGCTAATGTTAATTATTAGCTGCAAAACCTGATTTATTTAGTCTGCTTGCATCCATTTAGTTTTCCCTAGCTACCTTGTTTGGTTTGGTTTGGGTTGAGGGTGGTCCAGTCCATTCCATTCTGATCCATCTAGTTCGGATGTGGACACACATGGATGGAACCTTATAGACTGAACATTGATTTATTGGTCAGTAGAGTATTTATAGGCTGAATATAACTGTTTTTTTTTTTGGAAATGACAGGATGTGCGGGGAGGAACGTCCTTTGGCCTGTACGGGAAGAATGGGATGCCGGCCTTCGCGCCTGAGCAGGGGTTGACGACCTGTTCGCGCTGCCACCCGAGACCTAGCCTTCCCGCATCATGCTCGCTCGACCATGTTGTCAAGCTTGCGCGCGTTCTTCGTCATCCTCTGGCCCCCGGTAAGCTTGTTTCTCTCCCTCCTTGTTTCAGTAAGAGGAGCAGATTTGTCTTGTCTTAATTGCAAAATTTGCAACTGGAAATGGTTTCTGGCTTCGCTTAGTTACAGTTTCGAAAACTAGTCAGATGGCACAGTAGACTGGACTGAATCTTTTAAATTAAAAACTGACAAAAAAATTGAGATTGCATTCTTTTTTATGCCTGACTTGATGGGCCAAAGAGGCTGCATATGTCGATGTGTATATCAATTATCATTGGTGCACCAACAAATCTACACAGCTTACTTCGTAAATTGATTTGTTTGCAAGGGATACTTGTTTCTCATTTAAGAACAAAAGGGAGATTTGTTTCTCATTTTGTTTAACTACATACTACTGTGTGCTGTCACATACATACCAAGGCTGCCTGCTCTACTTCTCATTTCTTTTTGGTCGCGTACCATAGTTTGTTCATTGTGTGTTTTGGTTATCTGAATGACGATGCCAAGCCTGCTTAGCTCCAACCTTATCGTTTCTTATTGCCTGGACTGTTGCAGCCACTGGAGCCCCAGGGTGCTGGGACCTTGAAAAGTATCATTGCCTGCTGGCTGGGCTGATGCTCTTCGGGGGGGGGGGGGGGGGGGGGGGGGGGGGGGGGGGGGGGGGGGGGGGGGGGTAAACAATGGGATCGATCACTAATGGTAGATTGTTTTCATTTGTCCAGCATGATCAATGTTCAAAAAAGCGGTAAGTGTAAGCGGAGCGAAAGGCCACAGCTTAGAGCAATGGCCGCTTAAGCGTAGCTTAACCGGGATTAAGCGTTTTTTTTAAATTGACTAGAATTTGGCTGTTTTTGGATAATATGCATAAGAAAATAGGAAATATAGCACATAGGTAACTGAAAATCTGAAATAGCATATAAGGTTGAGGTTCAGTGGTTCACACACCACAGCACATAGCATCATCTCCTCCTCCTCCTGACTCCATTCTACAACAGATCTAGAGCACTAAACTGCTGCTGAAATTAACCAAGGAGGCAGCCAATTAATGGAAGAGCAAAGGCTCAGCAGCACTAGAGCACTAAACTGCTGCTGAAATTAACTAGAGCACTAAACTGCACTAAACTACTGGACAAGTGAACAGCTCAACAGCAAAGCAAAGGCAACAGAGGAGGAGGAAGAACAGCAACAGAGAGTACAAGTGATGGACTAGAGGAGGAGGAGAGGAGAGGAGGACGAGGAGAGGAGAGAACAGGAGGAGAGGAGGAGAGGAGGGGGACGAGATCCTCACCTGAAGTTGTTGGGGTGGACGTCCAGGAGGATGAAGAGGAGCTCAGATCCAGTCCAGGGATGTGGAGGAAGAGCTCTCCTCAAATGCCTGAGTAACCCTAGCCGCCAGTGGAGCTCTCCTCTCCCCCTCCCCTTCTAACTGAGTAAACCCTAGCCTAACAGGCCAATATTGGGCCAGGCCAGTATTGGGCCAAGCAAGTAAACACTTACCCCTTTAGCCTGTGGCCCATCCCTCGCTTTTTGAACGCTTAAGCGCGCTCAGCCACCGCTTAAGCGGCGCTCAGCGCTTAATCGGCCGCTAAATTTCGCTTTTTTCCGCTTAACGCTAAAATCTTCGCTAAGGGCAGAAGCGAAGCGTTTGGCCGTCGCTCAGCGCTTAAGCGCGATTAAGCGCCGCTTAAAAACGCTTTCTTGAACATTGAGCATGACACTACAGAGAGCCCCCCAGATGCCACTAGAAACAAACAATTCTCATGTGTGGAAGGCATGCTGGACCGCAGTCCACGCTTCCTTGTCTCCTTGCTGCCAATGGATTTGGCAGTGCCTGGCCATTAGGCTCCCTTACCCGTACACTAGAAGCTTGCCGCTCCTCTCCCGGTGTGAGCTCTTGGCGACCCTTTAGTTTTCCCTAGTACTAGTTTGGTCTGGGCACGTGAATGCAATAAGTTGTGCCGCTCAGGCTGCGGAATGGATGCTTGGCCTCTATATGTACCTGCTTCAGTAAGATGGCCCCACAGTTTTATTGATTGCATCTCCAGTTCGATATCAACTTGAATGAATATATTCTCTAGGGGGGGGGGGGGGGGGGGGGGGGGGGGGGGGGGGGGGGGGGGGGGGGGGGGGGGGGGGGGGGGGGGGGGGGGGGGGGGGGGGGGGGGGGGGGGGGGGGGGGGGGGGGGGGGGGGGGGGGGGGGGGGGGGGGGGGGGGGGGGGGGGGGGGGGGGGGGGGGGGGGGGGGGGGGGGGGGGGGGGGGGGGGGGGGGGGGGGGGGGGGGGGGGGGGGGGGGGGGGGGGGGGGGGGGGGGGGGGGGGGGGGGGGGGGGGGGGGGGGGGGGGGGGGGGGGGGGGGGGGGGGGGGGGGGGGGGGGGGGGGGGGGGGGGGGGGGGGGGGGGGGGGGGGGGGGGGGGGGGGGGGGGGGGGGGGGGGGGGGGGGGGGGGGGGGGGGGGGGGGGGGGGGGGGGGGGGGGGGGGGGGGGGGGGGGGGGGGGGGGGGGGGGGGGGGGGGGGGGGGGGGGGGGGGGGGGGGGGGGGGGGGGGGGGGGGGGGGGGGGGGGGGGGGGGGGGGGGGGGGGGGGGGGGGGGGGGGGGGGGGGGGGGGGGGGGGGGGGGGGGGGGGGGGGGGGGGGGGGGGGGGGGGGGGGGGGGGGGGGGGGGGGGGGGGGGGGGGGGGGGGGGGGGGGGGGGGGGGGGGGGGGGGGGGGGGGGGGGGGGGGGGGGGGGGGGGGGGGGGGGGGGGGGGGGGGGGGGGGGGGGGGGGGGGGGGGGGGGGGGGGGGGGGGGGGGGGGGGGGGGGGGGGGGGGGGGGGGGGGGGGGGGGGGGGGGGGGGGGGGGGGGGGGGGGGGGGGGGGGGGGGGGGGGGGGGGGGGGGGGGGGGGGGGGGGGGGGGGGGGGGGGGGGGGGGGGGGGGGGGGGGGGGGGGGGGGGGGGGGGGGGGGGGGGGGGGGGGGGGGGGGGGGGGGGGGGGGGGGGGGGGGGGGGGGGGGGGGGGGGGGGGGGGGGGGGGGGGGGGGGGGGGGGGGGGGGGGGGGGGGGGGGGGGGGGGGGGGGGGGGGGGGGGGGGGGGGGGGGGGGGGGGGGGGGGGGGGGGGGGGGGGGGGGGGGGGGGGGGGGGGGGGGGGGGGGGGGGGGGGGGGGGGGGGGGGGGGGGGGGGGGGGGGGGGGGGGGGGGGGGGGGGGGGGGGGGGGGGGGGGGGGGGGGGGGGGGGGGGGGGGGGGGGGGGGGGGGGGGGGGGGGGGGGGGGGGGGGGGGGGGGGGGGGGGGGGGGGGGGGGGGGGGGGGGGGGGGGGGGGGGGGGGGGGGGGGGGGGGGGGGGGGGGGGGGGGGGGGGGGGGGGGGGGGGGGGGGGGGGGGGGGGGGGGGGGGGGGGGGGGGGGGGGGGGGGGGGGGGGGGGGGGGGGGGGGGGGGGGGGGGGGGGGGGGGGGGGGGGGGGGGGGGGGGGGGGGGGGGGGGGGGGGGGGGGGGGGGGGGGGGGGGGGGGGGGGGGGGGGGGGGGGGGGGGGGGGGGGGGGGGGGGGGGGGGGGGGGGGGGGGGGGGGGGGGGGGGGGGGGGGGGGGGGGGGGGGGGGGGGGGGGGGGGGGGGGGGGGGGGGGGGGGGGGGGGGGGGGGGGGGGGGGGGGGGGGGGGGGGGGGGGGGGGGGGGGGGGGGGGGGGGGGGGGGGGGGGGGGGGGGGGGGGGGGGGGGGGGGGGGGGGGGGGGGGGGGGGGGGGGGGGGGGGGGGGGGGGGGGGGGGGGGGGGGGGGGGGGGGGGGGGGGGGGGGGGGGGGGGGGGGGGGGGGGGGGGGGGGGGGGGGGGGGGGGGGGGGGGGGGGGGGGGGGGGGGGGGGGGGGGGGGGGGGGGGGGGGGGGGGGGGGGGGGGGGGGGGGGGGGGGGGGGGGGGGGGGGGGGGGGGGGGGGGGGGGGGGGGGGGGGGGGGGGGGGGGGGGGGGGGGGGGGGGGGGGGGGGGGGGGGGGGGGGGGGGGGGGGGGGGGGGGGGGGGGGGGGGGGGGGGGGGGGGGGGGGGGGGGGGGGGGGGGGGGGGGGGGGGGGGGGGGGGGGGGGGGGGGGGGGGGGGGGGGGGGGGGGGGGGGGGGGGGGGGGGGGGGGGGGGGGGGGGGGGGGGGGGGGGGGGGGGGGGGGGGGGGGGGGGGGGGGGGGGGGGGGGGGGGGGGGGGGGGGGGGGGGGGGGGGGGGGGGGGGGGGGGGGGGGGGGGGGGGGGGGGGGGGGGGGGGGGGGGGGGGGGGGGGGGGGGGGGGGGGGGGGGGGGGGGGGGGGGGGGGGGGGGGGGGGGGGGGGGGGGGGGGGGGGGGGGGGGGGGGGGGGGGGGGGGGGGGGGGGGGGGGGGGGGGGGGGGGGGGGGGGGGGGGGGGGGGGGGGGGGGGGGGGGGGGGGGGGGGGGGGGGGGGGGGGGGGGGGGGGGGGGGGGGGGGGGGGGGGGGGGGGGGGGGGGGGGGGGGGGGGGGGGGGGGGGGGGGGGGGGGGGGGGGGGGGGGGGGGGGGGGGGGGGGGGGGGGGGGGGGGGGGGGGGGGGGGGGGGGGGGGGGGGGGGGGGGGGGGGGGGGGGGGGGGGGGGGGGGGGGGGGGGGGGGGGGGGGGGGGGGGGGGGGGGGGGGGGGGGGGGGGGGGGGGGGGGGGGGGGGGGGGGGGGGGGGGGGGGGGGGGGGGGGGGGGGGGGGGGGGGGGGGGGGGGGGGGGGGGGGGGGTTTGTGTGGGTCGAATTTATGACATTTTGCTTGAAATATTGTAGTCTTGGGCCATCTCTGCATTTCTGTGATGCAAGTGCCATGACAGACCCGATTTTTGACCGTGACAAGTTGACAATGAATTTCTTATTCCTGACACAGCTGCTAAGGATAGTTTCTGCCTCTATAGCCGCCCTGACGGGAGCTGGGAGGTGTTGCTGCCGATGGAGGAGGTTCCACCTGAGCAGGCGTTTGACATCAATTTTCCTCATCGTGGCCCCTCTCCGCCGCCTTCTTCTTCTTCAGCATGCCGCTCAGTGCCAACCAACGGTATTATACTGCTGCTGTTCCTCCATTATCGGGTGTGTTCTTCTCTTAGCTTGGTGCACCTGACTACTGAGAAAGATATCTGCTTTAGCTTTTAAATTATATATTCCCGATAGACATATTAGGGAAGATCAAATGTTGCCTTTCTGGTTGAGCACTTTAGCTTGCTTGCTAGGTACTTCGTAGTTGGGATACGTATGACCGGTATGATGGCCCATTTGTGTCGTTTCACTTGTTTCTTGGTGCATGTGAACATGCGGAGGCTTTGCTCCTCTATTTATTTTCTTTGTTTTGAGTGTATCCTATGGTCATGATGACCCTTTAGTTTTCCCCATCTAGTCTGGTTTGGGCACGTGAATGCAAAAAAGTTGTGCAATTTTTGATTTTTCTTTGCCGCTCAAATCAGGGGGGGGGGGGGGGGGGGGGGGGGGGGGGGGGGGGGGGGGGGGGGGGGGGGGGGGGGGGGGGGGGGGGGGGGGGGGGGGGGGGGGGGGGGGGGGGGGGGGGGGGGGGGGGGGGGGGGGGGGGGGGGGGGGGGGGGGGGGGGGGGGGGGGGGGGGGGGGGGGGGGGGGGGGGGGGGGGGGGGGGGGGGGGGGGGGGGGGGGGGGGGGGGGGGGGGGGGGGGGGGGGGGGGGGGGGGGGGGGGGGGGGGGGGGGGGGGGGGGGGGGGGGGGGGGGGGGGGGGGGGGGGGGGGGGGGGGGGGGGGGGGGGGGGGGGGGGGGGGGGGGGGGGGGGGGGGGGGGGGGGGGGGGGGGGGGGGGGGGGGGGGGGGGGGGGGGGGGGGGGGGGGGGGGGGGGGGGGGGGGGGGGGGGGGGGGGGGGGGGGGGGGGGGGGGGGGGGGGGGGGGGGGGGGGGGGGGGGGGGGGGGGGGGGGGGGGGGGGGGGGGGGGGGGGGGGGGGGGGGGGGGGGGGGGGGGGGGGGGGGGGGGGGGGGGGGGGGGGGGGGGGGGGGGGGGGGGGGGGGGGGGGGGGGGGGGGGGGGGGGGGGGGGGGGGGGGGGGGGGGGGGGGGGGGGGGGGGGGGGGGGGGGGGGGGGGGGGGGGGGGGGGGGGGGGGGGGGGGGGGGGGGGGGGGGGGGGGGGGGGGGGGGGGGGGGGGGGGGGGGGGGGGGGGGGGGGGGGGGGGGGGGGGGGGGGGGGGGGGGGGGGGGGGGGGGGGGGGGGGGGGGGGGGGGGGGGGGGGGGGGGGGGGGGGGGGGGGGGGGGGGGGGGGGGGGGGGGGGGGGGGGGGGGGGGGGGGGGGGGGGGGGGGGGGGGGGGGGGGGGGGGGGGGGGGGGGGGGGGGGGGGGGGGGGGGGGGGGGGGGGGGGGGGGGGGGGGGGGGGGGGGGGGGGGGGGGGGGGGGGGGGGGGGGGGGGGGGGGGGGGGGGGGGGGGGGGGGGGGGGGGGGGGGGGGGGGGGGGGGGGGGGGGGGGGGGGGGGGGGGGGGGGGGGGGGGGGGGGGGGGGGGGGGGGGGGGGGGGGGGGGGGGGGGGGGGGGGGGGGGGGGGGGGGGGGGGGGGGGGGGGGGGGGGGGGGGGGGGGGGGGGGGGGGGGGGGGGGGGGGGGGGGGGGGGGGGGGGGGGGGGGGGGGGGGGGGGGGGGGGGGGGGGGGGGGGGGGGGGGGGGGGGGGGGGGGGGGGGGGGGGGGGGGGGGGGGGGGGGGGGGGGGGGGGGGGGGGGGGGGGGGGGGGGGGGGGGGGGGGGGGGGGGGGGGGGGGGGGGGGGGGGGGGGGGGGGGGGGGGGGGGGGGGGGGGGGGGGGGGGGGTAGAGAATATATTCATTCAAGTTGATATCGAACTGGAGATGCAATCAATAAAACTGTGGGGCCATCTTACTGAAGCAGGTACATATAGAGGCCAAGCATCCATTCCGCAGCCTGAGCGGCACAACTTATTGCATTCACGTGCCCAGACCAAACTAGTACTAGGGAAAACTAAAGGGTCGCCAAGAGCTCACACCGGGAGAGGAGCGGCAAGCTTCTAGTGTACGGGTAAGGGAGCCTAATGGCCAGGCACTGCCAAATCCATTGGCAGCAAGGAGACAAGGAAGCGTGGACTGCGGTCCAGCATGCCTTCCACACATGAGAATTGTTTGTTTCTAGTGGCATCTGGGGGGCTCTCTGTAGTGTCATGCTCAATGTTCAAGAAAGCGTTTTTAAGCGGCGCTTAATCGCGCTTAAGCGCTGAGCGACGGCCAAACGCTTCGCTTCTGCCCTTAGCGAAGATTTTAGCGTTAAGCGGAAAAAAGCGAAATTTAGCGGCCGATTAAGCGCTGAGCGCCGCTTAAGCGGTGGCTGAGCGCGCTTAAGCGTTCAAAAAGCGAGGGATGGGCCACAGGCTAAAGGGGTAAGTGTTTACTTGCTTGGCCCAATACTGGCCTGGCCCAATATTGGCCTGTTAGGCTAGGGTTTACTCAGTTAGAAGGGGAGGGGGAGAGGAGAGCTCCACTGGCGGCTAGGGTTACTCAGGCATTTGAGGAGAGCTCTTCCTCCACATCCCTGGACTGGATCTGAGCTCCTCTTCATCCTCCTGGACGTCCACCCCAACAACTTCAGGTGAGGATCTCGTCCCCCTCCTCTCCTCCTCTCCTCCTGTTCTCTCCTCTCCTCGTCCTCCTCTCCTCTCCTCCTCCTCTAGTCCATCACTTGTACTCTCTGTTGCTGTTCTTCCTCCTCCTCTGTTGCCTTTGCTTTGCTGTTGAGCTGTTCACTTGTCCAGTAGTTTAGTGCAGTTTAGTGCTCTAGTTAATTTCAGCAGCAGTTTAGTGCTCTAGTGCTGCTGAGCCTTTGCTCTTCCATTAATTGGCTGCCTCCTTGGTTAATTTCAGCAGCAGTTTAGTGCTCTAGATCTGTTGTAGAATGGAGTCAGGAGGAGGAGGAGATGATGCTATGTGCTGTGGTGTGTGAACCACTGAACCTCAACCTTATATGCTATTTCAGATTTTCAGTTACCTATGTGCTATATTTCCTATTTTCTTATGCATATTATCCAAAAACAGCCAAATTCTAGTCAATTTAAAAAAAACGCTTAATCCCGGTTAAGCTACGCTTAAGCGGCCATTGCTCTAAGCTGTGGCCTTTCGCTCCGCTTACACTTACCGCTTTTTTGAACATTGATCATGCTGGACAAATGAAAACAATCTACCATTAGTGATCGATCCCATTGTTTAGGGGGGGGGGGGGGGGGGGGGGGGGGGGGGGGGGGGGGGGGGGGGGGGGGGGGGGGGGGGGGGGGGGGGGGGGGGGGGGGGGGGGGGGGGGGGGGGGGGGGGGGGGGGGGGGGGGGGGGGGGGGGGGGGGGGGGGGGGGGGGGGGGGGGGGGGGGGGGGGGGGGGGGGGGGGGGGGGGGGGGGGGGGGGGGGGGGGGGGGGGGGGGGGGGGGGGGGGGGGGGGGGGGGGGGGGGGGGGGGGGGGGGGGGGGGGGGGGGGGGGGGGGGGGGGGGGGGGGGGGGGGGGGGGGGGGGGGGGGGGGGGGGGGGGGGGGGGGGGGGGGGGGGGGGGGGGGGGGGGGGGGGGGGGGGGGGGGGGGGGGGGGGGGGGGGGGGGGGGGGGGGGGGGGGGGGGGGGGGGGGGGGGGGGGGGGGGGGGGGGGGGGGGGGGGGGGGGGGGGGGGGGGGGGGGGGGGGGGGGGGGGGGGGGGGGGGGGGGGGGGGGGGGGGGGGGGGGGGGGGGGGGGGGGGGGGGGGGGGGGGGGGGGGGGGGGGGGGGGGGGGGGGGGGGGGGGGGGGGGGGGGGGGGGGGGGGGGGGGGGGGGGGGGGGGGGGGGGGGGGGGGGGGGGGGGGGGGGGGGGGGGGGGGGGGGGGGGGGGGGGGGGGGGGGGGGGGGGGGGGGGGGGGGGGGGGGGGGGGGGGGGGGGGGGGGGGGGGGGGGGGGGGGGGGGGGGGGGGGGGGGGGGGGGGGGGGGGGGGGGGGGGGGGGGGGGGGGGGGGGGGGGGGGGGGGGGGGGGGGGGGGGGGGGGGGGGGGGGGGGGGGGGGGGGGGGGGGGGGGGGGGGGGGGGGGGGGGGGGGGGGGGGGGGGGGGGGGGGGGGGGGGGGGGGGGGGGGGGGGGGGGGGGGGGGGGGGGGGGGGGGGGGGGGGGGGGGGGGGGGGGGGGGGGGGGGGGGGGGGGGGGGGGGGGGGGGGGGGGGGGGGGGGGGGGGGGGGGGGGGGGGGGGGGGGGGGGGGGGGGGGGGGGGGGGGGGGGGGGGGGGGGGGGGGGGGGGGGGGGGGGGGGGGGGGGGGGGGGGGGGGGGGGGGGGGGGGGGGGGGGGGGGGGGGGGGGGGGGGGGGGGGGGGGGGGGGGGGGGGGGGGGGGGGGGGGGGGGGGGGGGGGGGGGGGGGGGGGGGGGGGGGGGGGGGGGGGGGGGGGGGGGGGGGGGGGGGGGGGGGGGGGGGGGGGGGGGGGGGGGGGGGGGGGGGGGGGGGGGGGGGGGGGGGGGGGGGGGGGGGGGGGGGGGGGGGGGGGGGGGGGGGGGGGGGGGGGGGGGGGGGGGGGGGGGGGGGGGGGGGGGGGGGGGGGGGGGGGGGGGGGGGGGGGGGGGGGGGGGGGGGGGGGGGGGGGGGGGGGGGGGGGGGGGGGGGGGGGGGGGGGGGGGGGGGGGGGGGGGGGGGGGGGGGGGGGGGGGGGGGGGGGGGGGGGGGGGGGGGGGGGGGGGGGGGGGGGGGGGGGGGGGGGGGGGGGGGGGGGGGGGGGGGGGGGGGGGGGGGGGGGGGGGGGGGGGGGGGGGGGGGGGGGGGGGGGGGGGGGGGGGGGGGGGGGGGGGGGGGGGGGGGGGGGGGGGGGGGGGGGGGGGGGGGGGGGGGGGGGGGGGGGGGGGGGGGGGGGGGGGGGGGGTTTCTGTGATGCAAGTGCCATGACAGACCCGATTTTTGACCGTGACAAGTTGACAACGAATTTCTTGTTCCTGACGCAACTGCTAAGGATAGTTTCTGCCTCTATAGCCGCCCTGATGGGAGCTGGGAGGTGTTGCTGCCGGTAGAGGAGGTTCCACTTGACCAGGCGTTCAACATCAATTTTCCTCATCGCGGCCCCTCTCCGCCTTAATGTTCTTCTTGAGCATGCCGCTCGGTGCCAACCAACGGTATTATAGTGCTGTTGTTCCTCCATTATCGGGTGTGTTCTTCTCTTAGCTTGGTGCACCTGACTACTGAGAAAAATATATGCTTTAGCTTTTAAATTATATATTCCCGATAGACATATTAGGGAAGATCAAATATCGCCTTTCGGGTTGAGTACTTTAGCTTGCTTGCTAGGTACTTGGTAGTTGGGATACGTATGACCGGTATGATGGCCCATTTGTGTTGTTTCACTTGTTTCTTGGTGCATGTGAACATGCGGAGGCTGTGCTCCTCAATTTATTTTCTTTGTTTTGAGGGTATCGTATGGTGATGATGACCCTTAATTTTCCCCATCTAGTCTGGTTTGGGCATGTGAATGCAAAAAAGTTGTGCAGTTTTTGTTTTTTCTGTGCCGCTCAAAATCAGGGATGGATGCTTGGCCTCTGTAGGGGGGGGGGGGGGGGGGGGGGGGGGGGGGGGGGGGGGGGGGGGGGGGGGGGGGGGGGGGGGGGGGGGGGGGGGGGGGGGGGGGGGGGGGGGGGGGGGGGGGGGGGGGGGGGGGGGGGGGGGGGGGGGGGGGGGGGGGGGGGGGGGGGGGGGGGGGGGGGGGGGGGGGGGGGGGGGGGGGGGGGGGGGGGGGGGGGGGGGGGGGGGGGGGGGGGGGGGGGGGGGGGGGGGGGGGGGGGGGGGGGGGGGGGGGGGGGGGGGGGGGGGGGGGGGGGGGGGGGGGGGGGGGGGGGGGGGGGGGGGGGGGGGGGGGGGGGGGGGGGGGGGGGGGGGGGGGGGGGGGGGGGGGGGGGGGGGGGGGGGGGGGGGGGGGGGGGGGGGGGGGGGGGGGGGGGGGGGGGGGGGGGGGGGGGGGGGGGGGGGGGGGGGGGGGGGGGGGGGGGGGGGGGGGGGGGGGGGGGGGGGGGGGGGGGGGGGGGGGGGGGGGGGGGGGGGGGGGGGGGGGGGGGGGGGGGGGGGGGGGGGGGGGGGGGGGGGGGGGGGGGGGGGGGGGGGGGGGGGGGGGGGGGGGGGGGGGGGGGGGGGGGGGGGGGGGGGGGGGGGGGGGGGGGGGGGGGGGGGGGGGGGGGGGGGGGGGGGGGGGGGGGGGGGGGGGGGGGGGGGGGGGGGGGGGGGGGGGGGGGGGGGGGGGGGGGGGGGGGGGGGGGGGGGGGGGGGGGGGGGGGGGGGGGGGGGGGGGGGGGGGGGGGGGGGGGGGGGGGGGGGGGGGGGGGGGGGGGGGGGGGGGGGGGGGGGGGGGGGGGGGGGGGGGGGGGGGGGGGGGGGGGGGGGGGGGGGGGGGGGGGGGGGGGGGGGGGGGGGGGGGGGGGGGGGGGGGGGGGGGGGGGGGGGGGGGGGGGGGGGGGGGGGGGGGGGGGGGGGGGGGGGGGGGGGGGGGGGGGGGGGGGGGGGGGGGGGGGGGGGGGGGGGGGGGGGGGGGGGGGGGGGGGGGGGGGGGGGGGGGGGGGGGGGGGGGGGGGGGGGGGGGGGGGGGGGGGGGGGGGGGGGGGGGGGGGGGGGGGGGGGGGGGGGGGGGGGGGGGGGGGGGGGGGGGGGGGGGGGGGGGGGGGGGGGGGGGGGGGGGGGGGGGGGGGGGGGGGGGGGGGGGGGGGGGGGGGGGGGGGGGGGGGGGGGGGGGGGGGGGGGGGGGGGGGGGGGGGGGGGGGGGGGGGGGGGGGGGGGGGGGGGGGGGGGGGGGGGGGGGGGGGGGGGGGGGGGGGGGGGGGGGGGGGGGGGGGGGGGGGGGGGGGGGGGGGGGGGGGGGGGGGGGGGGGGGGGGGGGGGGGGGGGGGGGGGGGGGGGGGGGGGGGGGGGGGGGGGGGGGGGGGGGGGGGGGGGGGGGGGGGGGGGGGGGGGGGGGGGGGGGGGGGGGGGGGGGGGGGGGGGGGGGGGGGGGGGGGGGGGGGGGGGGGGGGGGGGGGGGGGGGGGGGGGGGGGGGGGGGGGGGGGGGGGGGGGGGGGGGGGGGGGGGGGGGGGGGGGGGGGGGGGGGGGGGGGGGGGGGGGGGGGGGGGGGGGGGGGGGGGGGGGGGGGGGGGGGGGGGGGGGGGGGGGGGGGGGGGGGGGGGGGGGGGGGGGGGGGGGGGGGGGGGGGGGGGGGGGGGGGGGGGGGGGGGGGGGGGGGGGGGGGGGGGGGGGGGGGGGGGGGGGGGGGGCCAACCAACAGTACTATACCGAAAAAGGCTTTCGCCCCGCTTTATATATAAAGCAAAGATCATCATCACCCGATACAAACGCATGCCACCACAGCACACGCACACACCCAAGGCAGGATACATAGGCGCTGAGCGCAGCAACACCACCCCTAGCACTATCGCGGAGAGACGAAGCCGCATACGACGAACCGTGGGCTCAAAAGCGGCGCCATCAAGAAGGATAAGACACCGGAGCGCCGCCACCGCCCGATCCGAAGATCAGAGTTTCCCCTGGAGCCACACGACGGGTAGCGAGAGCCGCGATGACGCCTTCAAGAAGGGAACGAGCTTCGCCGCCGCCGGTCCGTCCGAAGATAGAATGGGTTTTCACCCCGGCCAACACTCACCGCCACCGATCGTCACACCTTGGCTACCACGCCGCCCACACGGCATGACCACCAGGTAGCACCAAGCCACGGGCTCTGCCCAAGAGCACTGCGCAACCACCCCCAGGGCCACCGCCCCGGCATCCAAGACCTTGATCCGCCTCTACCCCAACCAAAGAGACGAGCGGAAAGATCGCGCCTTTCCCACCCCTGGGCAGCCCCCAGCGCCGAGACCCAGACGGTCGGCCAAAACGGGCCTCCATCGACTCGTCCTGCAGCACCGTGCGCGAGACGAGCTCGGTCCTGCGGCACCATGTGCGAGACGAGGTCGGTCCTGCTGCACCATGTGCGAGACGAGCTCGGTCCTACAACACTGTGCGCGAGACGAGCTCGGTCCTGCTGCACCAGACACGAGACGAGCGATGGACCGCAGCTGGGAGAGGGCTAGCCCTTCGACAGAAGTAGAGCCCGGACTACGAGGAGATGAAGCGAAGGTCAACACGGTCCGACCGCAGATGAGCCGACGCCGGAGTAGAGTTGGCCGTCGCCGCGGGCAGAGCCGCCAAGCCACCGCCTTGCGCCGGACCTCCCCACGCCGCCGCCCACGGCCGGAGCAACAACCACGCCAGGCCGCTGCCCAACCCACCGTTTTCACTAGCTTAGCTTGTTTGGTTTGGTTTGCTCCAATCCGATTTGACCTATCTAGTTTGTAGGTGGACGCACATGGATGGAACTATATCTATGCTTTACAACACAGCCATGTTGCTATGGTATTGTTTGACTTTTCTTCATAGTTATGGTTGCCAGTTGCTTGGGTTCCAGCTAGTAGGCAGGCAGGTCAACACATCCACGTGAATAGGATGGATAGAATTCTTCTGCCTTTTTGTTTTTGCAAATGGTGGGATGGTTTCAATTCGGAGGCTTGCTACTCCAAATCCAGTAGAATTTAGTTGCAGGCCTCTCTGAATTTGGTTTACTACCTGCTAATGTTGTCTCCTAGACTCCTACTGAGATATACTTCTTATATTGATTTGTTCCTGTATAGAGTATGGACGGCTGGATATAATTCTTCTTCTTTTGTAGGGTTCTGGCATGGCGATGACCTCCCCGGCTTGGTCGCTTCTTCCCGTGGTCCAATGCTAGTGCGGCACAGTATACGACATCGGCTACAAATGTCAAGGGTGAGTCCTCCTTCCTCTGGTCCTACAAATGTCTTGATGGAGTGTAGGTAGGACAAACAGAGCAATTTGTTTGCTTTTAGAGACACAGTTTTGATTGATCACATCTTCAATTTGGTTTCAACTTGAATGAATATTCTCTCATCTCAATTAAAAAGAACATACTCCACCAAGCCGTACATGCTAATAATGTTAATTATCTGCAAAACCAGAATTATTTAGTCTGCTTGCATCCATTTAGTTTCCCCTAGCTAGCCTTCTTGTTTGGTTTGGGGGTGCTCCAATCCCCAAACTGTTAATTGAATGTTGAGTGACTGATAGGCAGAATGCTCAACTACTGCGTTAGCACTCGAGTAATTATGTAAGAGATAGAGACATGGTTTTGCTGATCAAGATTGATACTGATTCCTCGTGTGTAGAGTACCGACAGGCTGGATACAACTCCTCTTTTATTTTTTTTTGCAAATGGCAACATGGTTTCAATTTAGAGTCTTGCTGCTCCAAACCCAGTATAATTTAGTTGCAAGCCTATCTGAATTTTGTGGAGTACCTGCTACTGTTGTCTACTTCTGAGATATATATATATATTTCGATATTGATTTGTTTGTGTATAGAGTTTGAAAGGCTGGATATAATTCTTCTTCTTTTGTAGGGTTCTGGCACGACGTTGACCTCTTCGACTTGGTCGCTTCCGCCATGGCGCAGCCCCCGCACTGTATATGGCATCGGCTACAAATGTCAAGGGTGAGTCCTCCTTCCTCCGGTCCTACACCGCTGCTCTGAGTCGTGGGTGTTGATGCTCTGTTTAGGCTTTGGCCTCTGCTCGTTGAGGTTAGTAAGTAGATGGTACTGTAATTGGTGGATCCTTTGTTCTTTGGTAGGAGCTGGCTGTGGCTCGCCTGGAAATCTGCATATGCTGCTTATATGTAAACTAGGTTGTAGACCATGTATGCGTGTTCCAGCCCTTACACTGAACTGACTTTATGTGATCGAGTTGGATGGTTGCTGGTGTAAAGTTGTAGGTGGTTTCTAATTAGGGAAGTGCGAATTATACTAGTATGCACCGGCAACAATGTGCCAATGCTAGCCTTTTGTTGTGAATCTTATGATGCAGGTTAGTTGCTTAGTCTTGCCCATGGACAGGATCGCTCTTCTCATGGTTTAATGGGGGAATTGGGGATCTCTGAAAACCTTTCATGTGAACTGATTTTTATTTGTTCATCATGCTTTTTTTTACTATTGGAGCTTTGGTTTTATGGTTGCTGTGATATGGTGTTTGAGTTTGCTTGTCATTGGGGATTGATTTTTGGTTATATGGAAGATAGGGTTGCAAATAATACTAGTAGGCACTGGCAACAATGTGTTGGTGCTGGCACCCTGTGATTATGTGAACTTTCTGATGTAGGTTGGTTGCTCGGTTATGCCAATCGACATAATAGTTGTTCTGATGGCGAAGTGGGTGATTTGGTGATCTTTGCAAACCTGCCTCTTACCTGATTTTTATTTGATTAGTATGACTTTTTTTTTTACTATTGAAGCTTCGTTAGATGGTTTCCGTGACATGGGGTTTAAGTTTGCCTAGAATTGGGGATGGATCTTTGGTTAATACAGATAGGATTATAAATAATATTAGCAAGCACTCGCTATTATGTGTTGGTGTTGTGTTTTTGAGATTACGTGAACCTTCTATTATATGTTGAGTGTTGAATTCACACCACTGTGTGTGACCAGTTCCCTGAACCTTGTTTCTTCATTTTGTGGTCCAGGCTAGTCTTGATCAGTTATTGTAGGTTTCAGGTTCTCAAACTGAATGCACTGTTGGATTGTTCTGCTCAACTCCCAATAAATAGCTACTGCTATAGGGTTGGTCTGTTGGACTTGATGATTCCTTGGACCGCTAGAAACTATAATTCTGGCTCAACAAAGTTGTTAATGATTAAGCTTGTTGTTTTGATCATGGATGGGTGATAGATGCTTGACGGCCGCTATTAGTTGCTATGAAGCACAGGTTGGGGAATAGATGCTGGATGGTTAGCCTCTAGTTATAAAGATCACCTGCTGATGCTTCTTTTTGGGAACTATTATGTTCCATGAATGAATTGTGCTGCTACTCCCTAGCCTGTGATTGTTGTTTTTGTTTCGGACATATTGCTTTTTCTTCTTCTGAGAATCAGATTTGGACAGTGTGTTTGTGCTGCCAAATGTACCTATTAATTTCCTACTGGGTATGTCAAGTATTTATTTGAGTTGATTTTTGTGCTGCTACTGACTGTACCTATAAGGATTACCTGCTGCTACCTATTTGGAATTTGTCTTGTTCATCAATGAATGGTGTTGATGCAAGAATGTGATTACTGTTTATTTTTTGACAGATTGCCTTTTCTTATTTCGAGAATCAGATATTGGACATGCTGCTTGTGTTGCCCAATATAGGCATTAATTTGTTACTGGGTCTACTGGTTTCCTTTACTGTATGCTTGTGTAGTAGATGTATGACGGAAATTCTGTAATTTTGGTCATGAGGTCCTTCCTATACTGTACAAGGCTAGTTCAACTTTGGTTCTGATTCATACATTATTTGCTCCTGCTCCTATATAGTTAAATAATTTGCAGATAGAAATTGTTAGTGCTCATGTTCTTGGTCGGCTGAACTTGTTTGTTTGTTGGTTGGTTTGATTTGGAGCAGGAGGCGCCCTCCATGGATTTGGACGACGTCTGGGACCCCTTTCCTGAGCTAACCAGGAGGACATCGTCGGCTCCGACCTTTACCTGGACGTCGACGGCGTCCACCCCGACCACGGTGACACCCCGCACAAGTTATTTAAAGCCACTCAAGATGTTCTTTCCCCCCACCCTTTTACTGCTGTTTTGTTTTGTTGTGGTTGTAATTCTGCTTCTCTGAATGGATTCAGTTCGAGTTTGTTGACATAGTCTTGCTGTTCACTAACTAAAACGAGAGGAGTGATTGATGATGTATATAGGATAGTCATAGTAGTAGTGATAAGATGATCATTTTTCTATTTGGAGCAGTTGTTCCATGGATGGCATCGACGATTGGGACATGTGCCCAAGCTGACGAAGTTATTGTCGAGTCCAACCTCAACCTCGACTGCAAGGTCGTCCAACCCAACCAGGACGGTGCCCAGGAGAAGGTCGATCCCTATCGACTGTGAGGTTTTTTTCAAGTGTCCTTCCTATATATTCAGGTTTTACAGCTACTCCCTCCGTCCCATAATATAAGAGCGTTTTTGACACCAGTGTAATGTCAAAAATGCTTTTATATTATGGGATGGATGGAGTAGCTAGCAAGGAGAAGAGTGACACTATATATTCAGGTTGTTCCTGTTTATTCACTGATTTGTGTAGTTAGGTTGGTTCAGTTTGGACTAGATGGGAAGTTAGAAATGTTGTTCTCTTTAAGAATATGTTTCCTGCTACTAGTATGGTTTTCTGGTTGTCATATTGACTATTGTTTGGACTGTTTTGCGAAAACGGGACATACAACACAAACAACATCTGCGCGAGATGTTGTCGCGGTGAAAATTGTCATCTTTTGCCAAAGAAGTCAGCGGGTCAATTTACTGGGTTAATCTGGCCCGGGACAACAGTGGTGTGTAGTTAAGTTGGTTCAGTTTGGACTAGGTGGGAAGCTAGAAATGTTGTTTTCTTTAAGAATATGTTTCCTGCTGCTAGTATGTTTTTTTGGTTGTCATAATGACTATTTTTTGGACTGTTTTGCAGAAACGGGACATACAACACAAACAACATATGCGCAAGATGTTGTCGTCGCGGTGAAAATTGTCATCTTTTGCCAAAGAAGTCAGCTGGGGCGGTTGGTCAATTTACTGTGTTAATCTGGCCCGAGACAACAGTAGTGAGGTGTGTTTTAAGCTTGATTTGTAGTTTTTGTTGCTTCGATGGCTGGGCTGCCTTTTTTTGCCTTTAGACATTGTGCTCTATCAACTTGTGATGCGCTGATGGTGGAATCTCAGGTGCTGGGTGTAGCAGAGTCTGCTACAGTTTTTAGTGTTTTTTATATGTATTAAATTTTTTGATTTCTCTAAAACCAAGTGGCAGTTTCTGAGTTTATAATCTGATTGATTTTCTTTGTGTGTGCAGCAGTTTCTGATCTCTTCTTAATTTGGTATGGTGAAAACAAAGGTGAGGTTGCTGAGCAGGACAGACGTGTTCATCTCGGCGCACGGGGCGCAGATGACGAACCTGCTGTTCATGGACCGGAACAGCAGCATCATGGAGTTCTACCCGATGGGGTGGAGGCAGCGGGCGGCGGGCGGGCAGTTTGTGTTCCGGTGGATGGCGAGCCGCGCCGGGATGCGGCACGAGGGCTCGTGGTGGGACCCTGCCGGTGACCCATGCCCTGATGGCAACCCGGACATCTTCAGCTGCTACAAGAACCGGCGGATTGGGATGGATGAGGAAGCCTTCACCGAGTTTGCGGCCAAGGTCTTCACCGCTAACAAGGAGCGCAAGTCGGCAAAGGCGCGGGGAGGGCAAGAAGCGGGAACTAATTGCCAATGCAGCTAGCCAGCCCTCCCTCTATTTTTGACTTTTTGTGGTAACTAAGAACTGGAAAAATGGAAATAACTAAATGTGCACAGCTACTAAAACAGCCAGGTAGCCACAAATTAACATCCATGACGTCGAAAGGTATGATGAATTTGCTGGTAAGAGGCTGAGTCTGGTTAATTAAAGGGGAAATTAATCAGGCACATGCATGGTACTCTAAATGCATACAAAGCTCAAGCAATTGTGATGAGCTTCATTCTGTAAATCCTTCATATGTATGGCATATTCATCCACCCATGGTCCATAGCTGGGCTGAATAACTGAACCTGCATGCCTAAATTGATCTATCAAGAATTTCGTACATCCACCGACGGGAATAACATACAAACGGTGTCTGCAGGCATATCTTTTAGATGTTTTATTAGACCATGATTAGGATGCAACTACGTTAATCCCGAAGAAAGAGCTAACATTAGTGTCAGAACAGCCTCGGACAGATCAAACCCTATTATGCCTAATGTATGTTATCTAACTAATCAATAGGCCTAATTGCTTCTGGTTGGTTGATTTAGTAATTATAAGATAAGATGCCGATCACCGTAAGTTCTTCGTAACCAGCTTCCAGCTAGTGCGAATCGCCTTGTTTATCCCAAAAGTCGTGTTTCGTTGACGATCAATGTAAAGTCCTAACCAAGTTTCCATGGCTCGGTTCATGAATCATGACATAATGCAGGTAATTTCTTTCAAATGGTGCTCGCACTGAATAATGAAATTTGGCCCCATTTTACGAATCCCTAATCTCTGAAACCCTACACCATTTCCCAAACTGAAGATTCAGAGGAAGAGGGTTGGGAGGGACTTACCTGAAGGCGTCGCATGGCCTCCTTATCGTGCGCGCCACCTCTCCCTCGTCCGTGGCCTCGGCCTCGCCGGGCACGGCGCCGTCGATCCTCTGTACGAAGCCAGCACCAGCGCATCCTCCCCGCCAGCCTCGTGACCATGTCGCGACACGGTCAGCCAAGTTCGACGGGGCCGTGCGCATTGAGCCAGTGAGGTACGCGCGCACCGGCGAACAAGCCAGCCGTGCCGCCATGGTTTCCGGCTAGCCGCCGTCGCCTCGCACGCCACGGGTGCCGGGAGAATCGGGGGGCAGAGGAAAGAATGGGCTAGGCTTTCATCCGCTCGCCGGCTGGCCAGCCCAGGTTGCCTCGTGGGCCAAGGCCTGCTCTTAGAGCAGAATGTAAATTTGGTTGTTTGTTCGACTCTCAGTGCATTTTCTCTATTTTATATAGATTGATTGTAATACATTCAGTAAAAATATAGGGGGCTGATAGGCGCCGGTCGACCGGCCCAAATTTGGGCCGGTCGCTGCACAGCTTTGCGATGCAGCAGGCAACAACCGTTCGCTTCGCCCCCCACGTCATTGTCTTCTTCCCCGTCTTCAGTTTCAGATCCGTTCGACACAGGATGTCTCTGCCCCGGCAGCACCCATGTCCTCTCCCACGCCGCCGCTCGACACAGCACCACCAGCTCGTCGCCGCACCCTCCTTCTTGCACCACCAGTCTTCGCCACACCCCCCTCTTTCACCACCAACCGCTCGCGATGGCCATTAGCCAGTTGAAGCTTTCCCAGTCGCCGGTTGAAGCTTTCTAGGCCGCTGGTTGTAGCTTAGATGCGCGGTGCCTGGCAACGAGCTTCTCCGTCTTTTCGGTTGAAGCTTTCCTGTAGCCGGTTGTAGCTTTTGTTGCGGGGGTGCCCCAACGACCAACTTCTTCGTTCTTCTTTTGAAACTTTTTATGATGCCGGTTCCAGCATTTCAGAACATCGTTTGTAGCAAAAACGTCGCCGGCGGAACGCCACGAGTGCCGCCTCTTGGAGCATTCTCACTCTACCGTTCCAGCACCGCCGTTCACCAGTTCCAGCATTTCAGAACACTGTTTGTAGCGAAAACGTCGCAGGAGGAATGCCATGGGTGCCACTGTTGTACCATTCTCACTCTACCGTTTCAACACCGCTGTTCACCGGTTCCAGCGAACGTCGCGGGTGGGGGTGCCTCCAGGTGCGCAACAATTTTGTAGCTTGTTACTAGCAATTTGTGCCGCCGGTGCCAGCATGGTGCATTGCCGGTTCCAACACGCACCCCCTGGACTTGCAGCAAAAAAAGCATGTCGTCTTGTTCCCATGGCACGACGCCGGTTCCCATCATGGCGGCCTGAGCTTGCAGCACGGCCATGGCGTCGCCATGGCGAGGAGGGTAATAGGGTGTGGAAGGTGCACCCGACAAGGAGGATGATGGCGTTGTCGTGCCGACAAGGACGATGGGGGATGGATGGTGCATGGCCATGGCGTCGCTGTGGCAAGCAGACCGGAAGCTCGGATTCTGAGCGACCTCCATGGCCGTCGGGTCGCAGCTCGAATGCAGGCGCAACGCATGGTCTAGGTGAAAAATGAAAAAGATGAGGCGACAGGATACAGATTGGTGGGTGCGGGCCCATAGGAAGTGTCCTCCACCTATCAAAATGCCAACGCCCGGCGCGACCGGCCCAACACTCGGCCAGTCGTCCGGGTGCAAACGTTTACCAAAAATATATATCAAATAATCATATAACTCTATGAACGTTCTAATGGTCTTTGAGCCAAAATGCATCTCTTGGGGCTTTTCTTAATTTTTAAACAGTTTCTCTGCTTTAAAAGTTTTTTGCTATGATAATGTTTTAGGCACCCCCCCCCCCCCCCCCCCCCCCCCCCCCCCCCCCCACAAAAAAAGATAAGTTTTTATGCACTTTTAGCTAGAAAATGCCCAAAAATATGTGACTAATAACATTTGTGCTTTCAAAGATTATTTGGATCACCTTGATGTAAACAAATTATTATCTATTATTTTGACGATGTTTTGATCGTAATACTAATGTAAGTTTCATTGTTGATGTGAATTTTAAATTTTGTTCAGTAAGAATGCCACTTCTATTACTGGTGTTAGTTCCTGTGACAATATTTACCGTTTATGTTCACGATATTATTAAAGGCAACTTTAATCTCAATGTAATGCCAAGATGTCCAGAAAGACCAGTGACAATTCAGTATGTTGAGGCGCCGCGCAGCACTTGCCGCTCGGTCGCCTCTCGCAGCCGCCACGCCATCGCTCGGCTGCCTCCCACAGCAGCCACACCGTTTGTTCGGTTGACCAAAAATCCCACCACTCACCGACATGTCGGGCCTATAGCTCCATATGGCTGACAAAATGGGCCCACAGAACAAGTCAGCCCACCACGCAGCCCAGCCGAGATTCAGACGGCCATGTCAAAATTGGCATGAGGGGTCGATGCAGCCTCAGTCGATTCCCGGTAGATTTACCCCTAGGGAGCCTAGTGATTTAGGTGATACTCCCTCCGTCCTACAATATAAGACGTCTTATATTTATATTGTGGGACGGAGTAGTAGTAGATAGATGTCCCCACACAGCCACATGCAAAAGGAAGAAGTTGTAGATGGTCGTTTTTTAGCAACACCTGCCTTCAAGCATACAGATCGTGCTACAATATGATCGTATTCACGATACTTGTCCATGGTCAAGTACATGCCACCACTTTCAAAGATTGGGAGTGGGAGGTATGAATTCAATGTTTAAGGGAGACTAATTCACTCCTCCAGAAACATGTCGGCATGCATCTGCTAGCTGGAAGCACACTATCTGCTAGCTGTTCAAGTCTAGCCCCGAGTCGAGTCCAATCAAATCACTCACTAGTCGGACACGGCAGCGTAGCTTTCTCGTCGTCTTCTTCCTGCGACGACCGACGACTCACCATGTCCATGGAAATGCTAGTCTCTCATCTCACCATCTCCTGCGACGACCTATTGACCTATGGGAGTGCACCTGCTATATAAGAAAGACTCCATGGAGTTTCACGGGCACAAACGAAGAGCCTACTCCTGCCATGCGGACAACCATGGACACCTCCCCTCACCTAAAGCTCGTCTCGCTCGCTCTCCTGCTAGCTTCCTTTCCCTACGCCATGGCGGCGCCAGCCCCATCCCTCCTGGAAGAACAGGCAGGAGCCCTCCTCGCCTGGAAAGCCACCATACAGAGCCCCCCATCCCAGCTCCAGTCCAGTATCCGACTACCCTACAATCAGATAAGGGGCCTCTTTCCACCCTCTTTAGCATCATCCTTGCCAAATCTATGGCACCTACTTCTCTAGGGGAATGGACTCTCCGGCAAAATACCAAGGCAAATAAAACAACTAGAGAGTCTCGTTGGGTTGGACTTGTCAAACAACCACTTGTCTGGTCCCATGCCCAGTGAAATAGGCCACCTAAAGAAGTTGTTCAGGTTAGATATTTCTAGCAACAACCTCACAGGACCCATTCCAAGAAATCTAGGGAATTGCACTAAACTCACTATCTTATACCTTGTTGATAATCAGTTATCCAGATATGTTCCCCAAGAACTAGGTTACCTAAGTGAAATTACAAGAATTAGCTCTTAGCAAGAACAGACTCATGGGCTCCATCCCCGACACCTTTGGGAGTTTAATTAACCTCACTAGATTGTACCTATGGGATAACCAACTTTCTGGTTGTATTCCTCAGGAGGTAGGTTACCTGGTGAATTTGCAAGAATTGTCGATTAACAAAAACAAACTCACGGGTTCCATCCCCAATACCTTTGGAAATTTGACCAAGCTCACTTCATTATACCTTTATCGTAATCAATTATCTGGAAATGTTCCTCGAGAACTAGGTTCCCTGGTGAAACTAGAGGAGTTGGATCTTAGTGAAAACAGATTCACGAGTCACATCCCCAACACCTTTGGAAATTTGATCAAGCTCACTACCTTGTACTTATGGGGAAACCAACTCTCTGGGGGAATTCCTCAAGAACTAAGTTACCTGGTTAATATGGAAGACTTGGAACTTCATAGAAACAAACTCACGGGTCCCATCCACATTACCTTTGGAAATTTGACCAAGCTCACTATCTTGTACCTATGGGATACCGAACTCTCTGGGCATATTCCTCAAGAACTAGGTTCCCTGGTGAATCTAGAAGGTTTAAGTGTTCATGACAACAAATTCATGGGTTCCATCCCCAATACCTTTGGAAATTTGACCAAGCTCACTACCTTGTACCTCAATGATAACCAACTCTCCGGACTTGTTCCTCGAGAACTGGGTTACCTGATGAATCTGGAAGAGTTGCTTCTTAGCGCAAACAAACTCATGGGTTCCATCCCCAATACTTTGGAAATTTAACAAAGCTCACTAGCTTGTACCTTTATGGTAATCAATTCTCCGGACATGTTCCATGAGAAATTGTCAACTTAATGGATCTCGAAGATCTAGAGTTTCATGGTAACAATCTCTCTGGTCCCTTACCACCCAACTTGTGTGTTGGCGGCATGCTCGAGAAATTAACCGCATTTGACAATAATCTGAACGGACCTCTGCCATCAAGTTTGATTAACTGTACTAGCCTAGTTAGAGTTCGTCTTGAAAGGAATCAAATAGAAGGAGATATTTCTAAGATGAGACTTTATCCAAATTTGGTCTACATAGATATGAGCTCAAATAATTTGTTTGGTCAATTATGTTATCACTGGGGGGGATGCCATAAGCTTACGATGCTACGCATCTCAAACAACCTCCTTACAAGGGAAATACCTGCAAGTGTGAGGCAACTATCTCATCTAGGGCTACTTGATCTTTCATCAAACATGCTCGAAGGAGAGCTTCCAGGTGCACTAGGCAATCTAAATTTTTTGTTCAACTTGAGCCTCGCGAACAATTTGCTCCATGGAAGCATTCCACAAGAGATTGGAGCACTATCCAATCTCGAGTTGTTGGATTTGTCGTCAAATAACCTAAATGGGTCGATACAAGATTCAATCGAGCATTGTTTGAAGCTTCGCCTTTTGAAGTTGAATCACAATGACTTCAATGGAAACATCCCTGCCGAGCTAGGATTACTGCACAGCTTACATGACCTATTGGATTTAAGTGATAACTCATTTACTGGGGCAATACCAAGCCAACTTAGTGGTCTGCTATTTCTAGATACTCTGAATATTTCACACAATAAACTTAATGGCTCCATCCCATCATCATTTCAGAGTTTGAAAAGCTTGACATCCATTGATGTATCTTACAATGAATTGGAAGGGCCAATCCCGGAGAGTAAGCCCTTCGAAGAAGCTCCAATACAGCGGTTCATGCATAATAAGATGCTATGTGGTTTGGTGAAGGGATTGCCCCCTTGTAGTAGTGCAACTCAGAGCAGAGGCAAGAGGAAAGATTACAAAATACTTATACTAATCATTGTTCCTACTCTGGTTTCTCTCGTTCTTATTGCGGTGACACTGATGTTCTAGCATAAAAGGAAGAAAACCAAGGCAACTAACAACGACAAAGTAACGCAAGCAGCTGCCTTCTCTATTTGGAGTTTTGATGGGGATAAATGTGTTCAAACAAATCGTTGAAGCAACCAATGATTTTAGCGAGATGCATTGCATAGGAACCGGGGGATATGGATCTGTCTACAAAGCTAGACTTGGAACATGCGAAATATTAGCAGTGAAGAAGATACAAATGACAGAAGACGAGTGTTTATTGAATGAGCACATGTTCAAACGTGAAATTGAGGCATTGGTGCAGATTCGTCATAGAATCATCGTAAAATTATTTGGGTATTGTTCCTCTAGCCAAGGCAGGTTCCTTATCTATGAATATATGGAGAGAGCAGACTTGGCAAAAACACTAAAGGACAACGAAAGGGCAATTGAATTGGATTGGAGAAGACGGATACATATTGTGTTGGATGTGGTTCATGCTTTGGCATACATGCATCATGATTGTTCGTCACCGATAGTCCATAGGGATATAACAAGCAACAACATTTTGCTTGATCTAGGATATAGAGCTTGCATCTCTGACTTTGGTACGACCAAAATTCTCGATATTTTTGGCCAGAATCTCACAAGGCTTGCCGGTACAAAAGGCTATCTTGCCCCAGGTAAACAAAACTAAAACCTTAACTGCTAGTTTTGCATTTTTGGCAATGCATATGTATGTTGTTGTGAATTTTGATGTAATCTAATAATTATGATGAAATTTGAACTGTTTAGTTGCAACATATACACTAACTATTTTGTAATAATTGCAGAGCTAGCATATACAGAAAATGTGACGGAGAAATGTGATGTATACAGCTTCAGAGTGCTCGTTTTGGAGCTATTTATGGGATCTCATCCAGGCGATCTACTCTCATCCATCTCGTTGGCCACCAAGAACAATGTTGTGTGCCTGGAAGATCTGCTGAACTCTAGGCTCGTGCCACCAAATGCTGAAACCTCTAGAGAAATATTCTGCATGCTCAGTGTTGCAGTTCAGTGCCTGGAGCCGAGTCCATCACGCAGGCCAACGACACGACGTGCCAGCGACGAGCTCTCTATGATTAAAGCTTGTGAAGACCATGTCGATTATTTGCATGCTGGCATCACCTTTCCTGCATTGTAGTGCCTATGACTATGGAGGATGAAATAGTATCATGTTGTTTCTTCTCTGTTACCTACCTAGCTACTTGGTTAAAAAGTGTTGTTTTCTATGTAAGGGTAAGAAAAGTAAAATCTGATGGTGTATACGGTACTAGCAAACCTGTAATAATGTACCATTATAAACCGCTTTGGTTAGCTTGTACCAAGAGACAATTCACTGCTGCAAAACAACTCTGCCCAGACTGGTAGTCTATAAGTAATTTGGTCATGGATAAACCAGTCATGTCAGCGGTTATTTTCCTCCTTTGGAGAGGAGCATACTTGCTGACCTGATAGCATATGTATGTTCCCTGCTGAAAATAGTGTTAGTTACCTAAGACATTTCATTGAACATTCCTGCTGCATAGCTCTCTCCCAGAATTCTCATAACGAGACAAGCAAAATTCACGTGGACAAATGTTCCTGCTTCCTAAAAATCCAAAGAAAGGGGACTGGGGACTTAACGTGGAGGCGGTGGGCCTTCATGCCACCGCTTCCTCACCCTCGGCGTCACGCTACTCCCTCACGCTACTGTCCGAGATGTTCTACGACCACACCAACCTGTGGCACGGGTTCACGGCACTGGTCCTGCTGGTGTCGTGGCACACGAGGCGAGGGTGTGGCCCTGCCCCCCTGATACGTCCATTTTGCATCATGTTTTCCTGCTGTTATTTATAGTGTTTTTAATCAATATATTACTTTGTGGAGCAATTTTAATGCCTTTTCTCTCTTAATATGCAAGATTTACATAAGGAGGGAGATTGCCGGCAGCTAGAATTCTGGACCTCAAAAGGCTATGTCAGAGATACCTATTCTGCACATCTCCAAATGAGCTGAAATTTCACGGAGATTTATTTTGGAATAAATAAAAAATATTGAAAGAAAGAAGTACCAGAGGGGGCCCCCCCCCCCCCCCCCCCCCCCCCCCCCCCCCCCCCCCCCCCCCCCCCCCCCCTGGCGCGCCCTGGTGGCTCGTGGGGCCCCTGGCCAGCCTCCTGTGCCCATTTTCTGGTATATAAGCCCATTTTCCCTAGAAAAAATAAGGAGAAGACTTTTGGGACGGTGCGCCGCCGTCTTGAGGCGGAACTTGGGCAGGAGCACTTTTGCTCTCCGGCGGAGTGATTCCGCCGTTGCTAGTAGTGTTCATTACATCTTGTAGTTGATGCTAGTTGGTTTATCTGGTGGAAGATTATATGTTTAGATCTATTATGCTATTCAATACCCCTCTGATCTTGGACATGAATGTGATGTGTGAGTTAGTTACTTTTGTTCTTGAGGACATGGGATAAGTCTTGTCATATGTAATCATGTGAATTTGGTATTCGTTCGATATTTTGATGATATGTATGTTGTTGATTCTCTTAGTGGTGTCATGTGAATGTCGACTACATGACACTTCACCATCTTTGGGCCTAAGGGAATGCATTATGGAGTAGTAATTAGATGATGGGTTGCTAGAGTGACAGAATCTTAAACCCTAGTTTATGCGCTATTCTGTAAGGGGCCGATTTGGATCCATATGTTTCATGCTATGCTTAGAGTAATCTTAATTCTTCTTTCATAGTTGCGGATGTTTGCGAGAGGGGGTAATCATAAGTGGGAGGCTTGTTCAAGTAATAACAGCACCCAAGCACCGGTCCACCCACATACCAAATTATCAAAGTAGTGAACGCGAATCAAACAAACATGATGAAAGTGACTAGATGAAACTCCCATGTGTCCTCGAGAACGCTTGCTTATTATAAGAGATTGTTCTGGCCTGTCCTTTGCAACAAAAGGATTGGGGTACCTTGCTGCACTCTTTGTTACCGTTACTATTTGTTACTTGTTACAAATTATCTTGCTATCAAACTACTCGTTACCGATAATTTCAGTGCTTGCAGAAAATACTTTGCTGAAAACAGCTTGTCATTTCCTTCTGCTCCTCGTTGGGTTCGACACTCTTACTTATCGAAAGGACTACGATTGATCCCCTATACTTGTGGGTCATCAAGACTCTTTTCTGGCGCCGTTGCCAGGGAGTGAAGCGCCTTTGGTGAGTGAAATTTGGTAAGGAAACATTTATATTACGTGCTGAAATTTACTGTCACTTGTGACTATGGAAAGTAATCCTTTGATGGGTTTGTTCGGGGTATCTTCACCTCGACCGGAAGCACAAAGAGTTGCTCCTCAACCTACTACACCTATTGAAAATATTTATTATGAAGTTCCTTCGGGTATGATAGAGAAACTGCTAGCTAATCCTTATGCAGGAGACGAAACGGTACATCCTGATATGCACTTGATCTATGTGGATGAAATTTGTGGATTGTTTAAGCTTGCAGGTTTATCCGGAGATGGAGTTAAGAAGAAAGTATTCCCTTTATCTTTGTAGGAAAAGGCATTAACATGGTATAGGCTATGTGATGATACTGACATATGGGATTGGAACCGGTTGAAGCTGGAATTCCACCAGAAATTTTATCCTATGCATTTGGTTCATCGTGATCGGAATTATATATATAATTTTTGGCCTTGTGAAGGAGAAAGCATCGCTCAAGCTTGGGGGAGGCTTAAGTACATGATGTACATATGCCCCAATCATGAGCTCTCAAGAGAAATTATCTTACAGAATTTTTATGCTTGGCTTTCTCTTGATAATCAAACCATGCTCGATTCTTCTTCGACTGGCTCTTTTATGAAGAAAACTATTGAATTCAGATGGGATCTTCTGGAAAGAATTAAACGCAACTCTGAAGATTGGAAACTCGACAAAGGTAATGAGTCAGGTATAATACTTGAGCTCGATTGTGTTAAATCTTTCATGGATACCGATGCTTTTCATAAGTTTAGCACTAAATATGGACTTGACTCTGAGATAGTAGCCTTCTTTTGTGAATCATTTGCTACTCATGTTGATCTCCCTAAGGAGAAATGGTTTAAATATCATCCACCTATTGAACCAAAAGAAGAACCCATTAAGGTTAAGGAACAAGAAATAATTGTTTACAATGTTGATCCAGTTGTGCCTACTGCTTATATTGAAAAAACACCTTTTCCTGTTAGGATTAAGGAACATGCTAAAGTTTCAACTGTGGTTAACAAAAGTAATAATAGAGCACCTAGACCCTCTGAGCAAATTAAAGTGGAACCTAATGTTGTTATGGTTAAAGATCTCTTGGTCGATAATATAGATGGGCATGTTATTTACTTCTATGATGAAGCTGCTAGAATTGCTAAGCCTGGTCCTAAAGATAAGAATAGACCCGTCGTTGGCATGCCTGTTGTCTCTGTCAAAATAGGAGATCATTGTTATCATGGCTTATGTGATTTGGGTGCTAGTGTGAGTGCTATTTCGTTTACCTTATATCAAGAAATTATGAATGATATTGCACCCGTTGAGATTGAAGATATTGATGTTACTATTAAGCTTGCAAACAAAGATACTATTACACCACTCGGGATTGTTAGAGATGTTGAAGTCTTGTGTGGTAAGATCAAATACCCTACTGATTTTCTTGTTCTTGGATCACCACAAGATGATTTTTGTCCCATTATATTTGGTAGACCTTTCTTGAATACTGTTAATGCTAGGATTGATTGCGCTAGAGAAACTGTCAGTGTTAATTTTGGTGGTATATCTTATGAGTTTAATTTCTCTAACTTTCGTAGACAATCTCATGATAAAGAATTGCCTAGTAAAGATGAAATTATTGGTCTTGCTTCTATTGTCGTACCCCCTACTGATCCGTTAGAACAATATTTGCTAGACCATGAAAATGATATGCACATGAATGAAAGAAATGAAATAGATAAAATGTTCTTTGATCAACCACCTATCCTTAAACACAATTTACCCATTGAAACTCTTGGAGGTCCTCCTCCACCTAAGGGTGACCCTGTGTTTGAATTGAAACAATTGCCAGATACATTGAAATATGCTTATCCAGATGAAAAGAAGATATATCCTGTTATTATCAGTGCTAACCTTTCAGATCATGAAGAAAGGAGATTACTAAAAATTCTTAGGAAGCACCGTGCTGCTATCGGATATACTCTTGATGATCTTAAGGGCATTAGTCCCACTCTATGCCAGCACAAAATTAATATGGAGCCTGATGCTAAACCAGTTGTCGACCACCAACGACGATTAAATTCTAAGATGAAGGAGGTGGTAAGAACTGAAATATTAAAGCTTCTAGAAGCAGGTATAATTTATCCCATAGCTGATAGTAGATGGGTAAGTCCTATTCATTGTGTCCCTAAGAAAGGAGGCATTACTGTTGTTCCTAACGATAAAAATGAACTCATTCCACAAAGAATTGTAATTGGTTATAGGATGGTAATTGATTTTAGAAAATTAAACAAAGCCACTAGAAAAGATCATTACCCTTACCTTTTATTGATCAAATGTTAGAAAGATTGTCCAAGCATACACACTTTTGCTTTCTTGATGGATATTCTGGTTTCTCTCAAATACCTGTATCACAAGCCGACCAAGAGAAAACCACCTTTACTTGTCCCTTTGGAACTTATGCTAATAGACGTATGCCTTTTGGTTTATGTAATGCACCTGCTACCTTTCAAAGATGTTTGACTGCTATATTCTCTGACTTTTGTGAAAAGATTGTTGAGGTTTTCATGGATGATTTCTCCGTTTATGGAACTTCCTTTGATGATTGCTTAAGCAACCTTGATTGAGTTTTGCAGAGATGTGAACAAACTAATCTTGTCTTGAATTGGGAGAAGTGCCACTTTATGGTGAATGAAGGTATTGTCTTGGGGTATAAAATTTCTGAAAGAGGTATTGAAGTTGATAAGACTAAAGTTGATGTTATTGAGAAAATGCCATGTCCTAAAGATATTAAAGGTATAAGAAGTTTCCTTGGTCATGCTGGTTTCTATAGAAGGTTTATTAAAGACTTCTCTAAAATTTCTAGGCCTCTTACTAATCTTTTGCAAAAAGATGTTCCGTTTGTTTTTGATGATGATTGTGTAGAAGCCTTTGAAACACTTAAGAAAGACTTAACCTCTGCACCTATTGTTCAACCACCTGATTGGAAGTTGCCTTTTGAAATTATGTGTGATGCTAGTGATTATGCTGTTGGTGCTGTTCTAGGACAAAGAGTTGACAAGAAATTAAATATTATCCATTATACTAGTAAAACTCTAGACAGTGCTCAAAGAAATTATGCTACTACTGAAAATGAATTTTTAGCAGTTGTGTTTGCATGTGATAATTTCAGATCTTACATAGTTGATTCTAAAGTAATTGTTCACACCGATCATGCTGCTATTAAATATCTTATGGAAAAGAAAGATGCTAAACCTAGACTTATTAGGTGGGTTCTTCTGCTACAAAAATTTGATTTTCATATTGTTGATAGAAAAGGAGCTGAGAATCCCGTAGCAGATAACTTGTCTATAATGGAAAATGTTCTTGATGACCCACTTCCTATTAATGATGATTTTCCTGATGAAGAATTAGCTATGATAGATGCTTCTCGTAATACTCCTTGGTATGCATATTATGCTAATTATATCGTTGTTAAATTTATACCAGCTAGTTTCACATACCAACAAAAGAAAAAGTTTTTCTTTGATTTAAGACATTACTTCTGGGATGATCCACATCTTTATAAAGAAGGAGTAGATGGTATTATTAGACGTTGTATACCTGAGCATGAACAGGAACAAATCCTACGGAAGTGTCACTCCGAGGCTTACGGAGGACACCATGCGGGAGACAGAACTGCACACAAGGTATTACAATCTGGTTTTTATTGGCTTACTCTTTTCAAGGATGCTCGTAAGTTTGTCTTATCTTGTGATGAATGTCAAAGGATTGGTAATGTTGGTAGACGTCAGGAAATGCTTATGAATTATTCACTTGTTATTGAACCATTTGATGTTTGGGGATTTGATTATATGGGGCATTTTCCTTCCTCTAATGGGTATACACATATTTTATTTGATGTTGATTACGTTACTAAGTGGGTAGAAGCTATTCCAACTAGTAGTGCTGATCATAACAGTTCTATTAAAATGCTTAAAGAAGTTATTTTCCCGAGGTTCTGAGTCCCTAGATATTTAATGACTGATGGTGGTTCATATTTTATTCATGGTGCATTCCGTAAACTGCTTGCTAAATATGATGTCAACCATAGGATTGCATCTCCCTATCACCCTCAATCTAGTGGTCAAGTTGAACTGAGCAATAGAGAAATAAAGTTAATTTTGCAAAAGACCGTCAATAGATCTAGGAAGAATTGGTCTAAGAAACTTGACGATGCATTATGGGCTTATAGAACTGCTTATAAAAATCCTATGAGTATGTCTCCTTATAAAATGGTTTATGGAAAAGCATGTCATTTACCTCTCGAGTTAGAACATAAAGCATATTGGGCAATTAAAGAACTCAATTATGATTTTAAACTTGCCGGTGAAAAGAGATTATTTGATATTAGCTCGCTAGATGAATGGAGAACCCAAGCTTATGAAAATGCCAAATTGTTTAAAGAAAAAGTTAAAAGATGGCACGATAAAAGAATTCAAAAACAGGAATTCAAGGTGGGTGAGTATGTTCTATTATACAATTCTCGTTTTAGATTTTTTGCAGGAAAGCTTCTCTCAAAATGGGAAGGACCGTATATCATCAAAGAAGTCTATCGCTCTGGAGCCATTAAGATCAATAACGCCGCAGGCACTAATCCGAAGGTGGTGAATGGGCAAATAATTAAGCAATACATCTCAGGTACACCTATTAATGTTGAAACTAACATTATTCAAACTATGACACCGGAGGAACACATAAGAGAGACCTTCCAGAACACTCCAGAACCCTGAAAAGGAAGAGATATGTGGTACGGTAAGTAAACCGACTCCAAAAATTCCATAAAAATACTTTCTGTCAGTTTTAGAATATTAGAAAAAATACAAAAATAAGAAACAGCCGAGGGGACCCACGAGGTGCACACGAGGCACCAGGGCGCGCCACCCCCACCCCCCAGGCGCGCCCTGGTGGCTCGTGGGCCCTTCGTGAGCCTTCTCAACTCCGTTTTTCTTCTGGAATACTTGTTTGCAAGATGAAAATTCTTTATATATACTCCCATCTGTTTTGACCACCGTATCGCAGAAATCCCCTCTATTCTTGTTTCGTGCTATTTTTCTGACAGATCTAGATCGCCATGACTCCCCAAAAACTTCGTACCAAGCACCGTATTGTGCAACCATCGCCGGGCGAACGTCCCTAAAGCGAGGTTTACTATGAGTGGTCGTCAGGAGAGGAAGACAATGGCAAGGAGGACAAGGTCGAGGAAGTTTTTGGAACCCAGGCTCCAGAGGAAGGGCAAGCTATTCCTGTCGAGGAGACCACAGAGAAGGGAGATATCCTTCAACCCTTATATGATCATCTCTCCCCATCTGTAATTGAAGCCCTAAGAGTCTTTGAAACAATTTGTGCTCAGAATACATCTCTCACTCGTGAAGTTATATTGTTGGAAGAGCAAAACATCGCCCTTCGGAGCATCAACCATAAATTGGAGTTTCTGCTAAAGTTGAAGGACAAGCCCACCACTTCATCACCACCACCATCACCGAAGAAAGAAACTTGAGCACATGGGTATGGGCACTCCCCTTGGCTTGTGCCAAGCTTGGGGGAGGTGCCCCGGTATCGTATCACCATCACTTTTACTATCTTTACCTATTTTTTTGTTTGATCCTTAGTTATTTCATGATTTAGTTGAATAAAAGTTTAGTATGATCTATTTTCGAGTGCTAGTTTCGTGATCTATCTATCTATGTAATTGAGTTGAGAGTTATATAATAAAGAGTAGTTTGAATTTTTGTTTCTTTACTTTTATATTTCAATCATAGCAATGAAAATAATGAAAAAGATCATATGCTAATCTTATGGAAAGTAATGACATTACATAAAGAAAAGTATAAGTGGTAAAATTTATTGAAAGTTAATAAACATAGCATTGATCAATGATGCAATTCATGAAAAAAAAATAAGGGAAGAGAAGATTCACATGCAAATACACTACCTTGTACATCTTTTGTGATTGTGAGCCTCCATTAAGTATTTTATGTCAAATTATTGACGTTGGACAAGGAGGACAACGTAATGAATTATGTTTACTAGCTTATATTCACATAGAAGCTATATTGTCATATATCCTCCAACATGTGATGCTTGCCCAATATCTTTGCTATCCAAAAATCCGCACCAAGTAGAGATACTACTTGTGCATCCAAAAACCTTAAACCCAATTCATTTCATGAGAGTCCACTATACCTACCTATGGATTGAATAAGATCCTTCAAGTAAGTTGTCATCGGTGCAAAAGCAATAAAAAATGCTCCTAAATATGTATGATCTTTTATTGTAAGGGAAAATAAGCTTTGTACGAACTTGTGATGGTAAAGAAATAAAAGCGACAGACTGCATAATAAAGGTTGCTATCGCAAGGAGCAATATAAAGTGACGTTCCTTTGCATTAAGAGTTTGTGCATCCAAGAACAGAAAGCACATGACAACCTCTGCTTCCCTCTACGAAGGGCCTATCTTTTACTTTTATGAATTTACTTTTTATGCAAGAGTCAATAGTGTTCTCCTCTATTCCTTTTTATTTTTCTCTTTTGCAAGCATTATGTGGTGGGGAAAGATCTAGGCACATATATCCAGTTGTATATGAGTGATCATGAGCTATTATTGTTGACATCACCCTTGAGGTGAATAAGTTGGGAGGCGAAATTATAAGCCCCTATCTTTCTATGTGTCTGGCTAAAACTTTTTGCTCTATATATATGTTGTGAGTGTTAGCAATCATAGAAGACTAAATAATGGTTGAGTATGTGGACTTGCTAAAAAGCTCCTACATGAGACCTTTCCTGAAAATATGATGAATTGCAATTGCATTGTTGACTGAGAACGTAGTTTGTTAGTTTTTAAGAAAGTTGGGTTGCTAGTAGTGTTGATTACATCTTGTAGTTGATGCTAGTTGGTTTATCTGATGGAAGATTATATGTTTAGATCTATTATGCTATTCAATACCCCTCTGATCTTGGACATGAATGTGATGTGTGAGTTAGTTACTTTTGTTCTTGAGGACATGGGATAAGTCTTGTCATATGTAATCATATGAATTTGGTATTCGTTCGATATTTTGATGATATGTATGTTGTTGATTCTCTTAGTGGTGTCATGTGAACGTCGACTACATGACACTTCACCATCTTTGGGCCTAAGGAAATGCATTGTGGAGTAGTAATTAGATAATGGGTTGCTAGAGTGACAGAAGCTTAAACCCTAGTTTATGCGCTATTCCGTAAGGGGCTGATTTGGATCCATATGTTTCATGCTATGATTCGAGTAATCTTAGGCTGTGTTTGATAACAAGGTATTGCAAAAACCAAAGTATTGAAAAACTACAATATTTTTGTCCATAGGTAGAAGATACCACAGTTTTGATATATCAAAGTATTTTGAAGTATTGTCAATATTTTGACCTGTTTGGCTGGTGCTTTACGCAGCAGCGATAAATTAGCTAGCTGGCCGATTGATAGTCATTACAAGTGTGTTGTGGCCGGCACCGATGGACAAACATGGCACGAGCAAGTGCTGCATCAGCTCAGCTTTGCAGCCACACGCGTGAGTAGCAAGCTCGACCAGTAGTCCATCAGGACTTGATCGCTCCGTTCCTCACGGCTGGCATGGCGGGGCTGGAGGGGTAAATGACGGGAGGCAGGGATCAGTGGCCGGGCACAGAGAGGTGGTGTACAACGTACTGACGATCAACTATCAGACTGTGCACCACGGCAACGCCGCAGTGGCAAATGTCGCATGGAGGAGCTCAAGGACGAGATCCCGCAGAATAAAATCATCGAGCAGAAGCAACCGGAAGATGATGGAGGGGGCCGACAGCGGCTAGGAGCAAGGAGGAAGATGACAGTGAGGTGTTTCTTTCTGCTAGCTCAGTTTAAAAAAAAAGAGGTCCAGAGCTCTTTTTTTAAAACAGAGAAAATACCACAGTTTTGCAAATACTGCAGTATTAAAACCATCGTTTTTAGTGGCGGCCAAACACCCCATAGTAATTAAAACTATGGCAATCTCAAATACTGCAGTATTCTCAAAATGCTTAGAAAAAACAGAGCAATCAAACGGGGCCTTAATTCTTCTTTCGTAATTGCGGATGCTTGCGAGAGGGGATAATCCTAAGTGGGAGGCTTGTTCAAGTAAGAACAGCACCCAAGCACCGGTCCACCCACATACCAAATTATCAAAGTAGTGAACTCGAATCAAACAAACATGATGAAAGTGACTAGATGAAACTCCCATGTGTCCTCGAGAACGCTTGCTTATTATAAGAGATCGTTCTGGCCTGTCCTTTGCAACAAAAGGATTGGGCTACCTTGCTGCACTCTTTGTTACCGTTACTATTTGTTACTTGTTATAAATTATCTTGCTATCAAACTACTCGTTACAGATAATTTCAGTGCTTGCAGAAAATATCTTGCTGAAAACCGCTTGTCATTTCCTTCTGCTCCTCGTTGGGTTCGACACTCTTACTTACCGAAAGGACTACGATTGATCCCCTATACTTGTGGGTCATCACCCCCCGCCCCGCCCCCCTCCCCTGAGGTGGGCCTTCTTGCACCATGGCGAGGTCAGGTCCGGGATGAGTGGGGGGTTGATTTGACAGTGCGACTGGCGGCGACCGGTGCGCTGGTGGCTGTGGAGGAGTTTGGCGCCGGCCCTCCGTTGTGTTTCGAGGAGGCCGTGGTGTTCAGGAGAAACCTGGACGTTATGAGCATGGAGAGGCTCCTGGAGGCATTCGACTTCATCCGGTGCAAGGCCAGGGCCAAGTGTGGAGTTTCCGACGCGTCCGGAGCCGGCAACAAAACTACAAACCTACACGTCACCATTCTCTTCCACACAGGCGACCAGTCCTTCAAGGACGAGGCGGGCGTCGAGCCGGTGTTCCACAAGGAGTGCACGCGCGTGGCCGGGCCAAGTTGCGTGCTGACCATTGTGCATTCGGACAACCTGACCTTCTGTGGTTTCATCAAGGAACTACTAGCGGCATTCAGAGTGACCGAACCCCTACCGACCCTCTCAGCGCTGCCACCCCTGGGCAGTGCCAGGGGGATCAGATCCCAGCGCCGCCAGCCCCCCACCCCATAGCGAAAGATCCTGCCGCCGCTGCTGCTAGCTTTGGCCGCGGTGGCGGCGGTGCCCGGTGCCAAGGCGCTGAGGCAGGAGGAGGCGGCAGCAACCAGACGAGGCGGCTGGGGCACCTCGGGCTGGGGGCTTCGCACCGCGGTCAGGGCGGCTCCCTGGCCGTGCGGCGGCACTCGACGACCCCATGGCTGGTGTTACTGGTGATGGTGGGCATGGCGGCCGCCGCGGATCTGGATCCCACCCAGATCCGTCGTCGATTCTTCACGTGGATGGTCGACGGCGCGATGAGGGCTCCGGTGAGGGGATGGAGGATCTCCGCCGGAGTCCCGGCGGCGGCATACGTCTTCATGGCGAAGCTCCGCGTGGTTCCAGCCAGCCACGAGATCGGGACGACGCGGCTTCCGGTGAAAACCGCGCCGGACTGCGGTCTTGGCGGACGATGGCGGCATCTCTGACGTTGTTTCCTTCTCGAGGCATCGTTGTTGCAGGTTACGTCAACTCGATCGGGATGTTCCGGGGAAAACCCTAAATCTGGGTCTACCGGATCGGACGATGACGGCGCCTTCGGTGTCGTTCTCCCTCCTGGGGGCATCATTTTGGAGCAAGTGCTTGCTAGAGGGGACAAGAGGAGGAGCGGTGTTACATCTACCGCAAGGCCGACGGCGGATCCCGACAACACGACGCTGCGGAGTTTCGGCGACGGGCGCGTGTGGATGGATACGTGCAGGATGGTGGTGTTGTCTAGCGGCGTGGTGGTGTCGACGGTAGGCCTGGCAAGGTCGGTGCGTCGGTACCTACTCTGGAGATGGATCGGTGGAAGACGGCGGCGGCGGCCTCTGTGAGTGCACCGAACTGGTGTGTGACCCAGTCCCGGGATTGTGGCATGGCTGGGGCATCCGGATTTAGATGTTAGGCTTTGGTGCGATGTCTGTATGGTATTCGGCTCGGACATTCGGCACCCCTTCATCAAGGGGTTAGGAGTAGTGACATGTGTTGTCAAGATGGTGGCTTCAGGCTTACTGATATATTACTTTGTAAGGTCTTTGTGAATAATTAATAAAATGACTGCATGCATCGCCCATATGCAGAAGCCGGGGGTATATTGTCCTTTTCTAAAAAAAAACTAATTTTACTGACTCAAACATCACATAAACAGCCGCATAGTCCTACGCACGTATGGTCTCTTTGCTGATCTTTTCTTAATTTCGTATGGTGAGAAAGTGGGCCTTCTTCCACCATGGCGAGGTCACATCCGGGATGAGCGGGTGGCTGATTTTGCTAGCCGAGGTGGCTACCGGCGCGCCGGTGGCCGTGGAGGAGTTTGGCGGCACCCCGGTGTGCTTCGAGGAGGCCGTGGTGTTCAGGAGAAACCTGGCCGGTATGAGCACGGAGAGGCTCCTGGAGGCGTTCGACTTCATCCGGTGCAAGGCCAGGGCCCAGTGTGGCGTCGTAGACACATCCGGCGCCAGCAACGAAACTACAAACCTACGTGTCACCATTCTCTTCCGCACGGGCGGCGGGTCCTTCAAGGACGAGGCTGCCGTCGAGCGGGTGTTCCACAAGGAGTGCATGCGTGTGGCCGGGCCAAGCTGCGTGCTGACCGTCACGCATTCCGATAACCTGACCTCCTGCGATCAGGTGCCTAATTTTACTGACTCAAACATCACATATACAACCACATGGTGCTATGCGTGTATGGTTTTCTGATCTCTTGTTAATTTGCTATGACGAGAAGGTGAGGTTACTGAGCAGGATGGATGTGTTCATCTCAGCACACGGGGCCCAGATGACGAACTTGCTGTTCATGGACCGGAACAGCAGCATCATGGAGTTCTACCCGATGGGGTGGAGGCGGCGGACGGGCAGTTCGTGTTCCGATGGATGGCGAGCCGCGCGGGGATGCAGCACGAGGGCTCGTGGTGGGACCCCGCCGGTGACCCGTGCCCCGACGGCAACCCGGACATCTTCAGCTGCTACAAGAACGGGCGGATCGGGATGGACGAGGCCGACTTCACCGAGTTCGCGGCCAAGGTCTTCACCGCTAACAAGGAGCGCAAGTCAGTGAAAGCGTGGCAAGGGTAAGAAGCGGGAACCAATTGCAAATGCAGCTAGGCCGGCCCTCCCTCTATTTTGGTGGTAATTAAGAACAGGAAGAGTGGAAATAATTAAATGTGCACAAATTAACATCAGCGGCGTCAAGACGTATGTTGATTTTGTTAGTAAGAGATCGAGTCTGGTTATTTAAAGGATTAACTAGCTAGGCGCATGCATGATACTCCAAATGCATAAAAAGCTCAAGCAATTGCAATGAGCTTCATTCTTGAATCACTGAACCTACCTACATGCCTGAATTGCTCTATCAAGAATTTCATACCGACGGGAATAACATACAAACGGTCTCTGCAGGTGTATCTTTAGATGTTCTAGACCATGATTAGGATGAAACCTACTTTAATCCTAATATATGTTATTATCTAACTAATTGATAGGCCTAGTTGCTTTCGGTTGGTTGATTCAGTATTAAGATGCTAATCACGGTAAGTTCTTCGTAAATCGTAACCACCTTCCGGCTAGCGCAAATCACCTTGTTTATCCCAAAAATCGTGTTTCGTTGACGATCAATGCAAAGTCCTAATCAAGTTTCCATGGCTCGGTTCATGAATCATGACACAATGTAGGTAATTTCTTTCAAATGGGGTTCGCACTGAGTAATGAATTTTCCCCTTATTTTACGAATCTCCAATCTCTGAAACCCTAAACCATTCCCCAAACTGAAAATTCAGAGGAAGAGGGTTGGGGTAACTTACCTGAAGGCATCGCGCGGCCACCTTATCGTGCGCGCCAGCTCTCCCTCACGCTCCCGGCCGGTGCCCTGTCGTCCTTCGTCTCAGGTTCGCCGGGCGTGGCGCCGTCGATCCTCTGTACGAAGCCGACATCGGCGCATCCTCCCCGCCACCCTCGGGAGCATGGTCGCGACGCGGGGTTCGGGCGAGTTCGACGGAGCCGTGCGCGCCGGCGAACAGGCCAGCCGCGCCGCCATGGCTCCCGGCTAGCCGCTGTCGCCTCTCACATCACAGGTGCCGAGTAAAGAATGGGCTAAGGGTTTGCCCGGCTCGCTGGAAGAGCCCAGGTTTCCTCGGCCCATTGTTTTTCTCCCTAGCTGCGCGATTTTCCTCGTGGGCCCAGGCCTGCATTCCGGAAAGAATGGTAGTTGTTTTCGATTTATATCTTTGCTATTTCATGTAGACTATTCTAAATTCAGTAGGTTTTCCATAAATATTTTTTAAAAATATATTAAAATCATATGTAATATTTATAATGGGTTTTGGGCCAAAATAAGTCATTTGCATATTTGTTTTCAAAATTTAAATAGTTATGTTGGCTTAAAATGGTTTTATGACTTTTAAGCCATGAAATGCCCAAAATTATGTGACTACCATATTTAGTACTCCCTCCGTCCCATAATATAAGAGCGTTTTTGACACTACACTAGTGTAAAAAACGCTCTTATATTATGGGATGGAGGGAGTAATATGTAATGAGGTTTTAGCATTTATATCATTTGTTGATTATTATCTCCTTTTTAGTATTATATTAATGTTGTAAAATGAGGTTAATCTTGAGAATAATTTTGAAAATTATGATCCCTTGATTTTGTGATAATTCTGTATAAAATATTTTCATCCCGGGTCAAGTTCATATGTTTAGGTGAGTTTTGGTGGTCATGCATTTTTAGTTTCCACGCCGCTCTTCTCGACCAATAATGGGTTGTTGTGAAACGAAAAAAATTGGCGGTGCATTTGGCTATTATGTTGATGTTTCATAAAGTATTGAACTTCTTATATCAAAATTATTGCCCAAAATAATGTTGATGAAATCATGACAAATTTTAAGAAAACATCATTTTTTCCCTACAAAACATTATTGTGATATTCAAATGTACCTACCATATTGGGAAGTATTAGTGACAATGTGATTTTCATTTTTTGCATTTATCATGTTCCAAATATTATATGGATCATTGTTAGTATTTCAAATTTAAATTATCTACCATTTTGATGATATTACAATATTATAATATTAATGCCATTTTCGTTGTTCATGTCCATTTTAATGTTTGTTTAGTAGGAATGCCATTTTTACTACTGGTGTTAGTGCTATTGACAGTTTTTACAATTATTATGAAATTAACTTTAGACTCAATGTAATGCTCATATCCTATCCTTTATACCTAAGAGAGTCATCCCCACTAACTTATTTATCTCAACATGCAAGCATGCCACATCAACATACAATAATAGATGGGATAAGGCCCACCTCAATATGCAACCATGCATGGTAAAAGAAGCACCACCACATGCAACCATGCATGGGAAAATATTTTTCAGTTTCTTATTCTACCTATATTCAATAAATATTTTACAACTACACATAATCAAATATAATAACTCATATGTATATTTTGATTCACGTATTATTAATCTAAATGTTTAGATTCCATGCAATCAAATCTCATTGAAATATATTGCAACCAATTTTGGCCGCAACACGCGGGGTATCATTTAGTGTCTAGTAATTGCGTGAGAATATTTTTGTGTCTCTGGACAGTCTAACTACATATGGTGACATTGTATTTATGTTAATGATGCCTATTAGCCAATGTTATTTGCTTTGTGGTTATTGTGTGAATCTTAGTTTCTCTAATAAATATATAAGCAATATGAAGTTTTGATTAGAGAATCAGTGAACATGTATTGTTATGTAATGTGAATTTTTTTTGACTTAAAATCATTGAGGTTCTATTCTGTTTCCACCCAAACGGTGAAATATATTAGAATTAAAAAAATTAAATGGATGAGAAGACAACACACTACTAGTATGCGCAGAATACTCCAAACAGGAGAAAGAAAGCACCACTAAATATCAAAATAAAGCTTCACTTGATGTCCAAAAAAATAATAAATACTACCTCTGATCCTTTTTACTCTGCATATAATATTTGTCTGAAGTCAAACTTCGTAAAGTTTGAGCATATTTATATGAAAAAATATCAACATCTATAATACTATAGTTAGTGGGGATAAACTATTTAGGTATATAGGATTGACATAGAGACGCATTTCATATCCCCTTCACAAGTGCAGGCAGCAACATGTATTGTAGAGAATTCAGGAAGCCACTACCATTCAGGTAACGATGGCCATCATACTCAGCGCAGAGCTTTCAAAATTCTTCAATAGCGTCCTGCGTGAAATGCATGCGAATCCTGATCCTAAGCTGTCACTTAGCATGTTCCAGTAGAGCTAAATGGAAGAATTGCAAACTTCGAGCTCGGGTTTTGCTTGACATGCTCGGGAAGAGTAGCTGATACCCCACCACGAGCACAACATATGGTCTACAATGTGCTAATCCAAGTCTTGTTCTTCGGGTGCATACTTTTCTTATGAAATTTCTTGCGATTACGACGCTCAACCATATAATGATAAAATGAAAGTAGAGGAATTAAATGAGGCATCAATCAAAGCATGACCATCTGATCAGTGCACCATGACTTCTATCAAAGACTTGCTCAAGGAACAGTTCAACTTGAGCCTCCTTCCTTGGGGTGCATACTTTTCTTATGCAGAAGTTATGGCTGAAATTCCTTGCAATTATATAGGACACTCAACCATACAATGATCTTGGTTTAAATTCCAGTTTCAGAAATATTTCAGAGGTTGCCAATTTCAGTTTTCATTTCGGCCAAAGGACTGAAATTTCCAACTGAATTTGACCGAATCCAATCAAATATTTTGAAAATGTTGAAAATAATTTAAAAATATTAGAATTTGTGTGTGCTGTAGAAATTGCTGAAATATTTTGACCGAAAGGCAATTATTTCAATATGTACCAAAATTAATGAAATTTCCGAAATTCCAACGAAATTACACAGAAACTGAAAACCGTGACAACGATACAATGAAAATAAAGGAATTAAATGAGGCATCAATCAAAGCATAACCTTCAGATCAGTGCACAATGACTTTTGTCAAAGACTCGCTCAAGGAAGGAACAGTTCAACTTGAGCGTCCTCACTTGGGACGCATACTTTTCTTATACAGAAGTTATGGTTGTTATTTCTTGTGATTAGGACATTCAGCCGTATAATTATACACTGAAAGCGGAGGAATTAAATGAGGCATCAATCAAAGCATGACCATCAGATCAGTGCACCATGACTTCTGTCAAAGACTCGCTCAAGGAACGGTTCAACTTGAGCCTCCTTCCCAGATCAGGGATGGAGCAATTTCCACACAAATACCTTTTTCTTAGATTCTTCCAGTTGTAAGCTTGCCATGAAACCATCCCTCCATAATACTGCCTATACTACTGGCAAACGCTATCAGGGATGAAATGGTGTATCCTACTGAACTTTCGAGGTTATGCGCGATTTTGCGCTGCCGCTAAATAGTGAGCAGTGGCTAAACCGGTATTTAGGTGGATGTTTCTTATGCCCCGAAGAATTAATAAACACGTCATTTCACTGATTACGAGCATCCGATTGTAGTTGTTGTCCTATTTAACACTACGATGACTTTGCGAGCTTCAGTCGTGCCAGAATTTTCTTCGCAATTTTTTTTCAAGGAAGCAAAGAGTTTTTAGTAGGAAGACTTTAAACAAGGATATGTGTTGTATAAAGCCTGTAATTTGAAACAGAAATATATATTTTTTACGTACAAAAAAAGTCACACAACAAGTATTACTCTTCCAATTCAGAACCAAACTCACTATTTTCGACCCAAATTCAGCATCCTACTAGTCTTCAAGCACACATATTGTGCTAAAATATGATCGTATATATCCACGAGAAACATGTCGATAGGTTGTTGTATTTCCTTTAAATACTACGGAAACACAACATCTGCTGCTCAAGTCTAGCCTCGAGTGGAGTCAAACTCAAACCATATCACTAGTCCGGCAGGATAGTGTACTTTTCAAGGAAATCAAACAGGGATAGATATGCCTATCTGCCTGGGTGACATTTCTGTGGGCGCATGATCGACCTGTCTCGGTCCGGGTTTACCAGATATTTGTCTCGAAATCAAATTGTGTACAAGACTGGTCCAAAAATCTATTCTCATATGATGTCCAGAATTTATTGCAAGTGAACAGTTTTTTCGATACATCAGTTATATATGGATGGACGGCATGAGAGCCCGGCCCTTCACGGTATACACCAATTCGCGTATAGTGTCCACTTCTTCCTGCGACGACTACATGTAAGTGTTAATGTCTCCCCTCCGGCCCCATGGTGAGAGGTACACCTATGGGAGTGCACCTGCTATATAACAAGTCTCCATGAAGCATCACAAGCACAAACCAAGAACCTACACCTGCTTCCATGCAACTAACATGGAGACCTCCCCACGCCTAAAGCTCGTCTCGCTTGCTCTCCTACTAGCCTCACTTCCCCAGGCCATGGCAGCGCCACCCGCCTCCCTCCTAGAAGAACAGGCAGGAGCCCTCCTCACCTGGAAAGCCACCATACAGAGCCCACCAGCCCAGCTCCAGTCCTGGGGAAACACCACAACACAGCCATGCGTCTGGTACGGCATCAAGTGCGGCGAGCATCAAGCAAGGCACCAATAGATGGTGATCACCGAGATCTCTCTCCGGGACCTATGGCTGAGAGCGCGGCTGGAGGCCCTCAACTTCACGACCTTGCATACTCTCACGAGTATCCGACTGCCCTACAATCAGATAAGGGGCCCCTTTCCACCTGCTTTAGCCTCATCCTTGCCAAACTTGAGGCACCTACTGCTCCAAGGGAATGGACTCTCCGGTGAAATACCGAGGCAAATAGGACAACTAGAGAGTCTAGTGGGGCTAAGCTTGTCAAACAACCACTTGTCTGGTCGCATACCACGAGAAGTAGGCCACCTAAAGAAGCTGACCAGGTTAGATTTTTCAAGCAACAACCTCACAGGCCCCGTTCCAAGAATTCTAGGGAATTGTACTAAACTCACTATCCTATACCTTGGTGAAAATCAGTTATCTGGATTTCTTCCTCGAGAACTAGGTTACCTAGAGAAATTACAAGAATTAGCTCTTAGCAAGAACAAACTAATAGGTTCCATCCCCAATGCCTTTGAAAATTTGACCGAACTCGCTCTCTTGTACGTATGGGGTAACCAACTTTCTAGGCGTATTCCTCCAGAACTAGGTTATTTGGTGAATCTAAGAAGCTTGGACCTTAGCGGAAACAAACTCATGGGTTCCATCCCCAATTCCTTTGAAAATTTGACCAAGCTCATTCATTTGTACTTATGGGACAACCAACTCTCCGGAAACATTCCTCGAGAACTAGGTTCCCTGGTGAACCTAGAAGACTTGCAACTTAACAAAAACCAACTCATGGGTTCCATCCCCAATTCCTTTGAAAATTTGACCAAGCTCATTCACTTGTACTTATGGGACAACCAACTCTCCGGAAACATTCCTCGAGAACTAGGTTCCCTGGTGAACCTAGAAGAGTTGCAGCTTAGCAAAAACCAACTCATGGGTTCCATCCCCAATACCTTTGGAAATTTGACCAAGCTCACTACTTTGTACCTATGGGTTAACCAACTCTCAGGGCTTATTCCTCCAGAACGAGTTTATTTGGTGAATCTGGAAAGCTTAGACCTTAGCGGAAACAAACTCATGGGTTCCATCCCCAATTCCTTTGAAAATTTGACCAAGCTCATTCTCTTGTACTTATGGGACAACCAACTCTCCGGAAACATTCCTCGAGAACTAGGTTCCCTGGTGAACCTAGAAGACTTGCAACTTACCAAAAACCAACTCATGGGTTCCATCCCCAATTCCTTTGAAAATTTGACCAAGCTCATTCACTTGTACTTATGGGACAACCAACTCTCCGAAAACATTCCTCGAGAACTAGGTTCCCTGGTGAACCTAGAAGAGTTGCAACTTAGCAAAAACCAACTCATGGGTTCCATCCCCAATACCTTTGGAAATTTGACCAAGCTCACAACCTTGTACATATGGGGTAACCAACTCTCAGGGCTTATTCCTTGAGAACTAGGTTATTTGACGAATCTGGAAAGCTTGGACCTTAGCGGAAACAAACTCATGGGTTCCATCCCCAATTTCTTTGAAAATTGGACCAAGCTCACTCACTTGTACTTATGGGACAACCAACTGTCCGGAAACATTCCTCGAGAACTAGGTTTTCTAGTGAACCTAGAAGACTTGCAACTTAACAAAAACCAACTCATGGGTTCCATCCCCAATAACTTTGGAAATTTGACCAAGCTCACTACCTTGTACCTACGGGGTAACCAACTCTCAGGGCTTATTCCTAGAGAACTAGGTTATTTGGTGAATCTGGAAAGCTTGGACCTTAGCGGAAACAAACTCATGGGTTCCATCCCCAATTCCTTTGAAAATTTGACCAAGCTCATTCTCTTGTACTTATGGGACAACCAACTCTCCGGAAACATTCCTCGAGAACTAGGTTCCTTGGTGAACGTAGAAGACTTGTAACTTAACAAAAACAAACTCATGGATTCCATTCCCAATACCTTTGGAAATTTGACCAAGCTCATTGCCTTACATCTCAGTGATAATCAATTCTCCAGACATGTTCCACGAGAAATCCGCACATTAATGGATCTCAAACATCTTTCACTTGAAAGTAACAATCTCTCTGGTCCCTTGCCACCTGAATTGTGCCTCAGAGGCATGCTGATGAACTTAACCGCATATGACAACAGTCTCAATGGACCTATTCCATCAAGTTTGGTGAACTACAGAAGCCTTGTTAGAGTTCGTCTTGAAAGGAATCAACTGGAAGGTGATATTTCTAAGATGGGGGTTTATCCTAATCTAGTCTACATGGATATGGGATCAAATACCCCCCCCCCCCCCCCCCCCCCCCCCCCCCCCCCCCCCCCCCCCCCCCCCCCCCCCCCCCCCCCCCCCCCCCCCCCCCCCCCCCCCCCCCCCCCCCCCCCCCCCCCCCCCCCCCCCCCCCCCCCCCCCCCCCCCCCCCCCCCCCCCCCCCCCCCCCCCCCCCCCCCCCCCCCCCCCCCCCCCCCCCCCCCCCCCCCCCCCCCCCCCCCCCCCCCCCCCCCCCCCCCCCCCCCCCCCCCCCCCCCCCCCCCCCCCCCCCCCCCCCCCCCCCCCCCCCCCCCGCATAATAAGATGTTATGTGGTGTGGTGATAGGATTGCCCTCTTGTAGTAGTGCAACTCAGAGTAGAGGGAAAATGAAAGGACACACATTACATGTACTAGCCACAGTTCCTGCTGTGGTATCTCTTGTTCTTGTTATTGTGGTATTGAGGTTCTTGCATGAAAGAAAGAAAACCAAGGCAACTAACACTGACCAAGTAACACAAGCAAAAGTATTTTCTATTTGGAGTTTCGATGGGGCAAATGTGTTCAAGCAAATCGTTGAAGCAACCAACAATTTTAGCGAGATGCATTGCATAGGAACTGGGGGATATGGATCTGTCTATAAAGCTAGACTTGCAACATGTGAAACATTTGCAGTGAAGAAGATACACATGATAGAAGATGAGTGTTGCATGAACGAGCAAGTGTTCAATCGTGAAATCGAGGTATTGGTGCAGATCGTCATAGAAACATTGTAAAACTATTTGGGTATTGTGCCTCTAGCCAAGGCAGGTATGTCATCTATGAATATATGGAGAGAGGAGACTTGGCAAAAACACTGAAGGACAATGAAAGGGCAATTGAATTGGATTGGAGAAGGCGGGTACATATTGTGTTGGATGTGGTTCATGCTTTGGCATACATGCATCATGATTGTTCATCACCAATAATCCATAGAGATGTAACAAGCAACAACATTTTGCTTGATCTTGAATTTAGAGCTTGTATCTCTGACTTTGGCATAGCAAAAATTCTAAATATTTATGGGCAGAATCTCACAAGGCTTCCTGGGACGAAAGGCTATCTTGCCCCAGGTAAACAAAAATAAAAGTTTAACTACTAGTTTTGCTATTTTGGCAATAAATATGTACGTAGATGTAGAGGTTGGTGTAATCTAATAATTGTGATGAACTTTGAACTTTTTAGCTGCGACATATACACTAATTAGTTTTGTATCGATTGGAGAGCTAGCATATACAGAAAATGTGACAGAGAAATGTGATGTATACAGCTTCGGAGTGCTTGTTTTGGAGCTGTTTATGGGATCTCATCCAGGCGATTTGCTCTCATCCCTCTCCCTGGCCACCAAGATCAATGTTGTGTGCTTGCAGGATTTGCTGGACCCCCGGCTCGCGCTCCCGGATGCTGAAACTGCTAGAGAAATATACTGCATTCTCAGTGTTGCAGCTCAGTGCCTGGAGCCGCGTCCATCACAAAGGCCAACGGCACGACGGGCCAGTGATTAGCTATCTACTATTAAAGTTCATGAAGATCATGTTGATTATTTGCAGGCTGGAATCACCTTTCCTATACTGTAGTGCCTAGCTATGGCTATGGATGGTGAATTCGTATCATGTGGTTTCTTCTCTGCTACGTACCTATTTGCTTAAAAATTGTTGTTTTCTCTGTATCTGGTATATATGAAACTAGCAAACCTTTACTAATGCATAATTATAAACCGCTTTGGTTTGATTTTAACATTGTACAAAGAGACAATTCACTACTGCAAAATAAGCTGTAATGACAGCCAAAAGCAAGCTCCCCTGACGGATTTCATGCCCACAATAGTGGTGCATCCTTGGGCGGGTGGTGATCGCCGCACCCAAAAGGATGCAGAAATATACCACGTCGCCATGCTCTTGCACGGCTTCTTCCTCCATAACCACTTGTACAAGCATCTGGTTAGTGCCCAACTCCTGCGTACCACATAACCTAGCTACATGCCTAAATTACGATATCAAAAAAATTCATCCATCCATCGATGGGAATAATCATACCCGAAATGTCTATGCAGCTTCTGGTTAGTGCATAACACCTGTGTATCTTAGTTTTTAGGTGTTCTAGACCACAATTATGATACAATTGCGTTAGTCCCCAAGTTTAACCTAACATTGTTATCGGGGCCGACCTAGCCTCGGCTAGAATAGAACCCCATCATGCCTAAATCATTAAGTAACACGCCTGATCGCTTTCGCCGAGGAAATATTACAGATGTTCATCATGATAAGTTCTTCATAATTACCTTTCGGCTAGTGTGAATCATCTTGTTCATCCCTAAATTGTGTTTTGCTAACGGATCAATGCACTAAGTCCTACTCTTGATGTCTTCAAGTTAACTATTGCTCGGACTGAGAAGGCATCCTTGTAGTGACGTCATGCGTGGCCTCGGGCGTGGCGCCGTCGACCCACTGTATGAAGCCAGCACCAACCAACAACATTGGCGCATCCTCCACGCCACCCTCGCAACCATGGCCGCGACGCGATCGGGCGAGTTCGACGGAGCCAAGCGCATGGTCACATTGATGCATATGAGTGCCAGCGAACATGCCAGCCGTGCCGCCATGGTTTCTGGCTGGTCGCCGCCCCGGTGTGCTTCGAGGAGGCCATGGTGTTCAGGAGAAACCCGGCCTGTATGAGCATGGAGAGGCTCCTAGAGGCGTTCGGCTTCATGCGGTGCAAGGCCAGGGCCCAGAGCAGCATCGCCGACCCGTCCTGCACTGGCAACAAAACTACAAACCTACATAACTATGGTAAATATATGTCAGTAGGAGCCTCTCCTACTGTCTTGAATGTTCAAAAAAAAAAACGACGCGTCACCATTCTCTTCCGCACGGGCGGCCGGTCCTTCAAGGACGAGGCGACCATGGAGCAGGTGTTCCACAAGGAGTGCACACGTGTGGCCAGGCCAAGCTGTGTGTTGACCGTCTCACATTCGGACAACCTGACCTTCTGCGGCCAGGTACCTAATTTTACTGACTCAAACATCACATTTACAACCGCATAGTGCTATGCACGTGTGGTTTTCTAATCTCTTCTTAATTTGGTATGGTGAGAAGGTGAGGTTGTTGAGCAGGACAGACGTGTTCATCTCGGCGCACGGGGCGCAAATGACAAACCTGGTGTTCATGGAGACATGGACTGGAACAGCAGCATCATGGAGTTCTACCCGATGGGGTGGAGGCAGCGGGCGGCGGGCGGGAAGTTCGTGTTCCGGTGGATGGCGAGCCGTGCGGGGATGCGGCACGAGGGCTCGTGGTGGGACCCTGCCGGTAACCCGTGCCCAGACGGCAAAGCTAGAAGAACCGGCAGATCGGGATGGACGAGGCCGCCTTCTCCGAGTTTGCGGCCAAGGTCTTCACTGCTAACAAGGAGCGCAAGTCGGCAAAGGCGCGGCGAGGGCAAGAAGCGGGAACTAATTGCAAATGCAGCTAGCCCGCCCTCCCTCTATTTTTGTGGTAATTAAGAACAGGAAGAGTGGAAATAACTAAATGTGCACAGCTAGCCAGCCACAAATTAACATCAGCGGCGTCAAAACGTATGATGAATTTGTTAAGAGACCAAGTCTGGTTAATTAAAGGGGTAACTAACCAGGCGCATGCATGATACACCAAATACATAAAAAGCTCAAGCAATTGCGACGAGCTTCATTCTGTAAATTCTTCATATGTTTAGTTTTGGCATATTTTTAAATGTATGCACGTTTGTATGTTATCATGTTATATGGCATATATTCATCCATCCATGCTCCACATCTGGGCTGAAGCACTGAACCTGCATGCCTAAATTGATCTATCAAGAATTTCATCCATCCACCGACGGAAATAACATACAAACGGTGTCTGCAGGCGTATCTATCAGATGTTTTATTAGACTATGATTAGGATGCAACTATGTTAGTCCTGAATAGCTAACATTAGTGTCAGAACCAACCTAGCCTCGGACAGATCGAACCCTATTATTTAGGCCAAATGTATGTTATCTAACTAATCGATATGCCTAATTGCCACTGGTTGGTTGATTTAGTAATAAGATAAGATGCCGATCACCATAAGTTCTTGGTAATCACCTTCCGGTTTTTGCGAATGGCCTTGTTTATCCCTACATTGTGCTTCGTTGACGATCAATGTAAAGTGCTAATCTTGTTTCCATGGCTCGGTTCATGCCATAATGTAGGTAATTTCTTTCAATGGGCTCGTATTGAATAATGAAAATTTCCCGCATTTTACGAATCCCCAATCTCCGAAACCCTATTACTCCCATTTCCCAAACTGAAAATCCAGAGGAAGAGGATTGGGGACTGACCTGAAGGTGTCGCCTGGCCTCTTTGTGGTGTGCGCCGCCGTCGCCTCCTCGGGCTTCCCGGGCGCGGTGCCGCGCGCATGTGGCCTCGGGCTTCCCGGGCGCGGCGCCGTTGATCCTCTGTACGAAGCCGGCACTGGCGCATCGTACCCGCCACCATGGTCGCGATGCGGTCGGGTGAGTTCGACGGAGAGCCACGCGCATCGATGCACGCGCGCGCCGTCGAACAGGCCAGCCGCGCCTCCATCGCCTCTCACGCCGCCTCTCACGCCACGGGTGCCAGGACAATCGGGGCCATGGTATAGCTGGCCAAACGGGTCGTGCTAACTGGGCCGGCCCGGTAGCACGCAGGAACGGCACGGCCCGGACTAAACGGGCCAGGCACGGCATGCGGCACGCCATGGGCCATGCCTGGGCCTGGAGGCTGAGCACGCGGGCCGGCACGGCACGGCCCGTTTAACTTTTTTTGAAATATATAAATATATATGTCCAATATAAATACCTAGTACTCTAATATGTTCAATAATTTTGTAGTGCATGCGTGCATTTGTAGTGCTCTAATATGTATTTTTTATCTTTTTGTAATACTTCACCGTATTTTTTACATTTTTTGGCATTTCCCCCTTTTTTTGAAAGTATTTCGCCGGAAAAAAAATCAAACCGCACGGGCCGGCGTGCCTAAGCGTGCCACGGGCCGCCCCACTTAACTCCCGTGCCGTGCTTGGGCTGCTGCCTGCAGCACGTGGGCCGGCACGGCCCGGCCCGGCTATTAATGGTGCCCTGGCGGGCCGTGCCGTGCCAGGCACGTTTACGGCGGGCCGGGCCGTGCCGTGCCGTGCTGGGCCGGCCCGTTCAGCCAGTTCTGGGCCAGGGTTTGCTCGGCTCGTCGAAAGAGCCCAGGTTGCCTCGGCCCATTGCTTTTCTCTCTAACTGTCCCAGGCCTGCTCTTGGGCAAGAATGGAAATATGTTACTCCCTCCGATTGTACTAAATCAGCGATAATTAATATGGATCAGAGGGAGTATTTGTTTTCGATTATCAACACATTTTCTCTATTTAGAATATCTTGCTATTTTATGTACGCTGTCCTAAATTCAGTACAATTTCCATAAATTTTGTAAAAAAATCCATAAAATGATATGTAAAATTTTCTAAAAGGTTTTGGGGCAAAATGAGTCTTTTGCATCTTTTTTCTAAATACAAACAGTTATGTCGGCTTACAATTGTTTTATGATAATGTTTTATGCACTTTTAAGCCATGAAAATGCCCAGAATTATGTGACTAACCATATTTAGGTTTTCTGGATAAAACATAAATTTTATCTAGTAATTTGTAATGAGGTATTAATATTGGTGTCATTTGTTGATGATGATCTCCTTATTAGTACCATATTAATGTTGTAAAATGATGTTAATGTTGAGAATAATTTAGAAATTACTATCCCTGAATTTTGTGAGAATTCTGTTTGAAATATTTTCATCATGGGTCATATGTTTAGGAGAGTTTTGCTGGTCATGCAATTTTATTTTCCACACCGCTCTTCTCGACCGATAATGTTGGTTGCCGTGAGACAAAAAAATGGCGCTACATTTGACTATTATCTTTGTCTAGACACTCAAAGGAAGAGGTGTCGGGTTCGATCTCTGGCCAAGACATATATTTTTGATTTTCTCCTCTTGCCTGACAGGTAGGACCCACTCCTTCGAACCATACAAAACAAGAGATTAAAAATAAACCGAACAGGAAAAAACCAGAATCAAAACCAGCGAAAAAAACCCACCTAAATGGCATGCCAAGAGAGCACAAAATATATTTTAAAAACGCCTATGTGGCATGCCAAGTCAGCACAAAATTGAGGGAAAAATCAGTTGGGGGTGAAATGTGACACCAAAGTGCATCAATGGGTATAATTTGTGATTTTTTTTAAATGGATAAAACACATATTTGGGGCATGCTGGACTTCCCAGAAATAATAAGCTCGTGCCAAGGTTCCTATAAAATCGGCATAGAGATTTTTCATATTTCGTTGACAAGTACAGGCAGGAACATATACGGTAGAGAATACAGAAGCCACTACCGTTCAGGTAACCATGAGAGAGTGGTGAAGAATGTCGAACATATACTCATCGCAGAGCTTTCGACATTCTTCGATAGCGTCCTGCGTAACAGGGAGACTAGCGTTATCACAAAACAATAAACTGTGAAATGCATGTGAATCCTGATCCTAAGTTGTCTTAGCATGTTCCAGTGGAGCTAAATGGACGAATTGGAAACTTCGAGCTCGGGTTTTGGTTGACATGCTCAGGAGAGTAGCTGATCCCACACCATGAGCACAAGATATGGTCTACAATGTGCTAATCCAAGTCTTCTTCTTGGGGTGCATTTTTTTTCTTATACAAAAGTTATGGCAGAAACTTCTTGCGATTACGACACTCAACCATATAACGATACAATGAAAGTAGACGAATTAAATGATATCAATCAAAGCATAACCATCACATCAGTGCACTATGAATTCTATCAAAGACGCTCGGTGAAGAGCCAAACACTCGGTGTAGGGTGAAATTCCAGTAGTGCTCAACGAACAATTCAACTTGAGCCCCCTTCCTTCGGATGCATACTTTTCTTATGCAGAAGTTATGGCTAAAATTCCTTGCGATTAGGACAATAAACCATAAAATGGTCATGGTTCTAAATTCCAGTTTCAGAAATATTTCAGCGGTAGCCAATTTAGGTTTTTATTTCGGCCAAAGGACTGAAGTTTCCAACTGAATTTGACCGAATCCAATCAAATATTTTGAAAATGCTGAAAATAATTTAAAATATTTGAATTTGTGTGTACTGTAGAAACTGCTGAAATATTTTGACCGAAAGGCAATTATTTCAGTATGTACCAAAATTAATGAAATTTCCAAAAATTCAACGAAATTACACCGAAAGTGAAAACCGTGACAATGATACAATGGAAATAGAGGAATTAAATGAGGCATCAATCAAATCATAACCATCAGATCAGTGTACAATGACTTTTATCAAAGACTCGCTCAAGGAACAGTTCAACTTGAGCCTTCTCACTTGGGTCGCATACTTTTCTTATACAAAAGTTATGGCTGTAATTTCTTGAGATCAGGACACTCAACCATATAGTGATACAATGAAAGCAGAGGAATTAAATGAGGCATTAATCACCATCAGATCAGTGCGCCATGACTTCTACCAAAGACTTGCTCAAGGAACAATTCAACTTGAGCCTCCTTCCCAGATCAGGGATGGAGTAATTTCTACACAGACACCTCTTCTTAGATTCTTCCAGTTGTAAGTCTGCCAAGAAGCCATCCGACCCTAATACTACCTATACAACTGGCAAGCGCAATCATTCATTTTTCTATTGTGCGGACAAAGTGGTGTATGCTACTGAGCTTTCGAGGTTATGCGCAATTTTGCTCTAAACAGTGTGCAGTGGCTAAACGGGCATTTAGGTGAATGTTTCTGATACCCAAAGAACTAATAAACACGTAATTTGACTGATTAGGAGTGTGCGATCATAGTTGTTGTCCTATTTAACACTGGTGACTTTGCGCTCTTTAGCTGTGCCAGATTTATTTTTCCAAAGTGTTTTGGTAGGAAGAAATTAAACAAAGATACATGTTGTCTAAAGCCTGCAATTTCAAACAGAAATGTGTACTTTAAGCGCAAAAAACAAAAGTCACTATTTATGGATTCTAATTTAGCATCCTATTCGATTTGACTGTGTAACTACTAGAATGCATCATCGTCGCTTAGAGCTTAATTGAACTATCTATTTAAGAAAACATCACTTCCACAGTTGTGAATCTATTGCAACACGAGTCTGAAACTATTATCAGTTTGATTGCACTCAGAAAACACATTTTAAAGGAAGATCTATTTTAGGATGGACCAACTTACCAGTAAAGAGGTAAGTGTTGTTTTGAATCCGAGCCGTTGATTTTATGCTATTTATTTTGCACACACAAAATACAACTGGCTCTTTTCGTTAATGCACCATAACGAAAAATGGAAGGTGTTAATGGAGAATTATTATCCTGCCAAACCGTGATTATGCATGCCATTTGGGTGCCATTTAAAAAAAAACACCAGGAACACGAGTGAATGTCACTTTACATTCATGGTGCACCTGCATACATTCACTTACGACCAGTCTTCAAGCGCACAGAGTGGTACATCATATGATTTGTATCCACTGTTGGTAATACAGTCGAGAAACATGTCGGCATATCACTGTATACAAAATCACAACATCTGCTGTTCAGGAGCTCAAAAAATAAAAACTAGCCACAAGTCGAGTCAACCGTGTCACACTCTACCAATCCAGCACGGCAGTGTATTTTTCAGTAGTAAATCAAACAGGGATAGATATATGCCTACCTGTCCGGGTGACCTGTCACCTTATCAGTGGACGCACGACCTGTCTCGATAGGGGTTTAACAACTATTTTTCTTAAAATCAAATTGTGTACACGACGAGTCCAACAAAATCTACTCTCACCTCCGGTCCCATGGTGAGAGGTATATGGGAGTGCACCTGCTATATAAGACTCCATGGAGTTTCACAGGCACAAAACCAAAAAGTTACTCCTGCCATGCGACTAGCCATGGAGACTTACCCTCACCTAAAGCGCATCTCACTCGCTCTCCTACTACTAGCCTCGTTTCCCCGGGCCATGGCAGCGCCAACCCCACCCCTCCTCGAAGAACAAGCGGGAGCCCTCCTAGCCTGGAAAGCCACCATACAAAGCCCCCCAGCCCAGCTCCAGTCCTGGGGAAACACCACAAAACGGCCATGCAGCTGGTACGGCATCAAGTGTGGCGAGCATCAAGCAAGGCACCAAGAGGTGGTGATCACCGAGATCTCTCTCCGTGGGCTGCAGCTTAGAGCGCTGCTAGAGGCCCTCAACTTCACGGTGTTGCATACTCTCATGAGTATCCGGCTCCCCTTCAACCAGATAAGGGGGCCCTTTCCACCCGCTTTATCATCATCCTTGCCAAACCTGCGACACCTAATGCTTCAGGGCAATAACATCTCCGGTGAAATACCGAGGCAAATAGAAAAACTACAGAGTCTAGTGGGGCTGAGCTTGTCAAACAACCACCTGTCCGGTCCCATCCCCACTGAAGTAGGCTACCTAAAGAAGCTGATCATGTTAGATTTTTCCGGCAACAACCTCACAGGCCCCGTTCCAATAAATCTAGGGAACCTGACTAAACTCACGACCTTGCGCCTTCATATAAATCAGTTATCCGGATATCTTCCTCGAGAACTCGGTCACCTGGTGAATCTGAAAGACCTGGAACTTGGCAAAAACAAATTCATGGGTTCCATCCCCTATACCTTTGGAAATTTGACCAAGCTCACTACCTTGTACCTATGGGGTAACCAACTCTCAGGGCGTATTCCTCGAGAACTAAGTTTCCTGGTGAATCTGAAACACTTGGGACTTAGCGAAAACAAACTCACGGGTTCCATCCCCAATGCCTTTGGAAATTTGACCAAACTCACTACCTTGTACCTATGGAATAACGAACTCTCAGGGCATATTCCTAGAGAACTAGGTTCCCTGGTGAATCTGAAACACTTGGGACTTAGCGAAAACAAACTCAAGGGTTCCATCCCCTATGCCTTTGGAAATTTGACGAAACTCACTAACTTGTACCTATGGGGTAACGAACTCTCAGGGTGTATTCCTCGAGAATTAAGTTTCTTGGCGAATCTAGAAAACTTGGGTCTTAGCGAAAACAAAGTCATGGGTTCCATACCTAATACCTTTGGAAATTTGACCAAGCTCACTAACTTGTACCTATGGGATAACCAACTCTCAGGGCGTATGCCTCGAGAACTAGGTTCCCTGGTGAATCTAGAAAACTTGGGTCTTAGCAAAAACAAACTCATGGGTTCCATACCTAATACCTTCGGAAATTTGACCAAGCTCACTAACTTATACCTATGGGATAACCGACTCTCAGGGTGTATTCCTCGAGAACTAGGTTTCCTGGTGAATCTAGAAGCCATGAATCTTAGAGAAAACAAACTCATGGGTTCCATACCTCACTAGTGCTGAAATGCTTACACAGAATCCTAACTAGTGGCACACATGCCACCAATACAACATTATAGGTGGCATGCCAAAATGCGACCACCGCACTGGTGTGTGGGCACAACAACCTGACCCCTGCATAAGTTATTAGTGGCATGACAGATAGATGGCATGTCACTAATTACATCTATACCGGTAGCGTGGGCTTCTTGACACGCTACTCGTATGTTTTTGGACCTTGTTTCCGGGGCCCCAATTACTAGTGGCGTGGGCTATCAATCACATGCGACTACTTGGTATTTTGTTATCTAGGTAAAAACCTAGCCGCCACACACTCCATTTATCTTCACTACCCCTTCTCTCTCGCTACTAGGTGTCGTCGCGCTGGATCCTATCGAAGAAGACCGCCACCTCGTCGCTATCTGCGGAGGTCGCTGCTCGTCGCCACCCAGAGGTTCGCATCCCAGCCTCTCCTTCCCTCACGGATCAGTCCTTTGTATCCGACCTCCCTCGTCAGCTTCGCCGGCGGCCGCGCCCATGTTATTTGTTGCGTGTAATTGATATTTTTACTTATATTGGATGAGTAAATTGATAATTTTATTTATATTGCATGAGTAATCCATTTGGAATGCAAAGTTATACGATGATATAGAGTTCCAGGAATGCTAAGTTCTCGGATGAGTAATCCATGGATTGATATACTTAGTGTGGATTGATAATCTTGTAAATTTAGTGCATGCATGTCCAAAATGCCAAGTGCTTGGTGCTCCAAGTAAACAGACGATACCCCGCGGAATTGGATATATAGTTTCTAAACATTGTGTAGAATACTAATTCAGTCCTCTGATTTAAATTATGTGAGCAATTTTTGCATGAGAAACTTAAACGAAAAGTTGTTCATGTCACATTAAATGCAATGTGATTTAAAACCCACTTAGAATGGAAAATCCGTTTTGACTCTCGCGCCCAGATGCTCCCGCAATCTGGACTGCGCCTTCGCTCTCTTGTGTATCCTGCAGCATATTTAGACGATTCAACAAATTTTCTGGAGATGTGGTGGCTCACGCCCACGCGGGCATTAAATGATGAATCCCGTTTAGAGCAAGTACAATAAGGTGATGTAAGCGGGCTATAAGGATTTAAATATAATATTTATGTTTAATTGGAGGAGAGAAGAGAAACGGGCTGTAAAATTACAGCCGGCTGTAACAAGGGTTCCAACACTCTTTGTGAGACAAAAAGTGAGCTATTAGGTTGGCTATAGTTGACATGGCAACTTTATATAGTCGAGTGTTGGCTATACTATTAACCATGCTCTTAGTTGGCATTTGTAAGCAGACACGGTCAAGTGCCGAAGCGGGAGCACCCCATGAATTCTTAACAATCAGAAATAAATGCTGACAGGTGACAGTCCAATCCAAAGTAGATCTCTCTCCATTAGGCTTGGTTGGTCATAGTGGAGAATAACTTATACTAGTGTCATGCATATTGTAAGAAGTGCATGCTCGCCAATGCAATCAAAAGACCGATCTGATGGAAGAGACTAGGCAATACATTTGTACGTCAACACTTCCCCTCACATGTGGCTCTCTCAGGCCTAAATGTGGACCGAAAGTGGGCTGCAATTTAATTACAACAGCCGGGTCTTGAACTAAAGATCTCTTGGCTCTGATACCATGTAAGAAATGCATGCTCTATCCAATGCAACCAAAAGATCGATCTGATGGAAGAGACTAGGCAATACATTTATACGTCAACATATATGACACTAGTCTAAGTTACTACCTCATAGTGCAAAGTAACATAGTAGTAGTGTTATAGATGGCTTCATTTATTAGCTTGTAGACTCATTTTCTCTTGGAAAGCGCTATGTTACAGTAAGAGCATTTTCAATAGAAGATGTAAATTTGGAGATGTAAAACAGGAGATGTAAAAAAATTACATCCCCAAAAAGTATTTTTTGCATCTCCAAAAAAGAGGCAACTCCAACAGATGATGCAAAACGAAGATGTAAAAGAGCAACTCCAATAGATGATGCAAACTAGAGACGTAAAACCTGCCGCCGGCCGTGCGGCTGTGTACAACCGCTGTACAGCCGCATTTGCATATTGAATTTTCATAATTCTACCAACAAAAGTGCATCATCAATCAAAGTTTAAAATCCTACAAGCAAAAGTCAATTGTCTCAAACGAAGTTCTTGGTCCAACAAATAAAAATGCACATAAACATCACTCAATTTTTGTCCTCTCCATTGTCACTAGTGCCATTGTGGACGGTGGTACGATCATCATCGTCAATGGCTTCTTTGTCGACGTTTTCATGCGTTGAAGTCTCGTTGCCGCGAACTCCACGGGAAGCACCTTCATTGCCACCTCCCATGCCGCTCATGTTGCCACCGAATCCACCTCCCATGCCACTCATCATGTTCCCGCCGAAGCCACCTCCCATGCCACTCATCATGTTGCCGCCGAAGCCACCTCCCATGCCACTCATCATGTTGCCGCCGAAGCCACCTCCCATGCCGCTCATGTTGCCGCTGAAGCCGCCTCCCATGACACCGAAACCACCATCCATGTTGCCACCAAAGCCACCTCCCATGTTTCCACCAAATGCACCACTCATGGCACCTCCCATCATGTTCATGTACCCGCCCATTCCACCTCGCATTCCTCCTCCCATGGCACCTCCCATTACTCCTCCCATTCCTCCCATGGGACCTCCCATTCCTCCTCCCACCATGCTTCTCATGAGCATTTGCTTCTTCATTAGCATTTCAACGCGACAAAGTTCGACATACGCCTTTGCCTTGGCATCAAGAGTAGATAAGTCCATGAACATAAACTTGAGTGCTTTCTCCTCAACCATCTTCATCTCCTCAGCCGTCGTCTTTCTCTCCTCAAGTTCAACCTTTCTCTCTTCGGTCGCCGCCAACCTCTCTTCGGCCGCCGCTCGGCTTCACTCCTCTCCTCCATTTCTTTGAGCTTCAACAATCTTTTTTTCTTCGGCATACTCTTTCCTCGCCATGACAATTGCATCAAATCCTTCCTTGAGATCATTGTCTCCGGCCTTGGATCCCTTCACTTTCTTAGTTCCATCGGGCCTATACGATTTAGTCGCCGAGTGAGGGGTGGGGCTCCTTCTCTCGCCACCGGGGCCATCTTCTTCATCCTCCACCACCACACTTTTCTTCTTCGAAGCATCAAAAACTTCTCTAGTTTTCCACTTCTCCTCATCCTTGATCTCTTTGAAGCAATGATGGAAAGTGAAAACTCTTCCTTTCTTCTTCCTCTTCTCTCCTTTGTTGTTTCTCTCTCAAAATAAGCCTTGCGCAATCATTTTCTACAAGAAAACAATCAACATTTCATCACCAAACTAGGGAACATTTCAATAATTGTAGAAAGTAGAGAAAGCACACATAAAGAGCAAATGATTATTACCAAGTCACTATCACCGCAACCACTCGGGTTCATGCGATCAACATTTGGCAAGCAACCGGCCCACTTTTGACATTCGGCGTTGATGGTGCCCCAACGTTGACGAAGAGAGTCACTTGATCGATAGTGGCCGCTAGTGTTGCACTCACCAAAGTACTCCTTGATGCGTTGCCAATAAGTGTTCGCGGATTGGTCGGTCCCAACGGTTGCATCTTGAGAGACTTTCTTCCATGCGATGCAAATCAACACATCTTCGGCATTGGAATAATTTGCGGTTCTTCCCTTCATAACGAAGCCCTCATCATCCATGTCGAGATTGTCATCGCCATATTGTTGAGTTTCATATTCTTGTGAGGCATACTAATATGAATAATCATCATTTGTCACATTTGTCGCGTGCATAAAAGCTTCATCGTGAAGAATATAAATGGACGTACACGAAATCAACTTCACATTCTATTGGAATGAACAATTGAAACAACAAACAAATGCACAAACGTTTTTTTTTACCTTTGCGACATATCGTCGAACACGTTGTATGCGGTTGCCGTCGGCGTGGCCACATCTTCCTCCATGGCCGACGGAGGTGGATGAGGAACTCCGTGGTCGGAGGAGGACGCCAAGGTTGGCGACGGCTGCAAATCGCCCGCCACAGTCGCATCCGGCTTTGAAATTTTGGCCGGACGAGGTTAGTTCGCCGCCGGGTTGCGCACCGCGCCGCTGGCCGCTTCACACCTCCACCGCGTGGCTTGGCGGCCCGCTGGTTCTTTGCAGGCGCCTCTAGCGCGACGGCGACCGAACGGGGTGGGGCAAATCCGGAGCGCCGACATGGAGGCGGAGGCCGGATTGGCGAAAGTTGGCGCGGAGGCGACGGCCGCGGCGAGGTGGGTCAGGGCACCGCCGGCGGAGTCGGAGAAGGCGGCCATGGCGGCGGCGGGAGGCGGGCGGGCGGCGGACGAGCGGCGGTCGCGTGGAAATGAAAAGAAACGGTAGTTGGCGGTTGACGCGCGGCTGCCCTTTTTACATCTCCAGTCGGCAGAGATGCAAATTTGCACCGCAAGGTGTTGGAACTACTAGTCATAGTGTTGTATTTTACATCTCCGGGAGACGGAGATGTAATTTTTTTTGCATCTACATCATCTGTTGGAGATGTGTTTTAGGGCCTCGGAGATGCAAAAGGTAGTTATTTTTTGCATCTACATCTTCTATTGGAGACTTAGAATGCACTAATACATGTTGCATGGTAGGACTTGTAGCACCGAGGTGCTCCCCCCACTGATATCCACACCTCATGTTACTTTAGCCAGATCAGGTCATCAAATGCTGAGATCATTTTACAATTCAGAGATACGGCCGGGATACATCTGCTCAATACCATCCCTAGTGGGTCCATCTTTAATTGATAGAATAGAAAGCCTGCTGTGAACCATGGAAGTGTTTTGTGAGAACCAAGTTTCATGATGATACATTCTTGTCATTGAACGAGCAAATGATCCTGGCGATTTGTACTCTTGAGAACCATGGAATAGTCTGTGACGTGAGAGGATTATTTGTGAGTTAGCTCACATATCACACATCACAAAAAAAAAGGTTAGCTCATATATCACAAATAATAACATAAATCTTTGCACACTTTCAGGAAAACAAAACTGATAAATCACGTGTTTATAAGAACTAACACTGACATATCACATAGATCGCATATCATTAATAATATTAACCATAGTTGACTGATAATTAGCTTGCTGAAGGTGTTGTTAAACAAAGATAACATTGCCATCTGACTAACACTGACTAGGAAAACTGTCAGGCACACCTCGTGCAAGATCAGGCCTAAGAAGTTCAGTACATAGCTTTAATTGATAAGCGTACCTTCTGGACAAACCACTGAATAGAACGGGACACTGCCGTTTGATATGCATTAATTGATAAGTGTACATCTAATACGGAGTGGTCAGGTTGGCTAAGATCAATGATTAATAATCACAAATTCATGAGTTTCTGCACCGAATTATGTTTAGTGGACTTAACCCATTTCCAAGATTAGGCAAGTACTAAACCAAGTTTATTCCAGGGAATTATACGTATTCTATATAAACTGAAATCTCATCCCAGGATGATTTATGTTTCTTAAAATGAAAGAAAAACAAGCGTTCCACAAAATTCTGTCTTTCTAGGAAAACATAATTTTACGATACTAATTCCTAGGAAATTATGCAAAAAAAAAAAGAATCTGCTTAAATTAAAATTGAGAACTTCATGATGATAATTCCAGGAAGCTTTATTATACTAGTCTTAGGATATTCTCTTTCTAAAAAATATGATAATTTCATAATACTAATCATACTCATTCTACAAGACTTGTAATCAATGCCTGAGGAGATAGAAAAGCACGGAGTGGCCCAATATAAATTCCTGCACAACCCGGCTTGTAATCAATGCCTGACATGTAGCATCGTTTTAATGATCAGTAGTGGCCGATTTTTTCCTGTTATGCAATCAATTAAGTGAAAAAAAAACTTTGGAATTATTATCATGAGGTTCTTGGTTTTTTTGCTTAAAATAAAAAAATATAATATCATTAAAAAACCTGGTATCTTTTACTAAATATCTTAAACATCTTGGTTTTCCTAGAAAGACCTAATATCACGGAATTTGTGCAATGAAACTTCTAGGAATTAGTACCATAGAAAACCTTGTGATTTTCATTTTATTTATTTATAAAAATTTAACAATCAACTGTTTACTTAAATAATCCTGGCATGATTATCATTTATAGAAGACACATGGCTTCTTGGAATTAATTTGGTTTCGCATTTGGTAAACCTTGAAAATGATTTTAATCCAATAGAAACATATTATCTTTAAGTTGAAATAATATCGTAGTTTTAATCTTGGTACAGATATTATTTTTTGTGATTTGTTGGTGATCCTAGTTAGCGTGTGAACTATGATCCAAAAAGTGCGGATGAAAATCATCCGCATGCATGTGGGGCTATAGATGTCAGGTTGTGCCTCTGTATGGGACTTCCAGGTCCATGTCAGACATTGATTACAAGCCGAACAGGCTGTAGGCGTATTCTTTCTTTTTTTTTTTTGCGGGGAAATGAGGGCTCTTTTATTCCATCAAAAAGGCTGCGGCACTATCTTACCAGCAACCCAGGGGGGGAGTTCAGCCAACACTCCGACACCTCTAGTGTGCATGCATGTCTAGCACATAGATGGGCCGGGACATTGGCGTGTCTCTTTACATGATGACTAGAAAAAACAGAGAAATTTGAAGCTAAACCCTCAATATCAAGCAACACCGGTGCTATTAGCGAGCGCGAAGTACGGCGCGAGTTCCAAAGTTGGACAACCTCCGAGCTGTCAGTTTCCATCTCGACTCACACATAGCCCCGAAGCTGGGCAAAGATCACTCCCTCCCGGAGAGCTAGCGCCTCCGCCACCAAAGGATCAGTAACGCCCTGGAGTGGCTTGCACCAGGCACCGAGGAATGATTCAGATGTTCTGGCAACGCCTCCCAGCCCGCATACACTGGCCTCCATGGATAGGCCTGCATCCGTATTAATCTTGATACAATCATTCTCAGGTGGCCGCCATCCATGACCTGGTAGGATCTTTGCATGCTGGTCCGGTAACTCCAGCAGTGCCAAAGCCTCCCTAGTCTTCTTCATTGATACAATAGGATTCAAGCTCGCCCGGTCATGAGTTATATTGTTTCTTGAGGTCCAGATCGCCCACATGACAGTGATGATTTTCGCTTGGTCCTTCTCATCGAATCTGGGGTCACATAAAATGTCCCTAGACCATGTTACTGTATGGAGTTCCAGGAGTTTGATATGCAGCCACTCCCTCGCCTCCCGCCAGAAATTTGTTGCATGTGTGCACTTCACTAGTGCATGATACAAATCCTCGTCTGCAGCAAAACAGACTTTGCATCGAGCCAACGTTGCTATGTGTCTGTGCTTGAGGGAACTTTCTGTAGGCAAAATTCCTCTCAACACTCTCCACCAGAACACTCGCACCCTTGGCACAACTTTCAGCTTCCAGAGTCTAGTCCACAACTGTTTCTGTTTCTCTGAAGATTCTGTAGCCGTCCCTTCCTGAAGAGCAGCATGCTCGTTCTGAGTCATTAGAGAGCGGTAGGCGTATTCATATTGGGCCACATCCTGCTCATCACGTTCTAGTGGGTCCAGCTCGTACGAACGTACATCAGTATATGAGAAGGTTTATTAGAGGTACTTCAGAGGGAGGCGGACGTTTGGTCTACGGGGACATATGTCCCCGGTATCCACAGCGTGTGCAGGTGCCTCGTGATCAGTACTAAAGTAACGAATATGGATATACGGTGAGCTCGCTGGGATGGTAAAGCTGTTATACGCTGCTACAACAGTGCGATACAGACAGCAGTACAGGCTGGAACAGGATCTTCAGCAGTGTATTGACGCGGTCCATTCTGACACCGGATAAATGCCACTCTACTGACACGCCTTATTTTGTTCAAAGGTGGCTCGTGTCAGAACCTGTCGCCCGGCAATGTGGACGACTAGACGTTGGTAAGCTGCACGGTACTTTTAATACGTCAGTCTAGTTTTATTTGCGTAATTAATCAGTCTTAATTTGGTTAAGATAGATGATTATGATGAACAACTTTTGTTGTTGTTGTTCCAAGCAGTACATGCGAAAATAAAAGTTATCTACATTTTTTAACTGTGTTTCGGTGGCTAGATAATGCTGTTTTTTATGAAACAATCTTAGTCTCACGCATGGTATTCTTGGCTTGGTTAAGCACAAGTATGTGAAAACAACGAAGACACGGCGAAAATAAATAATGTAGTACTCCCTCCGATCAAAATTAGTTGATGCAGCTACAGTTGGTTTTGTTTTGTTCCACCAAAAATATTATGAAAGTTATTCCACCAAAATTATTTTTTTATCCTAAAGTTTTTGGATATATATATTTCGAAAAATAAATATTCAAATATCCAAAAATTGTTCATTTAAAGTGTATATACATCTTATATGGGAATCTTTTGTAGTAATTACGGAAAAAGCCAAAAAAAATGAAACTTTTTTTTAAATAAACTTGACCTTCTTTCGTACTCATATAAATAGTTTCATGAAGGAAAAACTACCGTTGACTTCAGTGCAAAAAAATTAAAGGACAAAAAGTGTGAGTAGTAACTTGTATAGAGTTGATTTTGTTTTGTCTGCCAAAAATATCATGAAAGTTATTCCGCAAAAATTATTTTGTTATCCCAAAAGTTTTTGGATATGTATATTCAAATACCAAAAATTGTTCATTTAAATTGTATATACATCTGATATGGGATTTTTTTTTAGTAACTACGAAAAAAGTCAAAAAAATCTGAAACTTTTTTTGAAATAAACTTGACCTTCTTTTGTACTCGTATAAAAAGTTTCGCGAAGGAAAAACTCCTATCGACTTTAGAGGAAAAAAGCAAAATTTCTATTACAAAAAGTGTGAATGGTAACTTGTATATAGTGTTAATTTTGTTTTGTTCCACCAAGAATATCATGAAAGTTATTCCACCAAAAATATTTTGTTATCCCAAAAGTTTTTAAATATATATATTCTGAAAAATAAATATTCAAATATCTGAAGTTTTTTTTTTAAATGAAGCCTTTTTTTAACAGTGCCGTCCCCTTCGTGGTGTCCCAATCAAGTTTTGCTTGGGAGGGGAAGAACAAAGAGCATCGCAAGGCAGGATCGAGTTCTTAAATTATGTTATGCCACTAATCCAGTCATGTAATACATCCATGAATTAAGTCAGGCAATAATGTCTACAAAACAGGAGTGGTAAAAAGACTTGGCTGCTTAGCGAATTGAGTGAGCGTGCATGTTGTAGTTAAGCCACTAATCGAGACATGTATGCTACGATCCTGGGAGGTAAGGGGTTTGCCGGCGTCACGCACGGCGGTAGAGCACGGCGGCACCGCCTCAAGAAGGAAGGAAGAAGGAGAGCAGTAGGGTTTTGGGGGGATAACTGATTCGTTTCATTGTCGATGCCTTTCATCAGGCAACACACACACACATATAGGTTCGGTACATGGGCCAAGCCCGGCACGAAATGGGCTCGCAGGCCCACTCACTTGACCTGCTACTAGTCCTATAACCAGCCCATGGCTCAGGTCGTGACATTCCCCCCTCCTTAAGCAACAGTTTGTCCCCAAGCTGTGAACCTGAATAAGCACTGTTTCGTTACAGCATGGAGCATGACAGAATTTCATCATTCTAAAAACTGGAGCCTTCAAGGGTCTTCGATCATCAAGATGTATAATTGAAGCTTGAAAGTTGTCTTACCGACATCTCTAGGAATACCGGAACTACTTGCATGATCTGTAAATTTGATGACAATATGGTCTGGTATTGTAGATGGTGTATAAGACCAGTCATCATGATTATCTTCTTTGAATTCTGGCTTTAGTATAACTAGGAAGGACAACAGCAATAATATTCCATTGGCAAGTAACTGACTGAACCTGAGTATATGGTTGGGACACTTGATCTCCATGTGAACAAGCCAATCTGTAATATGGGATGACCAAGTAGGTATCTGAGAGCTGTCATTTATTATCTGACTAAGACATGCAGTTGTAGTACCACCACGGTGCTGCTACAGTATATGTTTGTTCAGTGGTGCCGTAGTGGTGCCATAGCCAATATAGCATAAGGAGAAAATGGATATTGAATAGCCCAGCATGTGGAGGGTATAGAACAGCTTATCATGGACTCCATAACTGCTCCGAATGCTTTTACAGAAATTATACTTGAGAACTTGAATCTTTTCTCATAATTAATAAACCACCAACAGTATGACTCTTTGAGAAAACAAGTTTGAGATAGCATCCCAGTGACAAAAGTTGAGCAGTGTATCTCAACGGAACTTGTATTATCTGCAGAGATGTTAAAATGCTCACCCAGTTCCTTCAAATGCAGATAGTGATGATCATTGATTTGTAAGAAGTTCTCAGAAAATATCCTGCTTATGGGCTCTGCAAGGGTGACGATGTGTCCGAAAGAAAGCACTAGATTTCTGAAAGTCAGAGACCTACCCCTCACTTGCTGCCATACATTAGTCATCCATAAACATGTATGCGAACGAGGATCAAAAGGTGCATATAATCCCTTGTCAAGAGGGAATTTTTCTTTCAGTTCTCCAAAATTTGTTGGACCATTAGAACTTGCTAGACCATTGCATGGTTTATTTTTCGTTCTCGAAAACTTACGGTCAACTAGAAATCTGTCCATGGCAAATAGAGCACCAACTCCTGGCTCCCATGGCATTGACAGAGACAAATTTACTAGAGAATGAACATAGGTAGTGGAACTGACAGAAGTATGCTCAGCAGCAAATTCAGTTTCACTAGTACCATACAAGCATTCTAAAATATCCGGGATTGCTGACTTACACACCTGTACAAAACGCTGCACTGTTGTTGTCATTCGCAGCCATGCAAGTAGTTGGCGCACTCGATAAAGGGTGGCATGGATGCCTGAGTGCCCAACCACTGCCCCAGCATGCAAGTTCTGCAAATTTTTCTGCTGCATTTGTTCATTCCTCCCGACCCAGATACGTCTTTTATAGCGCAAAATTCCCTCTGCCCAACTGAAATGTTTAACTGAAGAAGGATCTACTTGCCTCTTGTCAATGATGGCTTTAGCTGTCACATCCTCCTCATGCCTAGCAAGCACTTCTTCCAGCCATTCTGGAGTACCAACAGTAATAGCACGTAGTTCACTTGCAGAATTGGCAGGATGTCGCGAGAGAGCATCTGCAGCCTGATTATTCACTCCTTTCTTATACCCAATATTATACTGTAGGCCAAGCAATTTTGTCAACTCTCTCACTCCACGGTGGCTAGCATCAATCTCCACTATGGCTTTCTTCAAGAAATCCGGTAACGCAAGGACAGGTGCTGTCAGCAGACTCTGTTTCAGTGTCTGGAAAGCCATCTCATGATCATTAGTCCAAACAAACACGCTGTCTTTTTTCAACAGGTCAGTCAAGGTGCGTGCAATAACTCCAAAATTGCGGACAAATTTCCGACAGTACCCAGCCAAGCCGAGAAATCCTCGCACTTCTCTAACAGAGGTAGGTGTAGGCCAATCACGCACAGCCTCGACTTGTTTCTGCGTTGTTCCGGGCCAGTCGGGTGGACGCGGTGGCACACGGACTGCGGTGGCCGGCAGTGGCACACCTTGTGCCTGAACGTGGCTGCTGGGATGGTGCAGACGCGTAGTCGATCGTGCAGTCATGAGATCGACGACGGCCGGCTCGGACGCCTTGCTGGTCGGCAAATAAAGCCAACCATTATCATCCTCGTCATGAAACAGGGTGCTATGCAATCCAGATAAATCACCATGAACTTTAAATGACACCGTAGAACTCGGAAAACAGTGAATCATGGCCTGATGTGTTGCTCGTTCAGGTGGACGCCAAGGTGGATATAAAGTGGCATATCTCTGTGCATCACTTGCCATGTAAGGCAAAGGAGCAAGCTGTGAAAATGGCTGCAGTACCCTGTAAGGCGGATCAACTGGAGTGTGCATTGGCTTTGTGAAATGAAGATTCTCAAAACCCCGCTTTGTACCTATAGAAACAGGCGGCAAAGCACCCAGTTGGGCACTGATGGTCGCCATGGAATTCATTCCCAGAACACTGGGAGCATACTGGCTCACTTGCGTAGACATCACATTGACGGATTGGGGAACACCATGCAGACCAAATTGCTGTGCATTGATGTACTGGACTTGTTGAGGCTCTGAGGGGCAACATGAGGCTGCTGCGGTTGTGGCTTGGCCGACCCCCTGGTAGGAACCGGTCCTTGGCGCCGCTGGTGGTGGGTCGGATGACTTGTCCAGCGCTGACACATACGCTCGAGAATCACCATTGGCTTCAATACAACGGCTGTCCTTGTCACCGTCTAGCTGGAGTGGACGCCGAGAGGAGCCAGGCGTGGTCGAGGGTGATGTGCCATGGTCGGACGCAGGCGTCACCACACTGGCATCGGCCGGTGAGCATTGCGTCGAACACCTTGTGGGTGTCAGTGGTTGGAACTCCAGGACGGCGTGGAGCGGCACTGACGTGAAGGCCTCCGGGAGGTCGACATTGTCGTCCTCGTGCGCTGCATCATGACGAGGCTGTAGGGTGGGCGTGGGTGGTGGTGTCGACTCCTTTAGGGTGGGCGTGGGTGGTGGTGTCGACTCCTGCGGCGCGTCGAACTGGACAACGACTGCGACGCAGAGGCGTGCGACGGCTGCGGCGTTGGCGGCCGCTAGAGCATTGAGACTCTCGATAGACATGAGGTCGTCGGAGGTGGGCGTCGAATCGAGGGGACTCATGGTGAAAAAAAAATTGGGGAAATTTTCTGGAAATTTTTGCGGTAAGGATCCGAAGATCGAAGGCTCTGAATACCATATGCTACGATCCTGGGAGGTAAGGAGTTTGCCGGCGTCACGCACGGCGGTAGAGCACGGCGGCGCCGCCTCAAGAAGGAAGGAAGAAGGAGAGCAGTAGGGTTTCGGGGGGATAACTGATTCGTTTCATTGTCGATGCCTTTCATCAGGCAACACACACATATAGGTTCGGTACATGGGCCAAGCCCGGCACGAAATGGGCTCGCAGGCCCACTCACTCAACCTGCTACTAGTCCTATAACCAGCCCATGGCTCAGGTCGTGACAATGTAATACGTGCATCCATGAATTAAAGAAATGGTGCGCAGTCCCTAATGGGTAATTGGCATTGACGGACTGGATAAACTGTGTCCAGTAAGTAGAGGACAGGACCATAACCTGGAGCTAGAACGAGCAGAGGCCGAAAGGCTACGGCGCAGGTGGAGTGTGTAAGACGCTTGGGAAGTTGGCAACTAGCAGACGCGTTCAATGGGATGGAGGGGCCCATTAAACGTAGGAAGCTATACAGAGGAAAATGTCAAAATACATATAGCAGGGGGGCAGATCATGTCGCAATGAATGGTGAGATTCCGGGGACAGATGTCCCCAGGAACCATTGGGTATTTCCCTACTTCAGAGATACATAACTTAATACAGAGCATTTAAGCCAGGTGATCCGAATCTATATGCAGGGGAATGGTGGTGATGTGGAGGGGTGGAGCACCTAAGTGCTCCTGTGTAATTCCCTTGCATGGTAGAGGTTTCTCATGCGTGGATCGGACGGATGCTAGTGCATCAAGCTAGTAAACCTAATGGTTATATAGTTTCTAAACATTGTGTAGAATATTAATTCAGTCCTCTCGATTTAAACTATGTGAGAAATTTCCGCCTAAGCAAAAAAAGTCTTAAAATGAAAAGTTGTGCATGTCACAATTAAATGCAATATTATTTAAAACCCACTTAGAGTCCACTAATACATGCTACATGGTAGAGAATTCTAATGTGTAGATCGGACGGATGCTAGTGGATCAAGCTAGTAAAACTAGTGGCTACTGTTGAGAATTAATTAAGTTAATTAATTCAGGTTTAATCCTTGCCTATGTCACTAGTAGAAAACAGGGCTTTGGTTGAGGCCAGGATAAGGGCATTAATCCCGGTTCACTCACGAACCGGGACCAAAGGGTGCATCAGTCCCAGTTCGTGAGGCTAGGGCGCCGGCCGGGCCTCGGGGGCCATTGGTCCCGGTTCGTCTGACACTTTTGGTCCCGGTTCCAGACACGAACCAGGACCAATGGGCCTTGCTCCTGGCCCAGCACCTTTAGTCCCGGTTGGTGGCTGGAACCGGGACCAAAGGTCAGTCTTCTGTCCCGGTTGGTGGCTGGAACCGGGACCAAAGGTCAGTCTTCTGTCCCGGTTCTAGCCACCAACCGGGACTAAAGAGAAGCCTATATATACCCCTGCCCGCTCACTGCTCTTTTTTTTGGCCGGCCGTGGGAGAGGTGTGTGTTGCTCTAGCTCACCTCCTATGCACATGAGGTGTTCGATGAAATGCCCGAGCCACACTTATGCTTTCTCCTCTCCAAGCTCCTTGTCCAAGGTCCATTTTCCTCAAGATTTGTCTAGGTTTGCCGGTCCGTCCTGTCCCATCCCCGTCCTCACCGCCGTCGATCGCCCGCGCCGATCTCGTCGCCGGCACCACCGTGGTGAGCCTCAGTAATAACTTTTGATCACTACTGTACTTTGGTTTTAATATGATGATGAACTTCTATTAATTTGGTCACTTCTCTATTCATGATGTTCTGTAATGGTTTTTGACACACTTAATTATATATAATGCACGCAGATGAACCGGCAATGGATGTACGGTGACAGACGCACCTCCGAGTACATTAAGGGCGTGCATAATTTTCTCGAAGTGGCTGAGGCAAACAAGTAGAATGGTTTTATGTGTTGTCCATGCCCTATCTGTGGGAATACGAAGTCTTACTCTAACTCGAAAACCCTTCACATCCACCTGCTTGAGAAGGGTTTCATGCCACACTATAATGTTTGGACCAAGCACGGAGAAAGAGGGGTTATGATGGAAGACAACGAAGAAGAAGAGGATGATGACAACTATCTGCCCCCTGAATATGGTGATGCTGCAATGGGGGAAGCTGAAGATCAAGAGGAACCAGACGATGTGCCCGATGATGATCTTCGCCGGGTCATTGTTGATGCAAAGAGACAATGCCAAAGTGAAAGGGAGAAGTTGAAGTTCGATCGCATGTTAGAGGATCACAAAAAAGGGTTGTACCCAAATTGCGAAGATGGCAACACAAAGCTCGGTACCACACTGGAATGGCTGCAATGGAAGGCAGACAATGGTGTATTTGACAACGGATTTGAGAAGCTACTGAAAATATTGAAGAAGAAGCTTCCAAAGGATAACGAATTGCCCGAAAGTACGTACGGAGCAAAGAAGGTTCTATGCCCTCTAGGATTGGAGGTGCAGAAGATACATGCATGCCCTAATGACTGAATCCTCTACCGCGGTGCGTACGAGGATTTGAACGCATGCCCGGTATGCGGTGCATTGCGGTATAAGATCAGACGAGATGACCCTGGTGATGTTGAGGACGAGCGCCCCAGGAAGAGGGTTCCTGCCAAGGTGATGTGGTATGCTCCTATAATACCACGGCTGAAACGTCTGTTCAGAAACAAAGAGCATGCCAAATTGATGCGATGGCACAAAGAGGACCGTAAGAAAGACGGGAAGTTGAGAGCACCCGCTGACGGGTCGCATTGGAGAAAAATCGAGAGAACGTGGGGGGACTTTGCAGGTGACGCAAGGAACATATGGTTTGGTTTAAGCGCGGATGGCATTAATCCTTTTGGGGAGCAGAGCAGCAATCATAGCACCTGGCCCGTGACTCTATGTATCTATAACCTTCCTCCTTGGTTGTGCATGAAGCGGAAGTTCATTATGATGCCAGTGCTCATCCAAGGCCCTAAGCAACCCGGCAGCGACATTGATGTATACCTAAGGCCATTAGCTGAAGAACTTTTACAGCTGTGGAATGGAAAAGGTGTACGTGTGTGGGATGAGCACGACCAGGAGGAATTTGACCTATATGCGTTGCTGTTTGTAACCATCAATGATTGGCCTGCTCTCAGTAACCTTTCAGGACAGACAAACAAGGGATACTATGCATGCACACACTGTTTAGATGACACCAAAAGTATATATTTGGACAAATGCAGAAAGAATGTGTACCTGGGACATCGTCAATTTCTTCCGACCAACCATCAATGTCGAAAGAAAGGCAAGCATTTCAAAGGTGAGGCAGATCACCGGAAGAAGCCCGCCATCCGTACTGGTGATCACATACTCGATATGGTCAATGATTTACAAGTAATCTTTGGAAAGGGTCCTGGCGGACTATCTGTTCCGAATGACGCTGAGAGACGCGCACCCATGTGGAAGAAGAAATCTATATTTTGGGACCTACCCTATTGGAAAGACCTAGAGGTCCGCTCTACAATCGACGTGATGCACGTGACGAAGAATCTTTGCGTGAACCTGCTAGGCTTCTTGGGCGTGTATGGGAAGACAAAAGATACACCGGAGGCACGGGAGGACCAGCAACGTGTGCACGAAAAAGACGGCATGCATCCAAAGCAGTATGAAGGTCCTGCCAGCTACGCTCTTACCAAAGAAGAGAAGGAAATCTTCTTTGAATGCCTGCTCAGTATGAAGGTCCCGTCTGGCTTCTCATCGAATATAAAGGGAATAATAAATATGGCAGAGAAAAAGTTCCATAACCTAAAGTCTCATGACTACCACGTGATTATGACACAACTGCTTCCGGTTGCATTGAGGGGGCTTCTACCGGAAAATGTTCGATTAGCCATTGTGAAGCTATGTGTATTCCTCAATGCAATCTCTCAGAAGGTAATCGATCCAGAAATCATACCAAGGTTAAGGAGTGATTTGGTGAAATGTCTTGTCAGTTTCGAGCTGGTGTTCCCACCATCCTTCTTCAATATCATGACGCACGTCCTAGTTCATCTAGTCGACGAGATTGCCATTCTGGGCCCTGTATTTCTACACAATATGTTCCCCTTTGAGAGGTTCATGGGAGTCTTAAACAAATATGTTCGTAACCGTGCTAGGCCAGAAGGAAGCATCTCCACGGGCCATCAAACAGAGGAGGTCATTGGGTTTTGTGTTGACTTCATTCCTGACCTTAAGAAGATTGGTCTCCCTCAATCGCGGTATGAGGGGAGACTGACTGGAAAAGGCACGCTAGGAGCGGACTCAAAAATATGTAGGGACGGGCATTCTTGGTCTCAAGCATACTACATAGTTCTACAGAATTCTATCTTGGTGACCCCGTATGTCAATGAACACAAGAATATTCTGCGCTCCAAACACCCAGAGCAGTTTGACGACTGGATTACATGTGAACACATCAGGACTTTCGGCAGTTGGTTGCAAACACATCTCATGGGTGACAACACTGTTGCAGATGAGCTGTACTCGTTGGCCAGGGGACCATCTTCGACTGTATTGACATACAAAGGGTACGAGATAAATGTGAATACATTTTACACGATCGCCCAAGATCAAAAGAGCACCAACCAAAACAGTGGTGTCCGCTTTGATGCAGCAACCAACAGGGGAAAGGACACATATTATGGTTACATGGTGGACATATGGGAACTTGACTATGTACATGATTTTAAGGTCAATTTGTTTCGGTGCAAATGGGTCAATCTGTCAAGAGGCGGGGTACAGGTAGACCCGCTGTACGGAATGACAACAGTGGATTTGAACAATCTTGGGTACACAGACGAACCATTCCTCCTAGCCAATGATGTGACGCATGTTTTCTATGTGAAGGACATGTCTACCAAACCGAGAAAAAGAAAAGATAAGGAAGCGAATACATCATACGATGAGCCAAAGCGCCACATAGTTCTTTCAGGGAAAAGAGACATCATAGGAGTGGAGGGCAAGACAGACATGTCTGAAGATTATGAAAAGTTTCATGAAATTCCTCCCTTCAAAGTCAAGGCTGACCCAAGCACCTTGTTAAACGATGAAGATTATCCATGGTTACGGCGCAATAAGCAAGGGTTACACGCGAAGAAAAAGTGAAGACTTTCTCTCCACAATTATTCTGATGATGAATTTTATCTAGAATATCACTGCAGTTACATGTCAAGAAATGAAATGCCTTTTGTAACAGATGAGTTTTCGTCAGAAACCCTGATACTTCGAAAGAGATTGTCCATTTTGTGCACGAAGTGCATCCAGTTTTTGCCGTAACCCTCTCAACTTTTAGCACATGCTATGTGGCTGAAATGATGATACCATGCCAACTTTCAACCTTTTCAGAGTTCATTTGTAGTGCTTTTCAATTTCAGGGTCATTTAGCTAAAAAAATCAGTAAATGCATGAAAAATACCAAATGAAGTCAGAAAGGGTTGAAAATTGATGATGTGGCTTTGAATGGTGCATGTTGAACGCACAAAAAGTCTGGAGTTGAAATAAGTTCAAAAAAATAAAATCCCTTTATAGTAGATGAGTTTTCGTCCGACACAGTGATAGTTCGAAAGAGATTGTCCATTTTGTACACGAAGTGCATCCAGTTTTTGCCGTAACCCTCTCAACTTTTTAGCTCATGCTATGTGGGTGAAATGATGATACCATGCCAACTTTCAACCTTTTCAGAGTTCATTTGTAGTGCTTTTCAATTTCAGGGTCATTTAGCTAAAAAAATCAGTAAATGCATGAAAAATACCAAATAAAGTCAGAAATGGTTGAAAATTGATGATGTGGCTTTGAATGGTGCATTTTGAACACACAAAAAGTCTGGAGTTAAAATAAGTTCAAAAAAATGAAATCCCTTTGTAACAGATGAGTTTTCGTCCGAAACCCTGATACTTCGAAAGAGATTGTCCATTTTGTACACGAAGTGCATCCAGCTTTTGTCGTAACCCTCTGAACTTTTTAGCACATGCTATGTGGGTGAAATGATGATACCATGCCAACTTTTATAAAACTTTAATAGCAATAAGAATGAACTAAAAAACTTTTATAAAACTCTAATTGCAATAAGAATGAACTAAAAAGAATCAATTAAATATAATATTCTTCAATAGCAAAAAGAATCAACTAAAAAGAATCAAAATAATATTTTTCAATAGCAAAAAGAATCAACTAAAACATTAACTAAAAAGAATGAACGAAAAAGAATCAAAATAATATTAACTAAAATTATGAAAGTATTTATTTGTTAAAAATAATGAACTATAAAAAAATCAACTAAAATATTAACTAAAAAGAATGAACTAAAAATAATCAACTAAAACATTAACTAAAAAGAATGAACTAAAACATTAACTAAAAAGAATGAACTAAAAAGAATCAACTAAAACATTAACTAAAAAGAATGAACTAAAAAGAATCAAAATAATATTAACGAAAATTATCAAAGTATTTATTTGTTAAAAAGAATGAACTAAAATAAAAATTTTAATAGAAAACTAAAATAACAGGAAAAAAAATGCCCACCTACTAGGAAACTAAAATGACATAAAAAATGGCCGCCTACTGGGCCACCACGGCCTGCATACGACTAGAAACCCATCTGTACATGGGCCAGGATGCAGGCCCGCGGGCCCAATAGGCCCAACATGGCAGTGACAAGCGTAGGCAAGTACTGCCTGCATTGGAAAGGAGCTCGATAGCTCACCCGCAGCGCGTCTTATAAACCGGTGCAGCGCTCTCTCAACTAGCGAGGTGGGACTAAACTCCCACCACACCGCTGTGCCAGGCTATTGGTCCCGGTTGGTGGTTCGAACCGGGACGAAAGGGTGCCTTTGGTCCCGGTTCGAGCCACCAACCAGGACCAATGCCCCCTTTAGTCCTGGTTGAGCCACCAACCGGGACTAAAGGTCTCTGCTTCCCGTCCTTTGGGTTGCTGAAAATACACCTTTGGTCCCAGTTGGTGGCATGAACCGGGACGAAAGGGGGGCATTGGTCCCGGTTGATGCCATAAACCGGGACTAAAGGGTGGGGTATATAAGCCCACACTTAGGAAATTTTCACACTTCATCCGCACTCGTCCCCGACGATGCCGAGCACATCGATGCCGCCAGGCTGCCCCGACGCCGTCCGGCGCCCCCGCCGTCGCCGTCGCAGTCGCCTTCGCCCGCGCTCCTGCCCCGGCCCGCCCCCGTCGTCGCCGTCGCCCCTGCCCCGCCCCCCCCCCCCCCCCCCCCCCCCCCCCCCCCCCCCCCCCCCCCCCCCCCCCCCCCCCCCCCCCCCCCCCCCCCCCCCCCCCCCCCCCCCCCCCCCCCCCCCCCCCCCCCCCCCCCCCCCCCCCCCCCCCCCCCCCCCCCCCCCCCCCCCCCCCCCCCCCCCCCCTCCCCGATAACTTCGACATGAGGAGGGACGTCGGACATGCATGAGAGAGAGGCGGTCCGCTCGCCCGACCAACTATCGAGGCCACCCAAACCCTAGAAGAAAGAACGTCATTGTCGATCTACCCCCTCCCCGATAACTTCGACATGAGGGGGGACGTCGGACATGCATGAGAGAGAGGCGGTCCGCTCAACCGACCAACTATCGAGGCCACCCAAACCCTAGAAGAAAGAGCGTCGTTGTCGATCTACCCCCTCCCCGATAACTTCGACATGAGGGGGGACGTCCTACATGCATGAGAGAGGCGGTCCGCAACTAATCCATTGCTCATATATGCATATGATTCCTTGTTGTGATTAGTTAGGTCTATGTTTGCCACTAATCCATCTCTCATGTTTGTATATTGCCATGTTGTAATATTTGCAGAAACTATGGAAAGACTTAGAACAAGAACATTTGTTGGGGGATATAATCCTCACCGGAGGTGATCCCTTGTCGTTTCTCAACGACACCGATGGTCAGGAAGGAGAGGATGACGGCTCCGGTGATCCAACAATGGAGGAGGAAGGAGATAATGACGGCTCCGGTGACCGAATGGCGGAGGAAGGAGATCATGATGACAGCTCCGGTGACCGAACGGAGGAGGGAGGCTTAACTGTTGCAATGTCCGGCGAGGTATATATATATATATTAATTAAGCCTGTGCTGACTTGATGCATTAATTGTTTTGGTATGTACATATATATATTAACGCTTCTTTCTTCTTTTAGCCCTCCGGATCGAGCTAAACTTCCGTAAGGAGACGAGGCCCGAAGAAAAGGTTGCACCAGGATGAAAGGTTCATGATCATAGAAGTGGCGAAAGATGGCCAACCGATTGCTCCTAAGCGGACCAAGGACGCATTTGTACATCAGTGCGAAGTTGTTGTTAGGGACAGCGTCTCGATCAGCATCGTGCAATGGAATAAGAATAAGGACGACCCTGAAGTTTCTTATGTCCAGGATAGACAGAAAGATGATCTTTGGACCTCGCTGATGACAAATTTTAGCCTACGGCCAGAGGAGGAGCCGAATAACCCAGTTATAGAGCGAAAGGTCAAGGCGTTTGCCCTTAAGAAGATGACAGGACTATTCAAGAACTGGAAGAAAGAGTTGAACACAAAGTTTGTCGACAAAGAGAAGACTCCAGAATTCATCGGTTGATATGAGAAGATAAGAGATCACTGGCACGCATTTGTGGCCTACAAGAAATCGGAGAAGGGTAAGAAAAGGTCACTGACAAACAAGAAAAATGCTGCAAAGAAGAAGTATCACCATCACACGGGGTCAAGTGGCTACTACAAAGCCCGGCCGTTGTGGGACAAAGCTGAGTAAGACCTGCTTGCTAAAGGGGTCCAACCAGCAATATTGCACTGACCAGATCGTTCAAGGACTTGGTTCTTTGGGGTTGGGGGAACTTTGGACCCATAAACAGGGGAGTGTGTTTGGACGGACGAGCAACTTGCAATACCCATCAAGAAGCTTCAAAAATATATCAAGGCAGCGCAGGAAGGGATGTTCATTTCTGACAGAGAGAAGGATGAGCTGACAGAGGCCCTTGGGAATCCTGAGCACCCTGGACGAACACGAGGCACACCAGGCTCCGTTCCGTGGGTGCATGGGTTTCCCGACAGCGGTGGTTATAGAAGCCGAGAGAGAAAGAGGAAAGAGGAAGCAACCGAAATGCAGAGGCTCAGTGCAAGATTAGCAAAACTAGAGGAACTTGAGAGCCAGCGAGCTACCAGCCAACCATCTCAGCGGCACGAAGATCCTTGCTTCGACGCTGCCCCAGAAGATACCCCACCATCTCAGCGGAGAAGCAGCGTGGCTTCCACGGAGCTCGTTCAGCCTGATTTCACGGCTCCTCGCTACCCCGTGGATAGTATCACGGAGGCTGAACATTGCGAGCTAATGACGAAATGCCAGAACCTGACCTTGAAGGTGGTGGTCGGCTCTGTTGCACCTCTTCAAGCTGAGAGAACTTTCCATTGCCGTCCGATTCCACATGGCTATGCTGTTGTGACGGTGAATGAAATAATGGAGGGATTTGAGGAGCTGGAGCTTGACTACCCTACAGGTGAAGGGGGGATTCATCTGGAAAATGCTTTAAGGAGTACCTGTCTATGGAGAAAGGAGTACATCAAGCTTCCAAACTGGACGCCTCCTCCTCCTCCTCCGGCGCGTGAGGGCACTCCGCCTCCTCCTCCTCCTCCGGTGAGTCAGGGCACTTCGCCTCCTCCAGCGCGTCAGGGCACTCCGCCCCCTCCGGCGCGTCAGGGCACTCCGCCTCCTCCTCCGCCTCCTCCGGCGCGTCAGGGCACTCCGCCTCCTCCTCCGCCTCCTCTGGCACGTCAGGGCACTCCGCAACGGCGGAAGAGAGAGGGCGCCGCTCCGACGGCTAGCAGTACAAGAGGCGGGAAGAAATTCAAATACGGTCCAAGCCTCAAGCCTCTGGAAAAGTTACCATATGAGAGGACCGACGAGGAAATCGTGGAAATCAGTGCTGCCGAAGTGGAGGCCCATTTTGCACGGAAACCTCCACCACCGAAGGAAACAATAGATCAGGTGAAAGTGAAGCGCACTCTACGTGCCCTTAAGCGACCACCACCGTCTCCGCCGCAATCCAACTATGAGCGCATTATTGAAAGGACATATAAGGAAGCGCAGCGGTCGGGAAGTACTTGCAGTGCTGCAAGAGAAGCAAAAACGAAGAAGTGGGAAAACAATTCCCCAGCTCGACGAACAGGCGAAGCAATCGTGCCCCCCGCTCAAGGTGTCTAGCGATATCGTCGCTAATCATCCGGGGCTACTGCCCGGTACCAATCTTGGTGATTACCTGGGCGATGATGTACAGTTTGAAACGTTAGAGACAGTAGAGATCTTCAGATACAAGCACGGGAAGCCTCTCGTCAAACCTGATCATCCTCCTCTAACAACGATGATGCGAAGATTGTATAAATGGTACATGGATATCTGCAGGAAGAGTGGGGCCGACAATATGTTGCTGAGAATTAAAGAGGAGCACGACCTCATTGGAGTTGAGGTGATGCCTGTTGAATTTGTGGAGTTATTTCAGTTATTCAATCAAGAGGCCCTCGACAAACAACTCATGACTTGCTACTGTCTGTAAGTATTACTTCTGTAATTAAGTCTCTAACTCAGCTCGTTCATTGCATGTATATATAATTATCCTCACTATATTATGCAGATTGAAGATCGTCGAATGCAAGGAAACACAAATCTATGACATTGGGTTCATTAGCCCAAATACCGTAAATGAATGGACGGTAAAAAAGAGAGTCGAAGAAACTGAGGAAAACTTGCTACAATCGTTCCTTCGACATCAAAACAAAGGGAAAATACTCTTTCCTTACAACTTCAAGTGAGTGTTACTGTCTTGTGCATATTCAGTTTCGCTTACTCGAGGTTAAGTAATGTAATTGATGAGTTATGCGTGCGCAGCTTCTACTTTATTCTGCTATCCATTAAGCTTGACGGGGGAGTAGTAACTGTCTTAGACTCGAGACGGAAAGATCCCCAGGATTATGCGGACATGACTGCAATGCTCCAGAAGTAAGTTCAATCATTATCGCACCATATCGGCAACTTTCGTTCATTTCTTGATATCAAGTAATCATTTTCTTTGCCTGGCAGGGTTTGAAAAAAGTTCACCGGAATGGTTCCGGGTCTGCCGAAGGAGCTGCGATTTACACACCCCAAAGTAAGTAGTACTAGCTAGTTCCGCGCATCTCTTATTGATTCTAGTTTCATTAATACCATTTATCATGCTTGATTATCAGTTTGATTGAACTCTATTCTCATAAAGTGCTACTGACAGGAAGGCGGGAATCATTTATGTGGATACTACGTTTGCGAGTTCATGCGCAGCTCGACCTCTGAGCGGGGCTACTCTGACAAATAATATGAAGTACGTAAACAATATTCACAGTATTATTTTATTACCATTAATTGTATTGAGTTTCATTCATATATATGTATTGACCCCCTTCTTTAAATTAGATGTGGCAGATGCGGGATGAACTCCTATCACATGATTGTATACGAGCAATTCAAGAGGAATTTGCGGGATTCTTTCTTGACCACGTCATACCTGAAAAGGGAGAATACCATATGAAAATGAGAAAAATGTGTTTTTGGTCCCTCAAGTTCCCAGAAAGTCTAGACTTGGTCCCTTAAGATTTTTTGGTCTACATTTGGTCACTCAAGTTTCAAAACTGGTAAGTTTGGTTCTAAACCAGATTTTGAGAGCGTTGACCGGGTCAAAACCGCCCGATAACTTCAAAAAAATCTGAAATATTTTGGGGTTCAATATGCTTACATGCGCAAGGTGCGCCCAAATTTTTGTGCTCTTTCGACACTCGAGGAGCTCGTGGCAAAAAAAAACAAAAATATCTGCCTGATGAATAGTAAATTCAAAAAAATCAAAACAAAATCAAGAAATTCTGAAATTTTTTGCGGTCTAATATGCTTACATGCGGAAGGTGCAACCAAAATTTCGTAGTCTTTCGACACTCGAGGGCTCGTGGCAAAAAAAACAAATTTTGGCTTTCGACACTCAAGGGCTCGCATTTACTGTTCATCGGGCGGTTTTGACCTGGTCAACGCCCTCAAAATCTGGTTTAGGACCAAACTTATCCGGTTTTGAAACTTGAGGGACCAAATGTAGACCAAAAAATCTTGAGGGACTAAGTCTAGACTTTCCGGGAACTTGAGGGACCAAAAACACACTTTTCTCTATGGAAATTGAAGCTGATTTTCGGTAGATGATATCAGGGATCGTAAGAGATGTTGTTATATTGTATATATGTAGTAGCGGCGGATAGATATACGAAAACTTGTTGTTCGATCAAGCACGGAGAAAGAGAGGTCACTTCTCTCTGTATATATATGTTCGATCTTGTGTAATTAATGGTTTCTTCATTTGCTTACTAGTTAGCGTCGAGTTCTCTCTATAAGTAGTAGCTACCGTCGACCAATCACAGAGAAAGAGAGGTCACTTCTCTCTATATGTAGTAGCTATAGCTAACACAATATGAAACTAATTAAACCATCCAAAACCCCTAATAAACCCCCCTTTAAAAAAAATAAAAACCCCAGCGCCTGCGAGCTGCTGACGCGTGACTTCCCTTTAGACCCGGTTGGTGTTACCAACCGGCACCAAAGGTCCTCCTCCCTGGGCGCCCCACAGCGACCACGTGGACCTCCTTTGGTCCCGGTTCGTAAGCCAACCGGGACTAAAGGTTTTGGATATTAGTCCCGTTTGTTTTGTCCCGGTTCCAGAACCGGGACTAAAGGCCCTCTGTAACCAGGAGTAATGCCCTATTTTCTATTAGTGTGCGCTGATTGCCGACGGTTGCTTTGACAACCATCGTGATGGTTCGCTTGCGACTATCCGAACAGACGCATGTTCGTTCGTGTCCCTTTGGACTTGTATAAATAGCAGTTATCATTCATCCAATAAAGATTACCCCGTGATCCCTTTACTCTCTTTGTATTTCTAGTTTAACACCGTTATCAGCACATCGCTCTCCGCTAAGAAAGAGAGGCATCCGGAGAAGAAGCGGAACAGGTGTCGGTGGATCGATGGTGACCACGCCGGAGACCCACGCAAGAGAGCAATCGAAGATGGGAAAGACGACGGAGTCTCCTTCAACAACGGTGGTTACGATCACGATCCAATCAACGATGATGCGGCGACGCCGACTTCCACTGTGAGAACAACGACGGGATCCGGATGCGCGATCGACGTACTCAACGAGATCGGCAACCGCTGCGCTCGCCTCCCACCGGAGGTGCCCGACCAGGTGCAAGGCGAGGCGGCGGCTGCAATGGCAGCGTCTTGAGCGACGGCGACTGCCAACAACACGGCAGCGTGGCACGGGCTCGTCCTCCCTGACGGAGGTGGCGGCACGGTGCTCCGCGTGCACGGAGGCACTCGTCCACGTACTAGAAAGATCTTTAACTTGACGAGGTGTGTCCATGAGGCCTTTCTTTTTGGGAAGGCATGGTTTAGTTGCTTGATGAAGGATCTGATTTTGGATATATACATCTATTCTTCAGATTTTGACAATCTTTACAGTATGTGCCAAAATCAATCAGGCAGTATTTAAAAGAGGAAATGTGGCTAGAAGTACCACGTACTCCACTAAATCCCTTTGGCTTGTGGCAACATCAAAATTTCACTTTCAGTAGAATATACGTACAGGATAGAACTATCCTGAGGTCAATGTGTGATTTTCCCAGTACAGCCCCCATAAAAGCATGCCAGTTGCTCGCATGCATGGGCACTCTGCTCGCTAATTAAGCTAGCTAGGCATTACTAATGGGGGATCTCAGAAACAAACACCAATCCACCATGAAGTCCAGCACCACTAGCCCAAGCCATCTCACGAGGAAGGTGTTCTACCTCACCCCTCCCGTCCTGCTCACCGTCTTCTTCTACCTCCACCTGGAGACCCTCACCCTCTTCTTCACCGTACAATGCGCCAGCAGGCTCGGCAATGGCGTCGACGACCGCCTCCGTGCGTCGGCCACCTTCCTCCCGCTCAAGGACACCCGTGAGGGCGCCGACACGTGGTTTATCAGCACCCTGAACGACACCTCCGAGCCCCCGGGCGAGGCGAGGAACCTTTAGTTTCCGTCCGCTGCCTCCGCGGGCCGCCTCCTCTGCCTAGCGGCCCCCTCGCGCCGCGACGGCACCAAGAACACCTACGCGCTGGCATGGCCGGGCGCGCTACCCCGCGGCGCGGAGTTCTGGCAAGGCCTTGCTCTCTTGTCCGAGACCTTCTACGACCACTCGAATCTGTGGCACGGTCTCACGTCGCTGGTGCCGTTGGTGTCATGGCACGTGAGGCGCGGGTGCGGTCCTGCCCCGCGAAGTGGGCCTTCTTCCACCATGGTGAGGTCAGGTCCGGGATGAGTGGGTGGCTGATGTCACTGGCCCAGGCGGCTACCAGTGCGCCGGTCGCTGTGGAGGAGTTTGGTGATGCCCCGGTGTGCTTCGAGGAGGCCGTGGTCTTCAGGAGAAACCTGGCCGGTATGAGCACGGAGAGGCTCCTGGAGGCGTTCGACTTCATCCGGTGCAAGGCCAGGGCCCAATGTGGCGTCGTCGACGCGTCCAGCGCCAACAACGGAACTACAAACCCACGCGTCACCATTCTCTTCCGCACGGGCGGCCGGTCCTTCAAGGACGAGGCGGCTGTCGAGCGGGTGTTCCACAAGGAGTGCACGCGCGTGGCTGGGCCAAACTGCGTGCTGACCGTTGTGCATTCCGACAACCTGACCTTCTGCGATCAGGTGCCTAATTTTACTGACTCAAACATCACAACCACATATACAGTAGGATAGTGCTACGCATGTATGGTTTTCTGATCTCTTCTTAATTTGGTATGGTGAGAAGGTGAGGTTGCTGAGCAGGACGGATGTGTTCATCTCAGCACACGGGGCCCAGATGACGAACCTGGTGTTCATGGACCGGAACAGCAGCATCATGGAGTTCTACCCAATGGGGTGGAGGCAGCGGGCGGCGGGAGGGCAGTTCGTGTTCTGGTGGATGGCGAGCCGCGCGGGGATGCGGCACGAGGGCTCGTGGTGGGACCCCGCCGGCGACCCTTGCCCCGACGGTCACCCGGACGTCTTCAGCTGCTACAAGAACCGGCGGATCGGGATGGACGAGGCTGCCTTCACCGAGTTTGCGGCCAAGGTCTTCACCGCTAACAAGGAGCGCAAGTCGGCAAAGGCGCGACGAGGGCAAGAAGCAGAAACTAATTGCAAATGCAGCTAGCCAACCAGCCAGCCCTCTATTTTTGTGGTGATTAAGAACAGGAAGAGTGGAAATAACTAAATGTGCACAGCTACTGATACGGCTAGCCAGCCACAAATTAACATCAGCGACGTCAAAACGTATGATGAATTTTTTAGTAAACAATTGTGATGAGCTTCATTCTGTAAATCCTTCAGATGTATGGCAGTTTCATCCATCACCCGATAGGAATAACATACAAAGCAGGTGTATCTTTTAGATGATTAGGATGCAACTACATTAATCCTGAAGAAAGAGCTAACATTAGTATCAGAACAGCCTCGGACAGATCAAACTCTATTATGCCTAATGTATGTTATCTAACTAATCGATAGGCCTAATTGCCTCTGGTTGGTTGATTTATTTATTGATAGTAAGATAAGATGCCCATCACAATAAGTTCTTGCGAATCACCTTCGGGTTTGTGCGAATCGCCTTGTTTATCCCTAAATTGTGTTTCGTTGACGATCAATGTAAAGTCCTAATCAAGTTTCCATATCTCGGTTCATGAATCATGACACAATGTAGGCAATTTCTTTGAAATGGTGCTCGCACTGAATAATGAATTCCTCCCATTTTACGAATCTCCAATCTCTGAAACCCTACACCATTTCCCAAACTGAAGATTCAGAGGAAGAGGGTTGGGGGGACTTACCTGAAGGCGGCGCAGGGCCTCCTTTTCGTGCGCGCCACCTCTCCCTCGTCCGTGGCCTCGGGCTCGCCGGGCACGGCGCCGTCGATCCTCTGTACGAAGCCGGCACCAGCGCATCCTCCCCGCCAGCCTCGTGACCATGTCACGACGCGGCCGGGCGAGTTCGACGGGGCCGCGCGCATTGAGCCATCGAGGCACGCGCGCACCGGCGAACAGGCAGCCGCGTCGCCATGGCTTCCGGCTAGCCGCCGTCGCTTCTCATGCCACGGGTGCCGGGAGGATCGGGGGCAGAGGAAAGAATGGGCTAGCCGGCTGGCCAGCCCAGGTTGCCTCGTGGGCCAGGGCCTGCTTTTAGAGCAGAGTGTAATTTTGGTTGTTTGTTCGACTCCCAGTGCATTTTCTCAATTTTTTGTAGATTGATTGTTCTTTCCTCGATTCAGTAAAATAATATTCGATGTAAAAAAAATCATACAATGCTATCAACATTCTAATGGGTTTAGAGCCAAAATGCTTCTTTTGGGGCTTTTCTGAATTTTAAACAGTTTTCTCTGCTCTAAAAGGATTTTTCTACCATAATGTTTTATGCACTTTTAGCCAGAAAATGGCCAAAAATATATGACTAACAATGTTTAAGTTCTCTGGATAAAATGTAAATTTTATTTAGTGACTTCTACTGTGGTATCAATATTGGTGTCGTTTTTTAACGATTATCTCGATCCATTTTAGTATTATATTAATGTTTTAGAATGATGGCAATCTTGATAATACCTGTTGGAATTATGATCCTTTAATTTTAAGAGCATTCTGTTGGAAATATTTTTATCATGGGTCGAGGGCATATATTTTGGTGAGTTTTTGTGGTCACACATTTTGATTTTCTGCCCTGCTCTACGCGACCGATAATATTGGGCCGTTGTGAAACAACAACAAAAATCTGGCGGTGCATTTGGCTATTATATTGATATTTTTATGAAGTAGTGCACTGCTTATATAGGAATTATTGATTGTTTAAGTTTTCTGGATAAAATATACATTTTATTTAGGGATTTAAAGTGTGGTGTCATCTGTTAACGATTGTCTTGATCCATTTAAGTATCAAATTAATGTCATAAAATGATGTTAATCTTGAGAATAATTTTGGAAATGATGATCCCTGACTTTTCTTAGCATTTTGTTTGAAATATTTTCATCATGGGTACAATACAATCATACGTGGTACAAGACCATGGTGGTAGGGTCTTTTTCGCACCGAACGGGCGTGACGGCGCAGTTAAGTCCTACCGCGAAAGGCCTTGGCGGTAGGATGTGTTACCCTACCACCAAAGACAATGGCGGTAGAAAAAGGGTCAGATCGTAAATTTTATACAAAGTGGGGTTAGATCATGCTTAAGTTATGGAAAAGGGTCAGAATAGTGATTTTTGCCATCTGAAGGCGTCGCATGGCCTCCTTGTCATGCGTGCCACCTCTCTCACACGCTCCCGGCCAGTGCCCTGTCGTCCGTGGCCTCAGGGATGCCGGGCACCGCGCCGTGGATCCTCTGCATGAAGCCGGCACCGGTGCATCCTTCCAGCCACCCTTGGGACCATGGTCGCGACGCGCTCGGGAGAGTTCAACGGAGCCGCGCGCATCTCTGCACGTGCGCGCTGGCGAAGAGGCCAGCCGCGCTATCATGGTTTCGACTAGCCGCCGCCGCCTCTTTCGCCAAGGGTGCCAGGAGAATCGGGGGCAGAGGCGAGAATGGGCTAGGCTTCGATTGACTCGCTGGCTGAGCCCGGTCCTTTTCTCACTACATCTCAATGGTGATGCAGGAAGACATGGCGGATGTAAGTGATGAGTCCATGTTCGAGTACTATCATATTGCCAACAAGATGTTTGATAGTGAGGATGAAGGGTATAGATTCTATAACAAATATGGTCTTGAGAAAGGTTTTAGTGTCCGGAGAAGCTATGTTGAGTGGGATGGATCCAACAGCCATATAATTTTAAGGAAACTTGTGTGTAGTCGTGACCATGAGGTCACGGGTTTAAGTCCTGGAAACAGCCTCTTGCAGAAATGTAGGGAAAGGCTGCGTACAATAGACCCAAAGTGGTCGGACCCTTCCCCAGACCCTGCGCAAGCGGGAGCTACATGCACTGGGGCTGCCCTTTTTGTGTGTAGTCGTGAAGGGGTTCGTGAAAAGAAACACATGAAGAGGAAGATGGAAGATAGAAAGAGTAGGCCACGGAGTATAACTCGTGTAGGGTGTAAAGCTAAATTGGTGATTGCAAGACAGGAGGAAACAGGTCGGTGGTTTGTGAAGGATTTCATCGATGAACACAACCATCCTCTAGCCCCATGGGATCTTTCGTGTCTTTTGCGTTCACACAGAAGACGGCGAGAGGCGATGCCGCCCCTTTTCTTTTCTTTGTGAGTGAGGAGGTTCTTGTTCAATTTGGACTTGTATATGCGGCATCACTTGATCTACAAGTGGTAGTGGTACTGCGTGCGTACGATTCATTCCTCCGTTGATTTCTTTCCCCCACAAACCAAGGACAGGACGCCATGCGAGGTTGTCCGGGAAGGAATTCGCCGCCGTCAACGGCGAGCGGACCCAGACGACGTGCGCCTTGGACATGCATGCCGGAGCTTCCTAAATATATGCGGCAGTATGTGGACGCCACATGCCCCGCATAAAAATTAATTGGGCTACCGCATAATCCCACATAAAAAGTGGTGGTCAGTGCGGGCAGTCCCAGAAACGTCCAGCGGACTGACCATTTACATCCTGATCCACGAGTGGAGCAGCTGTTGAAACATCAATCCGATCCAGTCCTCTGGGTGTATGCATGCAGCTGGGCGTCGCTGCTTCTCCCCGGCAAAGACAAGTAGGTAGGTACTTGTTGTCCCCTTCCTCGTAGGCAGGCGGCTGCCATGTAAAGCATCCTTATCCATCCTCTCTCTCTCTCTCTCTCTCCTGGTATAGTTTAGTTGCTCGATGAAGGATTTGACTTTGGATGTATACATCCATTCTTCAGATTATGACCATCTTTACAGTATGTGCCAAAATCAATTATGCAGTATTTAAAAGAGGAAATGTGAAGCTAGAAGTACCACGTGCTCCACTAATTCCCTTTGGTTTGCGGAAATATCCTGAGAGGTCAATGTGTGATTTTCCCAGTACAGCCCCCATAAAAGCATGCCAGTTGCTCGCATGCATGGGCACTCCGCCCGCTAATTAAGCTAGCAAGGCATCACTAATGGGGGATCTCACAGACAAACACCAATCCACCATGAAGTCCACCAGCACTAGCCCAAGCCATCTGACGAGGAAGGTGCTCTACCTCACCCCTCCCCTCCTGCTCACCGTCTTCTTCTACCTTCACCTGGAGACCCTCACCCTCTTCTTCACCGTACAATGCGCCAGCCGGCTTGGCAATGGCGTCGACGACCGCCTCCGTGCGTCGGCCACCTTCCTCCCGCTCAAGGACACCCGCGAGGGCGCCGACACGTGGTTCATCAGCACCATGAACGACACCTCCGAGCCTCCGGGCGAGGCGAGGAACCTTCAGTTTCCGTCCGCTGCCTCCGCGGGACGCCTCCTCTGCATAGCGGCCCCCTCGCGCCGCGACGGCACCAAGAACACATATGCGCCGCTTCGAGGAGGCCATGGTCTTCAGGAGAAACCTGTCCGGTATGAGCACAGAGAGGCTCTTGGAGGCGTTCGACTTCATCCGGTGCAAGGCCAGGGCCAAGTGTGGTGTCGTCGACGCGTCCGGCACCGGCAATGAAACTACAAACCTACGCGTCACCATTCTCTTCCGCACGGGTGGCCGGTCCTTCAAGGACGAGGCGGGCGTCGAGCGGGTGTTCCAGAAGGAGTGCACGCACGTGGCCGGGCCAAGCTGCGTGCTGACTGTCGCGCATTCCGACAACCTGACCTTCTGCGATCAGGTAACTAATTTTACTGACTCAAACAACACATATATAGCCGCATAGTGCTACGCATGTATGGTTTTCTGATCTTTTTCTTAATTTCGTATGGTGAGAAGGTGAGGTTGCTCAGCAGGACAGACGTGTTCATCTCGGCGCACGGGGCACAGATGAGGAACCTGGTGTTCATGGATCGGAACAGCAGCATCATGGAGTTCTACCCGATGGGGTGGAGGCAGCGGGCGGCGGGCGGGCAGTTCGTGTTCCGGTGGATGGCGAGCCGCGCGGGGATGCGGCACGAGGGTTCGTGGTGGGACCCTGCGAGTGATCCATGCCCTGACGGCAACACGGACATCTTCAGCTGCTACAAGAACCGGCGGATTGGGATGGATGAGGCCGCCTTCACCGAGTTTGCGGCCAAAGTCTTCACCGCTAACAAGGAGCGCAAGTCAGCGAATGCGCAGCGAGGGCAAGTGAGAACTAATTGCCTGTGCAGCTAGCCAGCCCTCCCTCTATTTTTGTGGCAATTAAGAACATACAGAGTTGAAATAACTAAATGTGCACAGCTAGCCAGCCACAAATTAACATCAGCGGCGACAAAACGTATAATGATTTTGTTAGTAAGAGATCGATTCTGGTTGATTAAAGGAGAAATTAACCAGGCATGGATGATACTCCAATGCATTTTTGAATAGTAAATCAAACAGGGACGCACGACCTATCACCTTATATCAGTGGACGCACGATCTGTCTCGATAGGGGTTTAACAAATATTTTTCTTAAAATCAAATTGTGTACACGACGAGTCCAACAAAATCTACTCTCACCTCCGGTCCCATGGTGAGAGATATATGGGAGGGCACCTGCTATATAAGACTCCATCGAGTTTCACAGGGACAAAATCAAAAAGTTACTCCTGCCATGCGACTAGCCATGGAGACTTCCCCTCACATAAAGCTCGTCTCGCTCGCCCTCCTGCTAGCTTTGTTTCCCAATGTCATGGCAGCGCCACCCCCACCTCTCCTGGAAGAACAGGCAGGAGCCCTCCTCGCCTGGAAAGCCACCATACAGAGCCCCCCAGCCCAGCTCCAGTCCTGGGGAAACACCACAACACGGCCATGCAGCTGGTATGGCATCAAATGCGGCCTGCATCAAGCAAGGCACCAAGAGGTGGTGATCACCGAGATCACTCCGCGGGCATTGCGGCTGAGAGCGAGGCTGGAGGCCCTCAACTTCACGGCGTTGCATACTCTCACGAGTATCCGACTCCCCTACAATCAGATAAGGGGTCCCTTTCCACCCGCTTTAGCATTGTCCTTGCCAAACCTGCGGCATCTACTACTCCAGGGGAATAAAATCTCCGGTCAAATACCATGGCAAATAAAACACCTCGAGAGTCTAGTGGGGCTGAAATTGTCAGGAAACCACCTGTCTGGTCACATACCCATAGAAGTAGGCTACCTAAAGAAGCTGATCAGGTCAGATTTTTCCGATAACAATCTCAGAGGACTCATTCTAAGAAATATAGGGAATTGCACTAAACTGACTATCTTGTACCTTGCTCGCAATATGTTATCCGGAAATGTTCCCCGAGGACTAGGTTACCTGGTTAATCTGGAAGGTTTGGGTCTTGGCGGAAACAAACTCACGGGATCTATTCTCAATACTTTTGGAAATTTAACCAAGCTCACTACCTTGTACATATGGGGTAACCAACTCTCCGGACATATTCCTCAAGAACTAGGTTCTCTGGTGAATCTAGAAGTTATGGAACTTGACGGAAACAAACTCATTGGTCCCATCCCCAATGCTTTTGGAAATATGACGAAGCTCACTACCTTGTACCTATATGATAACCAACTCTTCGGACACGTTCCTCGAGAACTAGGTTCCCTCGGGAGTCTAGAAGACTTGGACCTTAGTGGAAACAAACTCATGGGCCCCATCCCCAATACCTTTGGAAATTTGACCAAGCTCACTACCTTGTACCTATTTTATAACCAACTCTCCGGACATGTTCCTCGAGAACTAGGTTCCCTCGTGAGTCTAGAAGACTTGGAAATTTCGCACAACACACTCATGGGTCCCATCCCCAATACCTTTTGGAAATTTGACCAAGCTCACTACCTTGTACCTATTTGATAACCAACTCTCCGGACATGTTCCTCGAGAACTAGGGTCCCTCGTGAGTCTAGAAGACTTGGACCTTAGCAACAACACATTCATGGGCCCCATCCCCAATACCTTTGAAAATTTGACCAAGCTCAATTACTTGTCCCTCTTAGATAATCAGTTCTCCGGACATGTTCCATGAGAAATTGGCAGCTTAATGTACCTCCAAATTCTAGAGTTCGATCATAACAATCTCTCTGGTCCCTTGCCACCTAACTTGTGTGTTGGTGGCGTGCTTGAGAATTAATTGGATCTTATAACAATCTCAATGGACCTCTGCCATCAAGTTTTGTAAATTGTAGAAGCCTAGTTCGAGTTCGCCTTGAAAGGAATCAAATAGAAGGAGATATTTCTGAGATGGGGTTTTACCCAAATCTTGTCTACCTGGATATGGGCTCAAATAATTTTTTTGGAAAATTATCTTATCACTGGGGGCGATGTCATAATATTACGATGCTACGCTTCTCAAACAACAACCTTACAGGGGAAATACCCGCAAGTATGGGGAAACTATCTCAACTAGAGCTACTTGATCTTTCCTCAAACAAGCTTGAAGGAGAGCTTCCAAGTGCACTAGGAAATCTAAAAAATATGTTCAACTTGAGCCTCAATGATAATTTGTTCCATGGAAGCTTTCCACAACAAATTGGAGCACTATCCAACCGGGAGTTGTTGGATTTTTCATCAAATAATCTAAATGGTTCTATACAAGATTCAATCGAGCATTGTTCAAAGCTTCGCCGTTTGAAGTTGAATCACAATAACTTTAAAGGAAACATCCCTGCCAAGTTAGGTTTACTGCGTAGCTTAAATAACCTATTGGATCTTAGTGATAATTCATTTACAGGGGAAATACCAAGCCAACTGAGTGGTCTGATCTTGCTAGAAACTCTGAATCTTTCACACAATGAACTTAATGGCTCCATCCCATCATCATTTGAGAGTATGGAAAGCTTGACATCCATTGATGTATCTTACAATGAATTGGAAGGGCTGGTCCCCGACAGTAATCTCTTCCAAGGAGCTCCAATCCAGCTGTTCATGCATAATAAGATGCTATGTGGTGTGGTGAAAGGATTGCCCCCTTGTAACAGTGAAACTCGGAGCAGAGGAAAGAGGAAAGGATACAAAATACTTGTACTAGTCGTTGTTCTTTTTTTGACGTCTCTTGTTCTTATTGCGGTGATATCGATGTTCTGGCATAAAAGAAGGAAAACCAAGGAAACATACAATGATAATGTAACAAGGAAAAGTCTTCTCTATTTGGAGTTTTGATGGGGCAAATGTGTTCAAGCAAACTACTCTCCTCTCGTGTGTTTTGCTGCATATAAAATTCATTCAACTGCTTGCCTGATCAGCTCAACTTTCCTTTATATCGGTGCTTCATTCGTCGCGAGAGTTTGTCAACGAAATGGTCTGCCCAAGTCCTAGCATGCATGATGTGATGTGCTATCTTCTTCACAGGAGGAGGGCTCATGGCTGCTGGTTGTGTCTGTGTGTGCGTGCAGGTGCAGAGCATCAGCCCGGTGGTGAAGCTGGGGGCGTGGGGCAGCGACGGCGGGGCCGCCCACGACATGGACGTCACGGCGGCGGTGCCGCACCGGCTGGTGAGCATCGTCGTCCGCTGGGGCAAGGTCATCGACTCCGTCGCTTCCACCTACACCGATGAGGGCGGGCAGCTGCACACCGCTGGGCCCTGGGGCGGCGCCGGAGGCGTAGAGGAAGAGACGGTGAGCTCTTTTCTTTCAAATTCAAATTCAAATTCAATTGTTTATCTATCTACCGATCTCTCTCTTATTCCAAAATTCGCAGATCACCCTGGGGCCCACGGAGTACGTAACCCAGGTCGCCTGGTCAGTGGGCCCGTTCGAGTTCAAGGAAATCGAGGACTGCGTCACCTCGCTCAAGTTTGTGACCAACCAGGGGGCCACCTACGGCCCCTTCAGCCGAGGGGACGGCGCGCACCACAGCCTGCCCGTGCTCGACAGCGGCAGCCTCGTCGGCATGTTCTGCCGCGCCGAAGACTACCTCCACGCCATCGGCTTCTACGTCCGACCCTTGGCCGTCGTCGAATCCACGACCTCGCCAGCCAAGCCTCAAGGGGAGAGTTTGCCTGCCCTAGCCACCGAGGGACAGGAGAGGAAAAGATAAAATAAAAGGCCGTTTGAATATTTGCGATCAAGTTCAAGAAATAAACAAAAGGCTGTATGTTCAATATTTTGGAGACCGATCATGAAAAGAAACCGAATTCTAAAATCATTTCACCTTCTTATGTGCGTGCTTGAACAAGATTTTTCCTACTCATATATGCTTAGTTGAAAGAAACCGTAGCTTTGGCATACCAAGCTCTAAGTTGCCAACTGTTTTAATGCACAAAGTAATAAAAACAAATCTGTCATTGTCTCGACTCTTGTTTCATACTACTAGTTCATACACCATGAGAAAGTTCAACCACACCAACCAATGCCCAGCCAAACTAGATTCAACTCAGAGCAGGCAGCCTGCCTGTCCCCCCCCCCCCCCCCCCCCCCCCCCCCCCCCCCCCCCCCCCCCCCCCCCCCCCCCCCCCCCCCCCCCCCCCCCCCCCCCCCCCCCCCCCCCCCCCCCCCCCCCCCCCCCCCCCCCCCCCCCCCCCCCCCCCCCCCCCCCCCCCCCCCCCCCCCCCCCCCCCCCCCCCCCCCCCCCCCCCCCCCCCCCCCCCCCCCCCCCCCCCCCCCCCCCCCCCCCCCCCCCCCCCCCCCCCCCCCCCCCCCCCCCCCCCCCCCCCCCCCCCCCCCCCCCCCCCCCCCCCCCCCCCCCCCCCCCCCCCCCCCCCCCCCCCCCCCCCCCCCCCCCCCCCCCCCCCCCCCCCCCCCCCCCCCCCCCCCCCCCCCCCCCCCCCCCCCCCCCCCCCCCCCCCCCCCCCCCCCCCCCCCCCCCCCCCCCCCCCCCCCCCCCCCCCCCCCCCCCCCCCCCCCCCCCCCCCCCCCCCCCCCCCCCCCCCCCCCCCCCCCCCCCCCCCCCCCCCCCCCCCCCCCCCCCCCCCCCCCCCCCCCCCCCCCCCCCCCCCCCCCCCCCCCCCCCCCCCCCCCCCCCCCCCCCCCCCCCCCCCCCCCCCCCCCCCCCCCCCCCCCCCCCCCCCCCCCCCCCCCCCCCCCCCCCCCCCCCCCCCCCCCCCCCCCCCCCCCCCCCCCCCCCCCCCCCCCCCCCCCCCCCCCCCCCCCCCCCCCCCCCCCCCCCCCCCCCCCCCCCCCCCCCCCCCCCCCCCCCCCCCCCCCCCCCCCCCCCCCCCCCCCCCCCCCCCCCCCCCCCCCCCCCCCCCCCCCCCCCCCCCCCCCCCCCCCCCCCCCCCCCCCCCCCCCCCCCCCCCCCCCCCCCCCCCCCCCCCCCCCCCCCCCCCCCCCCCCCCCCCCCCCCCCCCCCCCCCCCCCCCCCCCCCCCCCCCCCCCCCCCCCCCCCCCCCCCCCCCCCCCCCCCCCCCCCCCCCCCCCCCCCCCCCCCCCCCCCCCCCCCCCCCCCCCCCCCCCCCCCCCCCCCCCCCCCCCCCCCCCCCCCCCCCCCCCCCCCCCCCCCCCCCCCCCCCCCCCCCCCCCCCCCCCCCCCCCCCCCCCCCCCCCCCCCCCCCCCCCCCCCCCCCCCCCCCCCCCCCCCCCCCCCCCCCCCCCCCCCCCCCCCCCCCCCCCCCCCCCCCCCCCCCCCCCCCCCCCCCCCCCCCCCCCCCCCCCCCCCCCCCCCCCCCCCCCCCCCCCCCCCCCCCCCCCCCCCCCCCCCCCCCCCCCCCCCCCCCCCCCCCCCCCCCCCCCCCCCCCCCCCCCCCCCCCCCCCCCCCCCCCCCCCCCCCCCCCCCCCCCCCCCCCCCCCCCCCCCCCCCCCCCCCCCCCCCCCCCCCCCCCCCCCCCCCCCCCCCCCCCCCCCCCCCCCCCCCCCCCCCCCCCCCCCCCCCCCCCCCCCCCCCCCCCCCCCCCCCCCCCCCCCCCCCCCCCCCCCCCCCCCCCCCCCCCCCCCCCCCCCCCCCCCCCCCCCCCCCCCCCCCCCCCCCCCCCCCCCCCCCCCCCCCCCCCCCCCCCCCCCCCCCCCCCCCCCCCCCCCCCCCCCCCCCCCCCCCCCCCCCCCCCCCCCCCCCCCCCCCCCCCCCCCCCCCCCCCCCCCCCCCCCCCCCCCCCCCCCCCCCCCCCCCCCCCCCCCTGTGAGATGCTGCTAAACCAGAAATGGTGCTGTACACAGGATGATATACCCTTACCTACCAGGGGTTGCTAATTAAACTTGTTGATCGATCAAGTTCCCCTTCCCACCAGCCAACTCTTGTGCTTCCTGAGAAGTGTGCTCACTTTGCTACCTGCAAAAAAATTATATGACTCATGGCCCTTGCGCCGTGAGAAAATTCAACTCAGTGCAGATCAGCACTAGCACACTTATCTTTTAAACAATGTAAGTATCTCCTAAACATGTACAATTATCTGAAATAAAGATCACTCACATGCATGCGCTAGCTGATGACAACATATATGCTTGCTAGATGCTTGGTCAGTGCTGGTACAAACATGCAGAGAGGGGGAGACCGATGAGCATGTTGAGGATTCGAGATACGATAAACGTACTAGCACAAATGCAAAGGATTAGTCGTATATTCAATCATTTTGGATGTACTTACTTAGCGTATGGTTGAAGAACACTCCTGATTAACTAACCTGAAAATTAATCAGTACTCCGGTTGCCTGGACTAGAGTACATTGGCGGGAAGAAATTTGGTCGAAAAAAATGGCAGGAAAAATTGGCTTGATGAATTTATGGCAAAAAAAAAACTGGCGGGAAGAAAATGTCACATTTTATTTCAAAGTTACATTTTTTCCCGTTATGACACGGTATAGCTGAAAATAAGATACATTGAACTACTGAAATAAAGCTACATTGAACTACTAAAATAAAACTACATTAAACTACCGAAATTAAGATACAAACGGTTGGGAAATTTAAGATACCACCACAGAAATCTACCGAGTCTAGCGTGGATATTTTCCTTTTGCATCACCAGCTTCTTCTGCTACCTTGGCCTCACGAGCCCTTTCTTTCTTTCTTTCTTTCTTTCTTTGTTTATCTGTCTCTCTGCCTCACGAGCCTCCTTTCGCTGACGTTCCTGCTCCTCCATGCGACGAGCCTCTTCCCTGTTTTTCTTCCCTAAGAGCATCTCTAGCAGACCACGTAAAACACGGGAACCCGCATAATTCCGGCGAGTATACGGGCTCGACCCAATTTTCTGGATAGAACAGAGCCCGTATACTGGTCCGGCCCGTAAATTTTTTACCGCGGCCCGCAAACCTCACCCCCAAAGCCGTATAACTACGGGTTTGTGGGGCAGATACGGGTCAAAACCCCATCCCCCCACCGCCGCGTTTCCCCACGATTCCCCACTCCTTCCCTCGCATTTCTCGCCGTCGGTGAGCCCACTTCCACCTCCAGCCGCCATGTGGGGCCGCATGTGGAGCTCCGGCCGCAGCTCCGGCGGGGGCAGCGACCCCGAGAGTGAGCGATGTGTCCGCGCGGACGGCACGAGGAAGCGCGCGACCCGGAAGTGGACGAACCAAGGCCTCGAGCCGCCGTCGAGGCTCCTCCGTCGCGAGACGGAGGAGTACGACCGCCGGCACGGGCGGACGCCCTCCTCGGCCGCGGGCTCTTCCTCCGCCGCGGGGGCCCTTCCTGCGCGGTGCTTCTCCCCGTGAAGAGGGAGTGGGCGGAGGAGCCGGAGTTCCTCGAGCTCGTCGCCGTCAAGCAGGAGCCGGAGGAGATCACCCGCGGCGTCGTCGGGTCCGAAGATTACGTCGGCGACGATGTCGACGCGGTCGTGGCCGCCATTGCCGAACGGAGCTTGTGCGAGGATGAGGAGTGCCGCCGCCACGACGAGGAGCTCGAAGACCTCTTGTTCAAGCAGGCGGTCGCGGCCAACCTCGCCGCGAAGGACAAGGACGACGAGTGGTGGCGCATCTGCGAGGAGCAGAGCGAGAAGTTCATCGACCTCATCAGCTCCGACGAGGAGGACTGAGCTCCTCCACTGCGTCGTCCTCGGCCGCGAGCTCGTCCATTTTTGTACATCGACCTCGGCCTCGCCGCCGCGAGATCCCCCACCCCCCCTCTAGTAGTAGTAGTAGTAGTAGTAGAATGTAGTATGTATGATCATGTAGTATGTGATGAACTGTGAATGATCAGTGTGGTTGCAATTTCTCCCGCGAAAGTTTTTTTCAAATTATACAGTTTCATATACGGGGTCTATTCCGCAGCGCACGATTTCGCCCCGCAAAACAGATCTTCGTCGAACCGTAAACGCCTTATGCGGGTCGGCATTATACGGGGTCTGCTAGAGATGCTCTAAATCCTGAAAGAAACGCTTTTGCTCGGCATAGTACTCTTTTAACTCTCTCTCTCTCTCTTGCTCTGATTTCTCCTCTGTTGCCGCCTTTTCGCGTCGTTCTTCCACGTAGAAACTATCCCATGCACAACGACTTCTTTCATGAATCTCAGTCACTGCCCAAGCCGGGATCTCCGTGTCATTCCAACGATAGTACATGCACAGAGGCGGAGGAGACCACAACAAGAACAAGAATGTTAAAAAAGAATCAACCAAAAAACCAGCAGTATGTATATTCATGATGGTTAAAGCTTACTGGAGGCTTGTCGTACGGTGAACTAGCTACGGGTGGACCTTCCTCATAATTGATGCACATGAAAAACTTCATGCCCAACCAATATGAAAAATGTGCCACCTTGCAAAGATCACCACACCAACACCGCAGGACTGCCATCCCCGGAGACAAACTAGCATTCTTCATTTTCCTCGGCCTAATGCTTTGATCCGACCAAGGAAAACTCATAGGGACTAAAAAAGTGACATACTTAGCGCAGTGGCGATTTCGAGGGTGGCTGAACGATGAATGAAGAGAGGTTCAATGCCTCGTCTTATAGCCTAAGTTGACAAATGTGATGGCGAGAAAATAGGGCGCGAATGGAATAAATTTTAGGCGGGAAATACGCGTGATCCAAAACACCGCAATCAGTGCGGGCAGAAACGTCAAACGGCACCAACCGACAGCTGTGGCGGTGTCGCGTTGCGCGCCGCATCAACAGTACTGCCGCCTCGTCTGGTGGCGGCAGTGCCCACCGGCAGGGCTCCGTTCCGTCGCGGCGCGGGAATCCTGTGATATGCAGCTTGCCGCTTCACACCGTGGCGGCAGGTGCCACGTGTCGGCTGGCGTGCCTGCCGCCACGACCCTGCTGGTCCTTTTTGCCAATGTATCTCAGAGGTGGTCTTTTTTGTCAATTCCGTTGGCCAGGTGGTTCTTTTGAAAAAAAAATCAAGTTTGGGACCGAGGAAGTAGTTTATTTTCGGAAATCACCCCAAAACTATATTAAAGAACAACACTGATACAAGGCACCTCACAGAATAAGAAAATTACAATCAGGCCCCTACAAAGCCCGACCAACCACAACACCACCGTGAAGTGAAGGCGCGCCGTCATTGCCGCTCCCTCGAGCCGGTCTGATCTTGGATCTGGAGACGAATTTGCCGGAGACGGGAAGTCTTTGAAGTCGCGGTCCATATAGACCAGCACGTCGGTGAGGAAGTAGATCAAAACACCGCCATCGAGAAACATCAGAGTCGGCACTAAATGCTGTGTCCAACAAACAAATTAAATCATCATAAATCGAAGTAGCCACGATCGAGTAGGAGGAGACGTGGAGGCTGCGCATCCACCCAAACCAACTACTCTCCTCTCGTGTGTTTTGCTGCATATAAAACTCATTCAACTGCCTGCCTGATCAGCTCAACTTTCCTTTCTATCGGTGCTTCATTCGTCGCGAGAGTTTGTCAACGAAATGGTCTGCCCAAGTCCTAGCATGCATGATGTGATGTGCTATCTTCTCACAGGAGGAGGGCTTATTTTTTTTTTTTTAGAAAAGGAGGATGTACCCCCGGCCTCTGCATCTGGACGATGCATGCAGCCATATTATTAATTAATTATTCACAAAGACCATATAAAGTGATACATCAATAAGCCTGAAACCACCATCCAACGCTGTTGCTACTCCTATCCCCTTGATGAAGGCGTGCCAAATGTCCGGGCCTAATACCAAACAGACATCGCACCAAAGCCTAACATCTAAAGCCGGGTGTCCCATCTAAGCCACTACCTGGATTGGGTCCCACACCGGTCTGGCACACTCCCAGTTAGCACCGCACGTTGCAAGGGCCGTCACCTCCATCTTCCCTCGGTCCATCCTCAGAGCAGAACTGATGCACCGACCTTGTCAGGCCTCTCTGTCATCAACGCCACCATGACGCCAGACAGCTTCCTCCTCCTGCGCGAGTCCATCTCCAATACGTGCCCATCGCTGAACCTCCGCGGCGCCATGCCATCGGGATCCGCCGCCGGCCTTGCGGTAGATGTAACACCGCTCCTCCTCTTGTCCCCTCCAGCCAGCACGTGCTCCAAAACGATGCCCCCAGGAGGGACAACAGCACCGAAGGTGCTATCATTGTCCGATCCGGTAGACCCAGATCTAGGGTTTCCCTCGGAGCATCACGAGTGGGGCGCCATGACCTACAACAACTATGCCTCAAGAAGGGAACGACGTCATAGACGCCGCCATCGTCCGCCATGACCGTAGTCGGCGCGATTTTCACCGAAAATCACGGCCCCCCGATCTCGCAGCTGACTGAAACCGAACGGAGGTTCGCCGTGAAGACCAAAGCTGCCGTGCAGGTGCAGAGCATCAGCCCGGTGGTGAAGCTGGGGGCGTGGGGCAGCGACGGCGGGGCCGCCCACGACATGGACGTCACGGCAGCGGTGCCGCACCGGCTAGTGAGCATCGTCGTTCGCTGGGGCAAGGTCACCGACTCCGTCGCTTCCACCTACACCGATGAGGGCGGGCAGCTGCACACCGCTGGGCCCTGGGGCGGCGCCGGAGGCGTAGAGGAAGAGACGGTGAGCTATTTTCTTTCAAATTCAAATTCAATTGTTTATCTATCTACCGATCTCTCTCTTATTCCAAAATTCACAGATCACCCTGGGGCCCACGGAGTACATAACCCAGGTCACCTGGTCGGTGGGCCCGTTCGAGTTCAAGGAAATCGAGGACTGCGTCACCTCGCTCAAGTTTGTGACCAACCGGGGGGCCACCTACGGCCCCTTCGGCCGAGGGGACGGCGCGCACCACAGCCTGCCCGTGCTCGATGGCGGCAGCCTTGTCGGCATGTTCTGCCGCGCCGGAGACTACCTCCACGCCATCGGCTTCTACATCCGACCCTTGGCCATCGTCGAATCCACGGCCTCGCCGGCCAAGCCTGAGGGGGAGAGTTTGCCTGCCGTAGCCACCGAGGGATAGGAGAGGGAAAGATAAAATAAAAGGCCATTTGAATATTTGCGATGTCGAGTCTCTGAATTACATTATGATGCGCATGTATCTATCTCTGCGCTAGCTCCTCGTGTCATTACACTATCACTTCCTGTTTAAAGAGATATAAGATCCTACGGAATGACGGAGAGATATTTTGCTGTTGCTTGCTACGATTATACCGGATCATAGCCAACTGTTTTAATGCAAAATAATAATAATACCCCCCCCCCCCCCCCCCCCCCCCCCCCCCCCCCCCCCCCCCCCCCCCCCCCCCCCCCCCCCCCCCCCCCCCCCCCCCCCCCCCCCCCCCCCCCCCCCCCCCCCCCCCCCCCCCCCCCCCCCCCCCCCCCCCCCCCCCCCCCCCCCCCCCCCCCCCCCCCCCCCCCCCCCCCCCCCCCCCCCCCCCCCCCCCCCCCCCCCCCCCCCCCCCCCCCCCCCCCCCCCCCCCCCCCCCCCCCCCCCCCCCCCCCCCCCCCCCCCCCCCCCCCCCCCCCCCCCCCCCCCCCCCCCCCCCCCCCCCCCCCCCCCCCCCCCCCCCCCCCCCCCCCCCCCCCCCCCCCCCCCCCCCCCCCCCCCCCCCCCCCCCCCCCCCCCCCCCCCCCCCCCCCCCCCCCCCCCCCCCCCCCCCCCCCCCCCCCCCCCCCCCCCCCCCCCCCCCCCCCCCCCCCCCCCCCCCCCCCCCCCCCCCCCCCCCCCCCCCCCCCCCCCCCCCCCCCCCCCCCCCCCCCCCCCCCCCCCCCCCCCCCCCCCCCCCCCCCCCCCCCCCCCCCCCCCCCCCCCCCCCCCCCCCCCCCCCCCCCCCCCCCCCCCCCCCCCCCCCCCCCCCCCCCCCCCCCCCCCCCCCCCCCCCCCCCCCCCCCCCCCCCCCCCCCCCCCCCCCCCCCCCCCCCCCCCCCCCCCCCCCCCCCCCCCCCCCCCCCCCCCCCCCCCCCCCCCCCCCCCCCCCCCCCCCCCCCCCCCCCCCCCCCCCCCCCCCCCCCCCCCCCCCCCCCCCCCCCCCCCCCCCCCCCCCCCCCCCCCCCCCCCCCCCCCCCCCCCCCCCCCCCCCCCCCCCCCCCCCCCCCCCCCCCCCCCCCCCCCCCCCCCCCCCCCCCCCCCCCCCCCCCCCCCCCCCCCCCCCCCCCCCCCCCCCCCCCCCCCCCCCCCCCCCCCCCCCCCCCCCCCCCTTTTGGGTCCACCCATCTGTGAGATGCTGCTAAACCAGAAATGGTGCTGTACACAGGATGATATACCCTTACCTACCAGGGGTTGCTAATTAAACTTGTTGATCAATCAAGTTCCCCTTCCCACCAGCCAACTCTTGTGCTTCCTGAGAAGTGTGCTCACTTTGCTACCTGCAAAAAAATTATATGACTCATGGTATAATTACCGGCGGCGGCAATGCGGCGACGGCAGAGGCGGCAATGGGCCACGGCGGTTCGTGAGAGAGAGTGGGGGAGGGAGAGTGAGGGCCAGGGAGAGCGACGGGCCTTGAGGATAAGGCTTAACAGTAGCGCGGTTAGCAGAAAGGCGCTACTGCTAAGTGGGGCCTGCCTGGTGGACAAGCTCAAACTTAGCAGTAGCGCCGTACCAAAGAAAAGCGCTACTACTAGCTCCTTAACAGTAGCGCGGTTAGCAGAAAGGCGCTACTACTATACCTAGCCTATCGGCAATGGTGTGACAATTATAGTAGTAGCGCGTTCTATGCTGGACGCGCTACTGCTAAGTTGATAGCAGTAGCGCTCTTGCTGGACCGGTGCTACTACTAATTAGTAGTAGCGCGCCTTTTTGAAACGCGCTACTGATAAGCTTCTGTGTATAAGGTTTTCCCTAGTAGTGTTATGCAACAAAGATCATGTTGCAGTTGTAACAAAGGGTCTTGTTGCAGTGGAGAAACAGAGAAGAGGGATCGTACGGTGAGCATAATAGATCGAACGGCTTGCGACCCGACCGATCTTTTAAAAACATCAGCCGACCGACATAGTAGCACGCTCCATTATTTTAGCCAACTTTATCGCTGGTGGCTATTGTGTGGGTTAGAGCATGTCTAGCTGGTCCCTAAAAACCTATATAGTAAAATTTCGGTTTTACTCCTCTAACCGGCACCTAGCCGATTTCCTAAATCGGTTAGAGGAGTTAAAATTTTACTCCTCGACCCTGTGGATGAGTAAAACACTCAGCCTCAAGGCGGCCGAGTAAAATCTCATTGCTCACCTCGCTTCCCTTCGACCCCGGATCAGCCGCCGCTGCTGCGTCCCACCCCCACCCCGGGTCTGCGCCGCCACCGGCAGGCCTCACCGTTGCTCCGTCGCCTTTGTTGCTACTGCTCTGTAGCCCTTTAGTTTCTCCGTCGTCGTCGCCTAGGCCGGGACGAATCCGCAACCTACAAAGGGGATGGAGACGTGGGTGATGGTGACTACCACCAGCTGCATGGACCTCGGGCTGGATCTGCCACCCACCATCGCCACCGGTGCCTCCTGCTCAGGCGGATGCTCTGTCTACGCTGGTTCTAGAGGTGCAGTACCGCCGGTGTGCCACCCAGGGAGGCGAGATGTCGATGGCCGCCGTGCCGTAGGTGGGATGGAAGTCGACGTCAAGGTCGCAGTCAAGCTGTCTCGCATGGGTAGTTTCGCCGCTAACACTCCTCCCTTTCGTTGCTCCAATGCTAGTCCTGAGACCATTTTTTTTTTTTTAGCCAAGGTAGGTTCCTTATATATGAATACATGGAGAGAGGGGACCTAGCAAAAACACTGAAGGATAATGGAAGGGCAAATGAATTGGATTGGAGAAGAAGAATACATATTGTGTTGGATGTGGTTCATGCTTTGGCATACATGCATCAGGATTGTTCCTCACCAATAGTCCATAGAGATATAACAAGCAACAACATTTTGCTTGATCTAGAATTTAGAGCTTTCATCTCTGACTTTGGTACGGCAAAAATTCTTGATATTTGTGGCCATAATCTCACAAGGCTTGCCGGGACGAAAGGCTATCTTGCCCCAGGTAAACAAAACACAAACCTTAAGTACTATTTTTGCAGTTTTGACAATACATAGTATGTAGATGTAAAATTTGATATAATCTAATAATTATGATTAACTTTGAGCTGTTTAGCTGCAACATATACACTAATTAATTTGTATCAATTGCAGAGCTAGCATATATAGAAAAGGTGACAGAGAAATGTGATGTATACAGCTTCGGAGTGCTTGTTTTGGAGCTATTTATGGGATCTCATCCAGGCGATTTGCTCTCAACCCTCTCGTTGACAACCAAGAACAATGTTGTGCACGTGCATGATCTACTCGACCCTAGGCTCGTGCTGCCGGATGCTGAGACCGCTAGAGAAATATACCGCATGCTTAGTGTTGCAGTTTGGTGCCTGGAGCCGAGTCCATCACACAGGCCAACGGCACGATGTGCCAGTGATGAGCTATCTATGATTAAAGGTCACGAAGATCATGTTGATTATTTGCAGGCTGGCATCACCTTTCCTATACTGTAGTGCCTAGCTATGGCTATGGATGGTGAATTCGTATCATGTGGTTTCTTCTCTACTACATACCTATTTGTTTAAAAAGTGTTGTTTTCTCTGTATCTGGTGTATATGGAACTAGCAAACCTGTATTAGTGCATCATTATAAACTGCTTTGGTTTGATTTTAACATTGTATGAAGAGACAATTTACTACTGCAAAATAAGCTGTAATGACGGACCAAACCAAGCTTCCCTGATGAGTTCTGCGCCCACATGTGCGCTTCTATAGGGGTAATGCGTAATGCTAATTACGGGATTTACTTAATCAGCAACATGGGCATTTGTGATTGGAGATTGGGAGAGGAAGGGGCCCACCCCCATGAAATTCACAGGGGGAGAAAGAGTTCCTTAGCCTTTATGTAGGTATATGATTTTTGCTTCTATAGTGGTGTCTTCTTGGGCGGGTGGTGATTGTCGCACCTAAGGATGCAGAAACATACCCACGTGGCTACGCTCTTGCACGGCTCTTCCTGCATAACCACTTGTACAAAGCATCACCGAACCTAGCTACATGCCTAAATTGCTCTATCAAGAATTAATTTCATCCATCGACCGACAAGAATAATCATAACCAAAAGGTCTATGCAGCTTCTGGTTAGTGCTAACACATTACCACCTGCGTATCTTAACTTTTAGGTGTTCTAGACTACGATTAGGATACAATTGCATTAATCCTAAAGTGGACGCTAACATTGGTATCGGAGCCGTCCTAGCCTGGGCTAGAACAGGACCCTATTATGCCTAAATCATTAAGTAGCAGGCCTGATTGGTTTCGTCGATGAAGTATTAAAGTTGTTGATCATGATAAAAGTTCTTCATGATTACGGCTAGTGCGAATCACCTTGTTCATCCCTAAATTGTGTTTTACTGACGATCAATGTACCGAAGTCCTACACTTGTTGAATCCAAGTAAATTATGGCTCGGACTGAACAATGAACCCCCATCCCATAAAATCCACAATCTCCGAAGCCCCCCCCCCCCCCCCCCCCCCCCCCCACCACAAACAAAAAAAACCCAAAGAAGTGGGGACATACCCGAAGGCCCCGGTGACGACGCGCATGGCCTTCTTGTCATGCCGTCGGACGTGGCGATCAGGTACCTAATTTTATTGGCTCAAACATCACACACCAATTTTATTGGCTCAAATATCACACATACAACCGCGTAGTGCTACACATGCATGGTTTTCTGATCTCTTCTTAATTTTGTATGGAGTGAAGGTGAGGTTGCTGAGCAAGATGGACGTGTTCATCTCGGCGCCCGGGGCGCAAATGACGAACCTGCTGTTCATGGACCGGAACGGCAGCATCATGGAGTTCTACCCAATGGGGTAAAGGCAGCGGGTAACGGGAAGGCAGTTCGTGTTCTTCTCGATGGCGAGCCGCGAGGGGATGCGGCACAAGGGCTCGTGGTGGGAACCCGCCGGCGACCCGTGCCCTGATGGCAACCCAGACATCTTCAGCTGCTACAAGAACCTGCGGACTGGGATGGACGAGGCCGCCTACACCAAATTCACAGACAAAGTCTTCACCGCTAACAAGGAGCGCAAGTCGGCGAAGGCACGGCGTGGGCAAGAAGCAGGAACTAACTGCAAATGCAGCTAGCCAGCCAGCAACACTCTATTTTTGTGGTAATTAAGAACAGAAAGAGTCGAAATAACTAAATGTGCACAGCTACTGATACAGCTAGCCAGCCACAAATTGAAATCAGCGACGTCAAAACTATGATGAATTTGCTGGTAAGAGATCGAGTCTGGTTAATTAAAGGAGTAATTAACCAGGCGCATGAATGATACTCCGAAGTCCGAACACATAAAAAGCTCAAGCAATATCATACTCTAAATCCTTCAGATGTAGCCCCTCTGTAAACTAATATAAGACCTTCTATAGATCACTAAAGGGAGTATCATGCATGTCATATTCATCCACCCATGGTCCATTTCTGGGCTGAATCACTGAACCTAAATGCCTAAATTGATTTATCAGGAATTTCATCCATCCACCGACGGGAATAACATACAAATGGTGTCTGCAGGCGTATCTTTTAGATGTTCTAGGCCATGATTAGGATGCAATATTAGTGTTAATCCTAAAGTAAAAGCTAACATTCGTGTCAGAGCCAACCTAGCATTGGACAAATCAAACACTATTAGGCCTAATGTATCTTATCTAATTATAATAGATATGCCTAATTGCTTTCGGTTGGTTGATTTAGTATTAAGATGCCAATCACCGTAAGTTCTTCTTAAACATCTTCCGGCTATTGCAAATCACCTTGTTTATCCTAGAAGTCGTGTTTCATTGACGAGTTTCCATGGCTCGGTTCATGAATCATGACACAATGTAGGTAGGGAACACCTTCGAAGATCCACCAACCCCATCAGGCACATAGAACTGGATGACAAGATGTTTTTCTTAAGATCCAACAAACCTGCACAACATAAAGGGAAAAAAAAGCTTGGGAACAGCTGGCTGATCTGGCATGGGGCATCCGCCGCCTCCGGCACGTGACACGTGTCCCATGTGTGGCACGCGCACCACACTATTCTAACTACATCATTGTTATAATTTTTTCTGCAACATGACATGTGTTGCAAAAGTCCTTCCACAACAACACCTATGTTGCAAAAAAGGGAGACAAGAAAAAATTCTGCAACAGGACCTTTGTTGCAAAAAAAATTATGCAACAAGACCTATGTTGCAAAAAGAATCTGCAGCACCGCGTTTGTTGCAAATGTTTTTTGCAACAAGACTTGTGTTGCAAAAGGAAACTTGCAACACGACCTCTGTTGGAAAAGTGGGGACAATGCTGAACCACAAGGTTACACTGATTTGATGGCTTGCTACCCGGCGGATCTTGGGCCGAAGCGTAGCACGTCAGGTGAAAAACACATAAACCGGAAAACAAATCGTAAGCAAGATCTACTACCTCAAGTCGTTGTCTCCTTCGAAGAACTCCGTTACTCTCCACAACTAGCACCACAGCACAGACAAGTGGACATGTTTATATATCCCCCCTAAAAAAGTTGGTTCAACGATGCCGGCCCTAGACATTGATTACGTCCAGGCCTTGTAGAAAATGTGGCGTGAGTAAATATTACAGCCCAGCCTGATGGGCAATGCACGTTAGCGAATCCCAGTGCTGGAACGTGAGCCGGCTGAGTATAGTATGCCCAATCGCGCGATCCCCGCAGCTCCTCTTGTCCCATACACATACCGTATGCACCATTCGTATTAATAATCAATCAAACATGCTAACTCCAGGCTAGCAGCCTTGACGCGATCTACCAGCATTCGCGTATATGGCACAGATACCGTCCGGCATAGCCGCCGTGCGCTGAAAATCCGTTTCCGTCGGCATGTCCCTTGTTATATTCCCTTTGCATACCCCCGGAAGCACACCATCGATCCGCTAGCTGTTCAAGTCTAGCCTCGAGTCGAGTTCAATCAAATCACTCACTAGTCCGACACGGAAGTGTAGTTTTCAGCAGGAAATCAAACTCTCGTATGATTTCCAGTTCTCCACTAGCGGTTCAGACTTCGGAGTAATATAGTGCTGTACTTCCAATTATATATATATGCACATGGACGGACACCATCCAATCTGCGCGCAGACGACTCCATCTGGCACCATCTGCACTGGTCTTCTTCCTGGGACGGCCGATGACTCCATCTCCATGGAAGTGCTAGTCTCTCGTCTCTGGCCCCACGGTGAGAGGTACACCTATTGGCCAATGGGAGTGCACCTGCTATATAAGAAGACTCCATGGAGTTATTTCACAGGCACAAACCAAGAACCATGGACACCTCCCCTCACCTAAAGCTCATCCGGCTTGCTCTCCTGCTAGCTTCGATTCCCTACGCCATGGCAGCGCTACCCACTTCCCTCCTAGAAGAACAGGCGAGAGCCATCCTTGCTTGGAAAGCCACCATACAGAGGCCCCCAGCCCAGCTCCATTCCTGGGGAAACACCACAACAGGGCCATCAAGTGTGGCGAGCATCAAGCGAGGAACCAGGAGGTGGTGATCACCGAGATCTCTCTCCGGGGGCTGCGGCTGAGAGCGAGGCTGCAGGACCTCAACTTCACGGCGTTGCATACTCTCACGAGTATCCGCCCATAGTTGCCAAGTTTCCGGTACGGTGGGAACGAGGGACGGGAACGAGGTACGAGAGTCGGAGGCTGAAAAAAATAGGGTACAGCGGGGGTATACATCTCTCGAACGATTCTTCTATAGCGGGGACGTGATCCAATTAGTTTCGGTACGATGAATCCGGTACGGTACCATGGGTCGAGGAACGCGAACCTTTACTAGGTGTACCTGAATCTGAAGACTGAACTCTTGGATCCTTGAGCAATCAACTCTGCGCCTTGTATACTTGCCTCATGCAAGAAGCATGGCCATGGCTGGTTCTGAATCTTGAGTTCTTGACTGCTGCCGGCGCCTCTGGCCACTGGGTGCTGGGATGGGAGTACTTATAGAGGAGGCAAATCCACGAAGAATAAGATGGATCGTCTCCTCCCAAACGGCAAAATCCATTGATTAGCATGCCTTGGAGTCAATGGAGACTGGACTGAGAACGAGGAGTTCCTGTGAGAATGATAGGGGAGGGGAAAAGAAATGGCGGCGTGTGCGTTGTTCCAGGTCGAACGATAAATACGCCTGACCTTTTGCTTACCGTATCGATACGAGAACCGAGGCTGCCGGGTCGCCGAACCTGAGTCGTGTACCAGGCTGCGGAGTCGTCGAATCTGCGTCGAATCGTACCGAACCCAACCTCGTTCCCGAATCTGATTCCAGGTCGTCGAATCCGGATCGAGGATCGGTCCACCGTTCCCTGAATCCGGCAACTATGTATCTGCCTACCCTACAATCAGATAAGTGGCCCCTTTCCACCCGCTTTAGCATCATCCCTGCCAAACCTACGGCACCTAATGCTTCAGGGCAATAACATCTCTAGTGAAATACCTAGGCAAATAGGAAAACTAGGGAGTCTAGTGGGGCTGAGCTTGTCAAACAACCACCTGTCTGGTCCCATACCACGAGAAGTAGGCCACCTAAAGAAGCTGACCACGTTAGATTTTTCAAGCAACAACCTCAGAGGCCCCATTCCAATAATTCTAGGGAATTGCACTAAACTCACTATCTTGTACCTTGATGGTAATCAGTTATCCGGATTTCTTCCTCAAGAACTAGGTTACCTAGTGAAATTACAAAAATTAGCTCTTAGCAACAACAAACTCATGGGTTCCATCACCAATACCTTTGGGAGTTTGATTAACCTCACTGGATTGTACCTATGGGATAACCAACTATCTGGACATATTCCTCGAGAACTAGGTGCTACCTTTGGAAATTTGACCAAGCTCACTACCTTGGACCTAGCGGGTAACCAACTCTGTGGACATGTTCCTCAAGAACTAGGTTCCCTTGTGAATTTACAAGTGTTGTCGCTTTCCAACAACCAATTCATGGGTTCCATCCCCAATTCCTTTGAAAAATTAACCAAGCTCACTACCTTGTACCTATGGGGCAACCAACTCTCAGGGCTTATTCCTCGAGAACTAGGTTATTTGGTGAATCTGGAAAGCTTGGACCTTAGTGAAAACAAACTCATGGGTTCCATCCCCAATTCCTTTGGATCCTTTGGAAATTTAACCAAGCTCATTACCTTGTACCTATGGGGTAACCAACTCTCAGGCCATATTCCTCGAGAGCTATGTTCCCTAGTGAATCTAGAATATTTCGGACTTAACAAAAACAAACTCATGGGTTCCATACCAAATACGTTTGGAAATTTGACCAACCTCATTATGTTGTACCTATCACATAATTAATTCTCTGGACATGTTCCACTAGAACTAGGTTACCTGGTGAATTTAGAACAATTGAGTCTCAGCACTAACACACTCACGGATTTTATCCCCAATACCTTTGGAAATTTGACCAAGCTCACTATCCTGAAACTATATGATAATCAACTCTTCGGACAGGTTCCACAAGAAATTGGCACCTTAATGGATCTCAAATCTCTAGAGTTTGAGGGCAACAATCTCTCTGGTCCCTTGCCACCTGAATTGTGCCTTGGAGGCATGCTGAAGAACTTAACTGCATTTGACAACAATCTCAATGGACCTCTTCCATCAAGTTTGGTGAACTGCAGAAGCCTTGTTAGAGTTCGTCTTGAAAGGAATCAAATAGAAGGAGATATTTCTGAGATGGGGGTGTATCCAAATCTGGTCTACATTGATATGAGCTCAAATAAACTATTTGGTCCCCCCCCCCCCCCCCCCCCCCCCCCCCCCCCCCCCCCCCCCCCCCCCCCCCCCCCCCCCTGTCACACAATGAACTTAATGGCTCCATCCCGTCTTCATTTCAGAGTATGGAAAGCTTGATGTCTATTGATTTGCCTTACGGGGGAAATACCCCAAAGTATGGGGCAACTATCTCAACTAGGGCTACTTGATCTTTCATCAAACAAGCTTGAAGGAGAGATTCCAAGTGCACTAGGCAATCTATAAAAATTATTCAACCTGAGCCTCACAGACAATTTGTTGAATGGAAGCGTTCCAAAGGAAATTGAATCAATGTCCAATCTGGAGTTGCTGAATTTGTCATCAAATAACCTAAATGGTTCGCTACAAGATTCAGTTGAGCATTGTTGGAAGCTTCGCCTTTTGAAGTTGAATCACAATAACTTCAAAGGAAACATCCCTGCCGAGCTAGAGCTCTTGCGGAATTTACAAGACATATTGGATTTAAGTGATAATTCATTTACTGGAGAAATACCAAGCCAACTTAGTGGTCTGATCATGCTCGGTACTCTGAATCTGTCACACAATGAACTTAATGGCTCCATCCCGTCTTCATTTCAGAGTATGGAAAGCTTGATGTCTATTGATTTGTCCTACAATGAATTGGAAGGGACAGTCCCGAACAGTAAGGTCTTCCAAGGAGCTCCATTCCAATGGTTCATGCATAATAAGATATTATGTGGTGTGGTGAAAGGATTGCCCCCTTGTAGTAGTGCAACTCAAAGCAAAGGCAAGAGGAAAGGATACAAAATACTTGTACTAGCCACTGCACCCGCTCTGATGTCTCTTGTTCTTATTGTGGTGATATTGATGTTTTGGCATGAAAGGAAGAAAACCAAAGCCACTAACACTGATGAAGTAACTCAAGTACAAGAAACACTTTTCTCTGTTTCGGGTTTTCATGGGGCAAATGTGTTCAGGAGAATCATTGATGCAACCAACAATTTTAGCAAGATGCATTGCATAGGTACCGGGGGATATGGATCTGCCTACAAAGCTAGACTTGCAACGTGCGAAATATTTGCAGTGAAGAAGATACACATGATAGAAGATGAGTGTTGTGTGAACGAGCTAATCTTCAATCGTGAAATTGAGGCATTGGTGCAAATTCATCATCGTAACATTGTAAAACTATTTGGGTATTGTTCCTCTGGCCAAGGCAGGTTCCTTATATATGAATATATGGAGCGAGGAGACTTGGGCAAAACACTGAAGGACAATGAAAAGGCAATTGAATTGGATTGGAGAAGGCGGTTACATATTGTGTTGGATGTGATTCATGCTTTGTCGTACATGCACCATGACTGTTCATCACCAATAGTCCATAGACATATAACAAACAACAACATTTTGCTTGATCTAGAATTCAGAGCTTGCATCTCTGACTTTGGTACGGCTAAAATACTCAACATTTATGGCCAAAATCTCACAAGGCTTGCTGGGACAAAAGGCTATCTTGCACCAGGTAAACAAATTGAAAACCTCAACTACTATTTTTGTAGTTTTGGCAATACATATATGTGTAGATGTAAACTTTGATGTAATCTACTAACGATGATTAACTTTGAACTGCTTAGTTGCAACATGTACACTAATTGATTTTTATTAATTGCAGAGGTAGCATATACAGAAAATGTGACGGAGAAATGTGATGTATACAGCTTCGGAGTGCTTGTTTTGGAGCTATTTATGGGATCTCATCCAGGCGATTTCCTCTCATCCGTGTCATTGGCCACCAAGAACAATGCCATGTGCCTGCTAGATCTACTGGACCCCAGGCTTGTGATTCCAGATGCTGAGACTGCTAGAGAAATATACCGCATTCTCAGTGTTGCAGTTCAGTGCCTAGAGCCGAATCCATCGCATAGGCCAACGGCACGATGCGCGAGGGATGAGCTATCTACGATTAAAGGTGGTGAAGATCAGGTTGATTTTTTGCAGGCTGGCATCACCTTTCCTGCGCTGTAGTGCCTATGGCTATGAGGATGAAATCGTATCATGTGGTTTCTTCTCTACTACCTACCTAGCTACTTGCTGAAAAAGTGTTGTTTTACCTGTAACTGATAAGAAATGTAACATCTGATGGTGTATATGGAACTAGCAAACATGTACTCTAGTATCATTATGAACCGCTTTGGTTTGCTTTCAACACTGTACGAAGAGATAATTCACTGCTGCAAAACAACTCTGCACTGACGGGTCCATAAGTAATTTGGTCGTGAATAAATCAGTTTATCTCCACGGTTATTTTCCTCCTTTGGAGAGGAGCATATATACCTGCTAACCTGCTAGCGTATATGTGTCCTCTGCCATTTGTCCAGAATTACTACAGAAAACCTAAAGAAAGGAGATTGGGGACTTAGAGCATCTACAGCCGGACCTCTCAAACCCGCCTCATACGCCCGGGCCTCGTCCGCCGCTGCCGCCACTTTCCACTCTCCGCGCTGCCATTCCGAGCCCATCCACCTCCTCCCTCTCCCACTCAAGCACTCTGCCCAAGCTCCGGCACTCCGCCATGGTCCGGAGCAAGATCACCTACTATGCCATGATGACACCGGAGTGCCGCTACGAGATCCAGCAGCAGATCCGGGCGAGGGAAGCTGCGCGCCGCCCGCATCGCTGCCGGGCTGCCTCCGGACTCGCCGGAGCCGGAGGAGGAGGAGGAGCAGCCGAGGAAAGAGGAGGAGGAGGAGATGGCTCCGATGGAGGTGGAGGAGGCGGAGGAGCCGGACCAGCAAGTGCCGGCCATCAACATGGAGCAGGCGGAGGCGGAGTTCGTCGTCGCCCAATCTGACAAGATGGCTGAGCAGCAGGCCATCTTGGAGTCCATCCAGGAGGAGGCCTATGTGGAGGCCAATCGGGCGTTCCTCCGGCAGAAGCAGGCGGAGTCCGACGCGCTCTTCGCCGAGCTTGACGCGGAAATAGAGGCAGAGGAGGTCGGAGTGGAGCAGCTGGAGGAGCCGGAGCTGCAGCTGCCGACCATGCTGCCGGAGCCGGGCACGTAGATCGTCGTGACCTCCGACGAGGAGTAGCTAGGATCGACGTAGTACGTAGGTTCTATTTCCTTTTGCATCTCTTTGTATGAATATAAGAATCGAGTATGAGATGTCCAGATGCAACAAGTGAAATTTGATGTGTGCCCAGTCACTGCATGCGGACGGGCGCGTCCGCGGGCTTTTGAGGGGCCGGATTTGCCATATGTGGGTGTAGATGCTCTTACATAAAGGTGTTGGGCCTTCCTGTCATGTGCGTCGCCATCACCCCCTCATGCTCGGCGCCCCGTCTCTCCTTCACACTCCCGGCCAGTGCACCGTCCCATTTGACGCGCGCCTGCGTACAAGCCAGCCGCCATGGTTTCTGGCGAACAGCCATTCTCACCTCTGCCGCGGGTGAGAATGAGCTAGGCTTTGTCCGGCTTACCGGTTTTCGTTCGTCCCATGTCTACCGTGGACCAAAAATAGTCTTTTTTGGGCTATCCTGAATTTTAAACACTTTAATCTGCTTTAAAAGGATTTATGGTTATGTTTTGTGCACTTTTGAGCCAAATAAATGCTCAAAAATTATGTGAATAATAGTGTTTAAGTAAAAGGGAAATTTGATTGGAATTATTTTATTTATGTGGTATTAGTTTTGATGTTTTTTTTTTGCTAGTTTTGATGTTACTCCCTCTGTAAACTAAAACTAATATAAGACGTTTTAGGTCATTATTTAGTGACCAAAAACATCTTATATTAGTTTACAGAGGGAGTACTTTTTATATATGGATTTTTCTTAATGATGGACTCTTTTCGTAGTATCATACTAACATTGTGAAACAGTCAAACTGAAATAGGAATTTAAATTACGCAGGTCTATGTTTTATAAATATTGATAGCTGGAATTTAATATAATATTCAAATTTCACTAAATATCAAAATTTAGTGAAACATTGAAATGTCATGAAATGGTGTGGTGTAATAATAAGAAAATTAGTAAAAGGAAAAGGACAGACCCAGTGCATTGAAGCTCCACACAAGGTGGGGTCTGGGGAGGGATTATAGGAACCTAGTCTACCTCTGCGAAGGGCAATGCAAAGAGGCTGGTTCGAATCCAGGACCTCTTGGCACAAGTGGGGAGGACTTCACCACTGCGCCAGGCCTGCCCTCAATAATAAGAAAAGTAGTAATCCGGTAAATTATACGAGAGACCAATTTCAATAATTTCAAAAGACTGCTTTCAATAATTTTCAAAGATACATTCCAATTGTTTGAAAATACCGATTTTAGTTTTTTCAAAGGACTAATTTCAATTGGTCCAAAGAGAGATTTTAATTATTTCAATGACATACTTTTTAATTAGCAAATCAACTTTTTTTGAAAGATTGATTTCTATTTGTTTCAAAAGACCAATTACAATTTATTCAAAATAACGATTTTAATTCTTTCAAATAAATGATTTCAATTATTTTCAAAGATCAATTTCAATTATTTCAAAAGGCTTTGTTTCAGAAGACACATTTCAATTTAGTACGTATGTTTTTGGCCACCCCCTCCTAATTAGCACCGACCACGCCCCCTATGTTTCTTGTACTCCCTCCGTTCACTTTTATAAGTCGTTTCTGACAACTGAAAATTGGCTACTTTGCACATTGTCTGAAACGTCTTCAAGGCCTTATAAAAATGAACAGAGGGAGTAATAATAACAGTCTTCAAGCACACAGGTAGTATACGGGCATGGTAGTACAATACAATCGTATCCATTATTGGTAATAAACTCGATCAGGAAGTATGTCGGCATGTCGGCATTCTAGCCTCGAGTCAGAGTCCAACCATATCACTCACTAGTCCAATAAATCGGCAGTGTATTTTTCAGCAGGGAATCAAACAGTGACTTTTTTTTATTTCCACTAACAGCGACTTGTCCGTCTCCATCGGGGTTTAGTACTTCAGCAGTTGAGAGTAGCAGAATTTCCACGTACAGTACATATCACGGCATAGACCAGCCATTTCTTGGCGCCGTCTTCTTGCTCCATGATGAGAGGTGCACCAGCTACATAAGAACACTCCACGGATCAGTTTCACAGGCACAAAACCAATAACCTACTCCAGCTGCCATGCGACTTGCCGCCATGGAGACCTCCCCTCACCTAAAGCTCGTCTCGCTCGCTCTCCTGCTAGCCTCGTTTCCCTTTCCCTGGGCCATGGCAGCGCCACCACCTTCCCTCCTAGAAGAACAATCACGAGCCCTCCTCGCCTGGAAAGCCACCATACAGAGCCCCCCAGCCCAGCTCCGATCCTGGGGAACACCACAACATGGCCATGCGATTGGTACGGCATCAAGTGTGGCGAGCATCAAGCAAGCATCACCGAGATCTCTCTACGGGGGTTGCGGCTGAGAGTGAGGCTGGAGGCCCTTAACTTCATGGTGTTGGATACTCTCACGAGTATCCGACTACCCTACAATCAAATAAGAGGCCCCTTTCCACCCGCTTTGGCATCATCCTTGCCAAACCTTCGACACCTGCTGCTCCAGGGAAATGAACTCTCCGGTGAAATACCGAGGCAAATAAAACAACTAGAGAGTCTCGTTGGGTTGGACTTATCAAACAACCACTTGTCCGGTCCTATACCCACTGAACTAGGTTACCTAAAGAAGTTGACCAGGTTAGATTTTTCCACCAACAATCTCACAGGTCCCGTTCCAAGAAGTCTAGGGAATTGCACTAAACTCACTATATTGTACCTTGATGGTAATCAGTTATCCGGGTATCTTCCTCGAGAACTAGGTTACATCATGAAACTACAGGAGTTAGCACTTAGCAGCAACAAACTCATGGGTTCCATCCCCAATACCTTTGGGAGTATGATTAACCTCACTGGATTGTACCTATGGGATAACCAACTATCCGGGCATGTTCCCCGAGAACTAAGTTTCTTGATGAATCTAGAAGACTTGGAACTTGCCAAAAACAGACTGACGGGTTCCATCCCCGGTTCCTTTGGAAATTTGACGAAGCTCACTACCTTGTATGTTTATGGTAATCAATTCACTGGACATGTTCCTCGAGAACTAGGTTCCCTTGTGAATTTGCAAGTGTTTTCGCTTCACAACAACCAATTCATGGGTTCCATCCCCAATACCTTTGGAAATTTGACCAATCTCACTACCTTCTACCTATATGATAACCAATTCTCCGGCCATATACCTCAAGAACTAGGTTCTCTGCTAAATCTTGAATTGTTGGATCTTAGCAACAACACACTCACGGGATCCATCCCCAATACCTTTGTAAATTTGACCAATCTCACTACCTTGTCCCTATATGATAACCAGCTCTCCGGACATGTTCCTCGAGAACTAGGTTCCCTGGTGAATTTGAAACATTTGTTGCTTCAAAACAACCAACTCACTGGTTCTGTTGAGTAACTATTAGTGACGCCCCCGGCTTAATCGTGCACTAATCATACACGCAAATGCACACGATCAAGCCTAAGGACTCACTTGAAGATATCACAACGCAACTCTAAAACATAAATAAAGTCATACAAGCATATATTACAAGCCAGGGCCTCGAGGGCTCGAATAAATAAGCTTGATGACAAACAAGCATCAGCGGAAGCGTTAGATATCTGAGTACAGATATAAAACAGAAACAGACATGCCTTTAGAAAGGCGGGACAAAATAAAACACTACGATCGAAAGGCGCGGGCCTCCTGCCTGGGACCCTCCAATCCTACTCCTGGTCGTCTGCCAGCTCATAGTAGTAGCCACGCTCGGGGTAGTAGTGGTAGCTGTAGTCATCGACAGGGGCGGCAGTCTCAGGGGCTCCGTCATCTGGTTGCATCAAATGGATATGGGGGAAAAAGAAACTAAAGCAACCGTGAGTACTCATCCGAAGTACTCAGCAAGCCAAGGATCTACACTATATATGCAACATTTTCAAAGGAAGGCTGTGTATGTGGACTGGGCTGCAGAAATGCCAGAATAGAGAGAAGGCCTAGTCCTATCAAAGACTAGCATCTTCAGCATCTTCATCTGTCTTGCAGCATTCAGAAGAGTACAGGATAACATAATGTAAAGTAGTAGTAGCATCAAGTAACAGTCTTGCCCAGAGATCCTTCCTCGACTCCCTGCGAGAAAGCGATCCCGGAGCCACATATCCAGGTATCATCTCAAGTTCTAGCTGTATCGATCGGGATACAACTCCGAGTGTCCTTTACCGTAGGACCGGCTATCGATAGATGTGTTCTTCCCTGCAGGGGTGCACCAACTTACCCACCACGCTCGCTTAACTCCGGCCGGACACACTTTTCTGGGTCATGCCCGGCCTCGGTCAAACAATACGCCGCAACCCGACCAAAAACCTAACAGAGAGGTCAGCACGCCAGACTAACCTATGCCCCAGGGGTCTTGGGCCATCGCCCCGGGATCTCCTGCACGTTGCGTACGCGGCCGATGAGCAGACCTAGCAACCCCTTAATACAAGCGCGGTCGCGTTCCCAGTCCAACTCGGCGCGCGCCGCTCAGTCGCTGACGTCCATTAAGCTTCGGCTGATGTATACGACGCAGAACACCCATACTATGCCCACGTGATGGTTAGTGCTATCCGACCAGAGGCCGGCTCGGATTATATATCCAAATCGTTAATGTACTAGTGGCTTGCGGTAACGAGCAGAGACTCACGAAAGATGTGACCCCGTTGCCCCGTCTCGAGGACTTGCTACAAGGGCTAAGAATGCCCGGCCGCGCCTCGTGGAATAACTCACGGGTAACTATCCATCATCCGCGGGTACCCCTCAGGGTCGACCCGCCTTTTCAAATATCAGTTAAAACAGTAATACAAGGCATCCGTGTGGTCACTGTATCAAGGGGAACCCTGAGGAATCACCCTCGATGGAATTCCCGCTCGATGTTGTCGTCAAGGTGAACGAAGGAGGCATCACCCTCGAGGTCCACACTTGAGGTGTTGCACGACGGCGTCGGTATCGGGGGTGGTGTAGGAGGAATCACCCTCGCTTACCACGACCGAGTAACTAACCTACAAGGTTATCATCAGAAGTGCTGTCGAGGTATCACCCTCGGCACTCGATAGTAACCCAGTAGTGTCGAGCAACTTAAGGGGGAAGTGAGGTGCGGTGCGGGGTCTGATCTTCGATCCCGTTGATCGGGTCTTCTGATACTCCAGCGGGGCAGTCGGGACAGGTGGGGTACACTAATGGTCTCTACCTAGCTTATACTAAATAGTTTAGGATAGCAGGCAGTTATCAACAGTAGGCTACAATAAACAGGCTATGCAGTAGATATAGGAAAAGCAGTAACAGTAGCAAAATTTCTAATGCAAGCAGGAGAAATTAGAATGGGCGATATCAGAATGCTCAAAGGGGGCCCCCCCCCCCCCCCCTGGTTGCTCGGCGGCAAGGGCAAGGTCGTCAGCAATGTCGTTGGGCTCCTGAGCGGCGTCGGCCTCGGGAGCTACGTCGACGTCGGGATCTACCGAGAGAGAAGAGGGGGAAGAAACAAATAAATACACAGCAATAAATGCATGACAATACGATACGCGATGCTAGAGGTGGCCTATCGTAGTGCTACATGACACCGGTGAAGGAGAAGAACATCCGGGAATGTTTTCCTGAAGTCTGGCCTTTCCGGACAAATGAAACGGAGGGGGATGGTTGCATGTTCAGGTAGTTAGAGGCATGTGACAGATAAACGGAGAGCGCATTCGGTTTCGTCTCGTCGTTCTGAGCAACTTTCATGTATAAAACTTTTTCATCTGAGCTACAGATTATTTTATATGATTTTCCGAAGTTTTAACAATATTCTGGATTTTCTGGTTTATTAATAATTCGAAATTATCCAATTGAAATTACTGGGTGCACCCGGTGCAGTGCACCCAGAGTGCACCAGAGGGGCTGACCAGCGGGACCCAGCAGCTGAGTCAGCAGGTCAAACGCTGACCGGCTGACTGGTCAGCGGAGCCAATCGGGCCCCACCTGTCTGTGATTGGGCACTGCCCAGTCAGCAGGTTTGACTGGTCAGCGGGTCCAGTGGGACCCGCGTGTCAGTGAGCCAGTTTTTTAAATGGAGTTTAATTAGACCCTAAACTATTTAGTTAGCGGCCTGGGCCCAGCAGTCAGTGGGGATTAGTGGGGTAATTAGAGGTTAACAGGAGCCACGTCAGCCAAAATAGGGTTAGCCACCGGCGACGAGCTACAGGGCGGCCGCGTTGCGGGGGCTCGCCGGAATCGCAGCACAAGGCACGGATACTTGCGCGGGTGAGCTATATGGATGTGGCGTGACGAGCCGCACCTAACAGTGGTCGCTGGGTGACCGGGGACGCACCACAACGGCGGTAGCGACGGCAATGGCGGAGGCGTTGCTCGGGTGGAAGTGGTTCTGCAGCTGCCGTGCACGAGCGATCAAACTAAGCGGCCGGGGGTACTCTACGCATGCGCGCGAGGTCGATGGACTCTGGCGCGTGACCATTCGGTCACCAAAAGGTTGCCGACGACGAGCTCTCGCAACGGTGGGCTCGGCCTCGAGGGGACTATGGCCTAGGAGATGAACTCGACCACTAAACCATAGGGGTTTTGTTCGTGTGCTCACCACGGTTGCAGAGAAGAATACGGCGTGGTAGGGGAGGGCTTGACGGAGCCAAATTTGACGACGGCGTCCTCGGGTGCCCGAGGTTGAAGACGACGCGTGGACGGTGATGTGGTGAGCTCTGGCTTGGTCTGGTCCTTGTAGGAGACGTGGTCGACGGTGGCGCTCCTCCTGGACACCATCTGATGGTGTGGGGAGCTCGGTGGACGCGAGCATGACGGCGGTCCGGCGACGACTGCGTCGGGCGATGTGGATCTGGAGAAGGGGGCAAGGCCAGAGGGAAAGAGCGATGGAGAGAGGGGAAGGAGTGACGAGGCGTCCAGGGGAGAAGGGCCTGGGGCGCCCTTATCCCCTCGCCCAAAAGCCCCATCGCGGTGGCGAACGGTGACCGGCGCAGCGCCCTCGGCCGCAGGCGAGGCGACACGGAGGGGAAGCAGGTAGGGGCGACAGGGTTGGGCCGGCTTGGTCCGGTTGCCAGGTAAGTGGTTGGCCACGTTTTTGCTTTTCTGCATTTTCCATTTACTCAAAAACAGAAGCAGAAAATGATTTCTAGAGGCCACCAGACATTTTAGAAAAATATGGAACTAAGCCCATTAATCACTTTGCAATTGTAAGATCTGCCTCAAAAAGTTTGGAGGCCAGGGGAAGTCATGTGCATTTTCTGCAAATAGAGTGGCATTTGAAAATGCTAAAATGGCACTGAAATAATTTCCAGGGGCAAATTGGGAATTCCAAAAATGTTGGTTTCAATTTTATAATTGCCTGAGGATTATTTGCTTCCTGATGGACTATTTGGTTTGAGTAATTGAAGAAGTAAATATTTGACTTCCATTTGAAATTTGAGTTTGAAGTTGAAATATTTTGTAATGAAATTTTAATAGAATGATCATGATGACATGGCAATTTAATTAGCTGAATGACAAGGTTAGAATCTGGGGACGTTACACTATTGTAGGCGCACATGTATCATACTAGGGCTTGTAAAGTTTTGTATTTCCGTGCCTCCTCTCTCCACGTATAGTTGTATTCCTTGGGAGACAAGTAGAGGCCGGACCGCCTTGTACCTATATATGTGCTCATGCACACAATGAATCAATTGTCACGCATGCAATCCCCGTCTAACATGGTATCAGTTTTCCCGCGATCCTAATCGCTTCCGCACCCCTAGTCGCGCGCCCCTACTGCCTCCGCCACCGCCGCGCCCTCCCCGCACCGCCGTGCCGCCCCCTTCCCTGCCGCGCTGCTCTCCCTCCGCCGCGCCGCACCCTCTCCTCTCCCCACCTGCAGCCGCACCCATCCTCCCCTGCCGTTGCCCTAACCCTAGCCGCGCCGCCTCCCCCTAACCCTAGCAGCCGCCGCTACTCCCCTCCCAGCCACCGCCTTCCTCTAGCCGCACCACCCCGCCGCCGTCCGTTGCCGCTATGGACTCCCCGGCTTCCACCTTCTCCAACAACTCCAACCCCTTTGCCGGTCTCGAGCCCTCTGCCGTCGCCATCCGCGATCTCAACATCGAGGCTCTGGTTCCCGTCCGCCTCGACAACTCCAGCTCGTACTACGCATGGAAGACCTACTTCAACCTTGTCTTCCGCGAGTACTACCTCACCGAGCACATCGATGGCTCTGTCGACGGCGAGGTCATGAAGGGAAACCCGGAGTGGTCCGCCATTGAGGCCACGCTCATCCGATGGTTCTATCAAACCGTCTCGAAGGACATCTTCCACACGGTTGTCACTGAGGACGATGATGCTTGCGCCGTGTGGACCAAGATCAACGCGCTCTTCACCGACAACAAACTCAGTGCCTTGTTTTCTTGCAGTAGGAGTTCTTCGGATGCCATCAGGATGACTCCACTATCGATGACTACTGCATGCGGCTCAAGATGCTTGCCGATGAACTTCGCGACATCGGCGCCAAACTCTCCGACGAGCTGATGCTGAGCACCCTCACCGCCGGCCTCAACGAAGACTTCGGCAACGCCGCTTCTAACCTCACCTTGTTGCCGCAGCCCACCTTTCAGACCATCGTCGCGTACTTGAAGCTCGAGGTGCGACGGATGAAGAAGGTGAAGCAGCGGGTGCAACAAACCGCCCTCACCGCCGGCAGCACCCGCAGCGGCCCCGCTCCACCGGCATCGGCGATACCCCAGCCGCGGCCTTTGCCGCCACCCAGGTACTACCCGCTCCCTCTTGCGCCCCCTGCGTCCCTTGCGCTTCCCCAACAGCAGCAGCAAGGCGGGGGGCGGCGGAACCGGTGCGGCGGGGGCGGCCACCGCCAGCAGCAGTCGCAACAGGGGTCCCCCCCCCCCCGGGCGCCGCGCTTCCCGCAGCCGTCCCCGCCATGGACCGTGGGCCAGAACCCTTGGACAGGTGTGGTGCATGCATACCACATGCCCGTCCCAAGGGCCCCCGCGCCGGGTCTCCTCGGCCCCCGCCCCGCGGGCCATCAGGTGTTCTTCGGCGTGCCCACCCAGCCGGCCGGTGCCGGCTACGCCGCTTGCTACTTGTAAACTGCGTTGGATTTTTATCCCCGAAGAGGAGAGGACGATGCAGCACAGTAGAGTAAGTATTTCCCTCAGTTAAGAACCAAGGATATCAATCCAGTAGGAGAACCAAGCAACACCACGTAAACAGCACCTGCACACAAAACACGAACCCTCGCACCCAACGCAAACGAGAGGTTGTCAATCTCTCGGCGGTCAAGTAATGAGATGAAAGGTATATGATAGATTGATAAATAAATAAAAGATAAAAATATGCAGCAAATATTTTTGGTATTTTTGGTATAAGAAAACAAGATAGATCTTATGATAAAAGTAGACCCTGGGGGCCGTAGAGTTCACTAGAGGCTTCTCTCAAGAAAATAGCATACGATGGGTAAACAAATTACTGTTGGGCAATTGATAGAAAAGTAAATAATTATGACGCTATCCAAGGCAATGATCATGATATAGGCATCACATCCAAAACAAGTAGACCAACTCCTACCTGCATCTACTACTATTATTTCACACACCGGTCGCTATCCAGTATGCATCTAGTGTATTAAGTCCAAAAGAACGAAATAATGCATACAGAACGATGACATGATGTAGTCAAGATAAACGCAAATAAGAATTCACCCCAACTTTTTATCCTTAATGGAAACAATACATGCGTGTCAATTCCCCTTCTGTCACTAGGACTGAGCACCGCATGATCGAACCCATTACCGAGCACCTCTTCCCATTGCAAGAAGATCTAATCTAGTTGGCCAAACCTAACCAAAACTTTAGAGAAGAAATACAAGGCTATAATAAATCATGCACAAAAGAGATCAAAGAAGAACTCAAATAAAACATGGATAGATCTGATCATAAACTCATAATTCATCGGATCCCAACAAACACACCGCACAAAGTCATTACATCGGATGGATCTCCATGAAGATCATGGAGACCATTGTATTGAGAAACACAAAGAGAAAAAAAAGCCATCTAGCTACTACCTACGGACCCGTAGGTCTATGATGAACTACTCACGCATCATCGAAGAGGCGGCAGGGTTGATGTAGAGCTCCTCCGTGATGAGTTCCCCCTCCGGCGGAGTACCAGAGAAGGCCTCCAGATGGGATCTCACGAGAACAGAGGCTTGCGGCGGCGGAAAAAGTATTTCGTGGGCTCCCCTAGGGTTTTTGGAATTCTTCTAAATTTATAGAGGTGGAAGTAGGGCAAACGGAGCTAATGGGCCCACATGGCACTTGGGCGCCCCCCCCCCCGGGGGGGCGCGCCCAGGTGACATGTGGCCCCCTCTCGAAGCTTCTGCCTTGGTTCTCTAGTTGACGTTGATCCTTATCTCTAGAAAAAAAATCTCAAAAAAGTTTCGGGACGATTTGATCTTATCTAATAGTGATTTTCTGTAAAACAAAAATAAGTCAGAAAACAGGAACTGGCACATGGCACTAAGTTAATAGGTTAGTCCCTAAAAATGATATAAAAATGTATGAAATGATATTAAAAATATCCAAGAATAATAATATCATAGCATGGAACAAGCAAAAATAATAGATACGTTGGAGACGTATCAAGCATCCCCAAGCTTAACTCCTGCTCGTCCTCGAGTAGGAAAGTGACAAAACAGATTTTTTTATTGCGGAATGCTACCCAACATTCTCATCAAGTTTCTTTTCATAGCATAGACATGAGGACTTGTATGATTCAAAGCAATAGTCTATAGTTTGACATGAAGACATAAATACTCAAGTGATGCTAACAAGCAACCATGCTTTTCAAAATAACAATGCTAAAGAAAATTATCACTAGCCCATTATGCTCAATCATTGATCCATTCATGAAACACACACAAATATCAATCATACTCCATGCACACACATGGTCGCATGACCCCCTAGTTGGTGCTTTTAAAGAGAAGGATGTGACTCAACATAAAATAAATAGAAAGGCCCATCGCAGAGGAAAGTGTTGATTTACAGAGGTGCCAGAGCACAAGTTTTAAAAGAGATGAAAATTTTATTTTTGGAGGCATGCTTTTCTCGTCAACGAGAACGACTTAGAGTTCTCAATACCTTCCGTGCTAGATACATCATAGGCGGTTCCCAAACTGAAAATAAGGTTTTGCTCCCCATCATCGTTACATGGTTTGAGACTTTTGTCCCTTTTTTCCATTCACATCCGAAGGAGTTTGTTTTTTTCATCTTTCTTTATCACAATCCATGGCTGGCCGTATTCACGGGTGTCCTTCATACCAACACATTCCAAGGAAATTTAATTTATTTTGGGACTGGACATCCCTTTTACCGCCACACTCTTGTGCAATGACAAGTGAATAAACATTCATCTTGAGAATGACATATCCAACACGGAATTCATCAGCCACCCCTCATCGCTTCATGAGCAATACGGGCACACAAAAGAGAAGTTTATTTTGAAAATTATTTAGAGATGACACATGCAAATTTACTTAGAACGGCAATGAAATACCGCATATAGGTAGATATAGTGGACACAAATTGTAAAACTGGGTTTAGAATAATGGATGCACAAGCAGTATTCCCGCTTAGTACAAATGGAGACTAGCAAAAAGATTGAGAAGCGACCAACTAAGAAACCATAATGATGCACATGCATACATAAAACATAACCAACACCGAATAATGCACAACAAGTAGGATGTAACTTCATTGCATAACTATTGACTTTATGTGCTTGCATAGGGAATCATAAACCTTAACATCAATATTCATACTACAACATACTTACTCACTAACATAGCTCACATATCATCATCTACATATCTCAAAACTATTACAAAAAATCAAGTTTTTCATGTCCCATAAATTTTTTATGCTAGTTTTCATTATCCCTCTTGAATATTCATCACATGGGGACCAAGCTCATAGCTTGTACAATTTATCATAACTATTTTCATACTCTCAAAAAAGATATAAGTGAAGCATGAGAGCAAAATTTCTACAAAATAACTATCATTCTCAAAAAGATATAAGTGAAGCAAGAGAACAAGTTTGTTTCAAAACAAAAGCACCACCGTGCTAAAAAAGATTTAAGTGAAGCACTAGAACAACCACCTAGCTCACCAAATTTAAGTGAAGCACAAAGAGCAATTCTAACAAATCATGATGACGTGAAGCTATCTCAAGCAAATGTATTCAGAGGTGATGATTGTGATAAACTAAAAATAAAATAAAACAAAGACTCATATCATACAAGACGCTCCAACACTACTAGGGAAAACCCTAGTAGTAGCGCTTGAAATATGCATAGCAGTAGCGCTGGGTCCAGCGCTACTGCTAGCGTGCTACAGCTAAGTTGTAGTAGTAGTGCTGTAACGGGCAGCGCTACTGGTAAGTATTGTTAGCAGTAGCGCTTCCTGGACCAGCGCTACTGATAACTATCTGTAGCGCTTGTTCACAGGAAGCGTTGCTGCTAAGCCAGCGCTACTGATAAGTGCTTTCCAGCGCTACTGCTAATGTTCCTGCTTTCGCCGATCCACACCCCTCTACGTATTTGTGCTATATTTATACATGCTCTATACAAAAGTTTCATCAGATCATACTAAACATACACTATTCTCATCATATCATAGACACACAGTAATCTCATCATACCATCATCATCATCATCATTCAACACAAATATCATCACATCTCAAAAATAGCGATATACAAGTGCGATCATGTCATGTCTCGAATAAGTGCAACTGCATGGTCATGGCACACACACAAGTTTCATCATCTCTATCTAAACCATGATGTAGAAGAGAAGAGCGATTAGCATGAGCAAGAGTGCGACTATGTAGTACCGGCGGTCCCGCCCCTGCTCATGCTAGAGTGTCCACCTCAAGTAACTACCTCAAGTAACTACTTTCCGCTTCGGCTCTGCTGTCGAACCCTCTATGACTAGCACCCGGGTACCTGTCCACCTGGGCCTGAGCGGCTGGCCAGTGGTCGTAGACTCCTGGAACCCTCCCAACGTACACGGTGTAGTAGCCCTTCGCCATCTCTGATCTATGTACCTGCATCGTGAGTTGATGAATTGAACGATAATATGCAACATAATGTACTTAAGAAAACAAAGAGGCATAATTAGCAAAATACAAGCAACCAATAGTAAACATAAATGACGAAGTTCCTCATACCCAAACTAATTAACTAGAGCGATCTACGCTACTTCAGGACCACGGTTTAGTTACATCATATAGTTTCGCCGTGCATAAATTCAAAGTTTTGCCATAGAAAAAGACAGTAGTGACACATTGTCATCAACAATCAGTCCTCCATGTCGGCGGTCCAATCTTCATAGTCAGGGAGGAAGCACCCGAGCTTCTTGAAAGGCTTCAGGTCCAGACGCTGAGCGAGTAGCAGTGCTCGGACATCTTCCCGCGTGATTGGCCCATGGTAGAACATCCCTATTGGTTCGAGGACCTGCTTCATGATCACTTGGGCAAGTTCACACGGTACGTGATAAAACTCAGCTCTGATTCGATGATCCGGTGTCTTTCCTATGCTTGTGGCCCAGCTGACAATCTCGACATCGTTGGTAGTAGGTGACATGCGAAGGCATTGATTATCCCTTCTGTACTCGAGCAAGTGATGCATGAGGTAGAATCCATCAGCCATACTGGTGTGCGGTTGCTGGATGCAGCAGAAGTCGGTCTTATGACCGAAAGCCAGCCCGTGATTCCTGTACTTTTTCACATTGATATATCCACCAGACAGGCTGAAGGTTAACAGGGCACTATCGAGAACACTCTTTATGTGCTTGTAATCCTTTTTCTTGAGGTTCTTCGATGAGTCCAAGTACATAGCATGGGAGTATTCCGGGTACAGAATGATGAGGACGGCGCCCCCCCCCCCCCCCCCCCCCCCCCCCCCTGCTTGAAAAGGAATGATTAACACTTACGAAAGGATATGTGCGGATGACTTACGTGGGATGATAAGGCACGAGAATCGCTTCCTTGTCCTTATTATAGATCAGGAAATCGCCGAGGTACTTGCTCGCATAGTCACGGTGCTCTTTGCAAACTGCCAAGAAGCTCTCGTGCATATAGAACGGGTCCGCGACGCAGATATATTTGATGTTCTCGACCCTGATGAAGTAGTTCAGATACAGCGCATACATGCGGATGAACTGGAAATCCAGCTTGGTCCTGTGGAACATGTCGTAGATGTAGTCAAATTGCGTGATGAACTTATTCGCGGGCCATCTCTCGACGTACAACTTCCCAGCCGGCACCTGATCCGCGTAAAGCGGGTATCCTGGTTTTTTCGCGATCAGAAGGCTTTTCTCTCTAGCCAACACATCTTCATGGAGTCTCCTTAGATCATTGTTCAGTATGTGCTCTAGCGCTTTGGCAGGTAGGATCGGGTCGCCGGCGACATGGAAACGCTTCTTACCTTCGACAGGTATTCTGTCTACCACCCGGGGCTTCGGAGGCGGCTGGCTGCTTGAAGTAGCTCTAGAGCCTTTAGGGCCTTTCCTGTTCGGTCTCCTCCTTTGCTTCTTGGCGGGTGGCGGTAGTGAGCCCACCATACCTTCCCTAACCACCACCCCCAGTGTCGTCGGGCTAATCAGTGGATGGGCCTCGGGGGGTTGCTGGGTACAGGTGGCATCTGGAGGCGTCTCCTACGAGGATCGCTTGAAGAGAGACTTTTTGCATTCCGCCTTAGGACGTTCCGGCTCCGGCAAATCAAGCAGCATCAAGTCATCATCTCCATGCTCATAGCCTGAGCCTTCATCGTCCTGAACCATCAATCCTCCATCATCATAGGCGGTATTGAAATACTTGTCTAGGTCATCATCATCATCCTCCATGTCATCATCAACATTTGCTTCTTTAACAGCGGGGGCTACATCATCTGGCACTAATGGAGGCTCTCCCTCGCATCGTCCACTATCACTCGCCACGACATGTGCAGGTAATGTGGTAGGTGGGGTGGTGTTCATTCCTTCTTGAGAAGGTGGCATTGGCATGATACTGGGCGCCTCGAGACGAAGAAGAGACTTCGGCCAAGGCAAGAACCAGCTCTTGCATGCGCCAATCATCTTAGGGGTCTCGTCGTCATCGACTGGTACCGGAGGAGGCAAATCCTCGAAGCCCGCTAAGACACTGGCCACGTTAACCTTGAAGACGCCATCGGGCATCTCTCGGTTGTGGAACATGCGGTCCTTCGGCTTCACGATCGTTGCCTTTCCCACGGCCACCTTCTGGCCCTTGATGTTGTAGAGTAGGGTGCACAGGGTGTCGTCGGCCTACGAAGGAGACATGTCTGCGACGTCAAACATCCGAAAGGCAACTGAAACGGAAGACTATAGACATGCTGGTGAAAAGGGTATGACGCGTAATTACCGTGAGGGCGTTGAGCTCAGCCAGTGATGAAGGCCCACCGAGCATGCAAGAGACGCAGGTCGGGCTGCTATGAACAGGAGTGGGACCTTTTGCGGTTGCTTGATCAGGTGCTGGTGCTGTGGTGTTCGCCGAATTGCTCCCGGCAAAGCTGGGAAGGGGAAAGTCCTCCGGCCGTGCATTTGGATTGTTCTTCGTGAAATCGAAAAGTGCCGGAAGCAAGCTGACCACCGCGTCAGTGACCGCTGCATTGACGGCCCCGAGCAACTCTTCTTTGGTCTCAGCTTTGGTCTTATTGACCGCAATCGCGACCTTCTCGTCGATGCTCTGCTGAGTGACGACCGACCGTCTCTTCCTTCTTTCCTCTGGCTCCTCGTGTTAGCACGTCTTCCACGAGGCGCCATCTCCGACGCCGTGCACACGTCCATAGGACGGCGGCTTGTCCACCGGGACCTTTTTCAGTATGTTCAGGGCCCGATTGAATGGGGTGTCCTACTTGGGCCTCGCCGACGACTGTGACGACTCGTCGCTTTCGGCTGCCTTTTGGTGCTGCTCTTTCTGCAAAAGGAACGTGGATGGTTTACTAATGTGACAAAAATTGCAGTCGAATTGATTGGAAGCTAATATGATAACGTGGTAATATAACAATAGTGATTTGCTGCCTCGATGGGGTCATCGAGGCGAGCAGAACCACCCACGACTTCGGCGTCGGTAGACATGTTTCCTATTGATCAACAATTGTAAATAAAAGATATAATGAAGAGGAAAAAGGGGCCTATGTTTGGTCGGAATGTTGATTCATTCCCCTTCCGGCAAATCCCGGGTACTCCATATGTCCTAGTTTCTAGCACAAGTCATGCCGAAAATCATGGAAATTTTTCGGCATGACCTTTGCTAAAAAGTGGACATATGGAGCGCCTGGAATTTGCCGGAACGGAAATGAATCAACATTCCGGCAAAACATAGGCCACTCGGATATTTTTCGACATTCAACCAACATTGCAAAACCAACATATAACATCAATGACATATATCATTCAAGCAAAAGCATGCTTGTACTTAAATGCACAAAAATGACAAAAATAGCTACAAACTTTTTCTCTCTCTCTCTCTCTCTCTCTCTACTGTTTTTGCTAACTTGCTCAAAATTTTGCTAACTTTGCTACTGTTTTTTTTATTTGCTACTATTTTTATACCTAATTTTTTGCTACTGTTTTTCTAAACTTTGCTACTGTTTTTTGAAATTTTTTTGCTACTGTTTTTTATACCTATTTGCTAATCAGCTACTGCCCTAATTTGCTAAGAAAAGTTGATAACTTTGCTAAATTTGCTAACTTTGCTAATTTTTTTTGCTAAATTTGCTAACTTGCCCTAAAAGCCCTAAACAGAGAGAGAGGAGGGCAGGGGAGAGGAGGGCAGGGGATAGGAGAGGCTTACGGCGATGCAGGAGAAGCCGAGGACGGAGGTGGAGGGCGGCGGACGGCGGCGGCGGCGAGGTCGAGGGCGGCGTTGTGGTCGAGGGCGGGCAGGGGAGACGCCAGTGAGGTCGAGGGCGGGCTCGGGAGACGGCCGGCGATGAGGTCAACGGCGGCCAGGGGCGACGGCCGGCGGTTGAGGGCGACGGACGGCGCGAGGGCGGGCAGGGCGACGGCGGCGGCGACAGAGTGGGGGAAGCAGAGTGGGGGATTTGGGACTTGGCGGACTTGGCAAAATTTGAGCCCTCGCGGGTTAACTCAAAATAGTAGTAGCGCTGGATTGTGAACCAGCGCTATAGCTAACTTAGCTATAGCGCTGGGTTGTAATGCAGCGCTACTGCTAATGGCACATAGTAGTAGCGCTTTTTTGTAACCCAGCGCTATAGCTAAGTTAGCTATAGCGCTGGTTCACAATCCAGCGCTACTGCTAACTGTTCCAATTTTTATTCTTTTCTTTTTATTATTTTCCATTTCTAGTTTTTAGTTTTCTTTTCTTTTATTATTTTCCTTTTCTTTTCTGTTTACTTTTCTTTTGTACTGCTTTCTCCCTTTTGTTTTTGTTTTTTTTCTCCCGACGACGGCGTCTCCCTCTCCCCCACTGCGCGAATATCACCGGAACCATGCATGTGGTGGTAACATATCAGTTGACCGATAACGGTTACTTAAGTGCGTACACAAAATAGATACATATATGTGAATGTAGGTTTCTGATCAGCTGCGTCGACGACGTTTCACATTGAGCTTCTTCCCTTTCTTGTTCGTTGCCGAGTAATTGAGCCCCTCCTTGTGACTTTTCCGGAGCCATGGATTACGATCTTTCTTAGTTAATGTAGTATTAATTCTTCTTTTCACGTATGCTGCATCGTCATCGTCATCTTCCCTCATCGGGTTGCCGTATTGGTCGTAGTCTTCCTCGTTGGCAACTCCATCCATTCCGATGATGCTCCTTTTGGATCTCCTCACGACAACACGGCTGGGATTGGCCGGGTCAGTTATGAAGAAGTATTGTGTCACGTGCTTAGCGTGTACCCATGGCTCATTTTTGGCGATGACGTTAACGTTCACGGGAGTGCTCTTCGCGTCGGGTATAGACATGGTGGTGAAATACTTGTTTTCTCTTACGACGTCCTTGGCCCATTTGACACGGAACATCGTCGCATCTTGCATTCCAGCATAGTCAAGCTCCTAGATCTCTTCGACCCTTCCGTAGAATCTTTCAGTTGTGCCGTTGGCGTCAGTCACGCATTGAATTGTCACCCCGGAGTTCTGGTAATCACTGTCCATGTCTTTGGCCTCCGTGTAGAACGTGTACCCATTGATATCATAGGACTGATAGGTCGCGAGCTTGGGCGCGGGGCCATGTGCTAAGGCGTGTATGAGCAATCCGTCCGAACTGCCCTCTTCCAAGGGATTTTCAAGAACTTGCTCTTTGAACCAACGCAAGAAAGTGGCATTGTGCTCTACAGTAACTTCGTCGTCCGTCTTGAGCATCCCCTTATCACGGTACTTCTTTGCGATGCTTTCTTTGTGCTGTGCCACATAATCATCTGCCACATCTAGGTGTTGTAGCACTACTAAGTTAGCCCTGTCAAAGTCGTTCCGTCGATCCGAGTAGTCCACGTGCAATTCCCTCCGGCCGTTGTTGTGACCATCTCCTTCGAGCTTCCCATCGTGCTTCTTGACGGGCAAACCAACAACAGGGTCTCCGACGCTTATATAATTCTCACAAAAGGAGACGCACTCGTCAGATACCCTTGGACGATGCTCCCTTCGGGACGGGACATGTTACGAACGAATCCTTTGATGACCCCATTCATCCTGTCGAACGGCATCATGCTGTGAAGGAATGTCGGCCCGAGGTCGATGATGTCGTCCACGATGTGGACACATAGATGCACCATGACGTCAAAGAACGCGGGCAGGAAGTACATCTCAAGCTCACATAGTATGACAACGATCTCTTCCTGTAGCCTTCGGAGCTGCTTCACACTTATGGACTTTCGAGATATAACGTCGAAGAAGTTGCAGAGACCAGTAAGCGTGTCACGGACGTGCTTGTCCATTATCCCTCTAATGGCAACCGGGAGTATCTGCGTCATCATCACGTGACAGTCATGAGACTTCATCCCGCTGAACCTTTTCTTCTTGGGGTCTAGAAATTTGCTTATCTTCCCACAGTAACCGGAACTGACTTTGATTCCCATAAGGCACTTGATGAATTGATCGATCTCCTTCGCACTTAAGGTGCAGCAAGAAGGGGGGCAATAATTCTCCTCCTTCTTGCTGACTTTTCTGCCCCTTTTCCCTTCCTCCATCTCCGTCTCCTCCATCGACTTTTTATGGTGGAGCTCTTTCCTGATCTTCAAATCTTCCAAGTCTTTCCTTGCCTTCGGCCCATCCTTGGTCTTCTCTGGCGTGTTCATCAGTGTGCCAAGCAAGCTCTCGAGGACATTCTTCATGATATGCATCTGATCAAGGCAATGAGGCGTGTCGTGATTGGGCCAGTACTCCAAGTCCCAGAAAACAGACCTCGTTTTCCATACCTTCAGCAGCGGCTCCGGCGCCTTTTTGATCTTTCCCAGCGCGGGGCATTGTTTCGGCCAGTTTCTCAACAGCTCATCGATTTCGGCGCCGCTCCTCTTACGTGGAGGTCCTCGAAGCTCAGCCAACCCATTGAATAGATCTCCATGCTTTATCCACGGGTCATCCTTCGCGAGCCATCTACGATGCCCCATGTACACAATTTTTCCGGACCCGCCATCTTTCGTTGACGTAAGCTGCTGAGACGTTGTATCATCCATGCACCTCGTGCATCCGCAGTATCCGTGGCACACCTGGCCTGAGGTGTACCCGTAACCGAGATAGCCGTGCACCGTCGTCATCAGCGCGGCTCTCATATGGAAATATTCTCCTTTGCTGGCGTCCCATGTCCATGCTGGTGTTTTTCATAAAATGTCTAGCTCCTCTTGCAGAAGCCCCATATACAGGTTAATACTATTTCCCGGTTGTTTCGGCCCTTGAATCAGCATGCTCATGTGTATGTACTTTGTCTTCATGCACTCCCATGGGGGGAGGTTGTACATCCATACAAACACGGGCCATGTGCTGTGGCCTGTGGTTGGTGTTCTGGTTTCCAAACGGATTCATGCCATCAGTACTCGCACCAAGCACGATGTTCCTTGGATCTTCTGCAGCAAATCCATATACGGCGTTGAATGCTCTCCACTGGCTACCATCTACCAGGTGTCTCAGCCTCGGATCATCTCCATCGTCGGGCTTCTTCCCCTCCGCGTGCCAGCGCATGAGCTTTGCTTCCTTAGGATCTACGAAATACCGCTGCAGACGGGGAGTGATCGGAAAGTACCATACAACTTTCCGAGGAGCTTTCTTTCCTGCCTTCTTGTATCGAGAAGCATTGCACACTGGACAGCTGGTTTTTTCCGCGTGCTCCCCCTGATAAATGATGCAATCATTGATGCATGCGTGGTACCTAATGTGCGGCAAATCAAAAGGGCAAACGATTTTCTTGGCCTCCTCGACACTAGTAGGACACAGGTTCCCCGCGGGAAGAACTTTATTATGTAGATACTTCAAATGCTCATCGAGGCTTTTGTCTGTCCATTTGTTTTTGGCCTTCGTCTTTAGAAGTTCGAGCGTGAAACTCAAGCGGGTCACCTCGGGATCGCAACCGTCATACAATGGAGTCCTCGAGTCTACTTCAAGTTGCCTCCTCTCTAGAAGCAGCTCTCTCGCTAGTCGTACTCTTGCGAAGGAGGTCTCGAACATGAGGGTCCCGCACGACTGCACTTAGTACCGTCGAAGACTGCGGCGTGACCGCCGCCTCTTCTCCGCCATGTCTGGACTCTTCTTCGCCGTGTCCGGAATCTTCTCCGCCGCCGTCGTCATTTCTGGACTCTTCCCCGCCGACATGTCCGGCGCCATCGTCTTCATGTCGATCGGTCATCTCTTCGTCTAGCCCCATGTCGTTATTCTCTGCCATGTGGACGTCCTCCTCATCATCATCTTCTTCACTTATCCACTGAGTATAGCCATCCATGAAACCATTCATCAGCAGGTGAGCCTTCAAAGTGCCACGATCAAAAGGGTCCAAAAGGACTCCTTCCTTGCATCTTGCACACGGACATCTAATCCTAGTCCGATTATTTGCATACATGTCCATCACCGCGGATTGCATGTACCGCTCCACCTTCCATCCACTCACCTTCATGACCGACTGCACGGTATAACAAGCAAAAGGGTTATAAAATAAATAATGCATGCTTCAAAGTCATATACATAAAATTTTGGCATGACCTTGCCTAAAAATAGGGCATATTGAGTTTGCTCGAAATTCACCGAAACGGAAATAAATTGACATTTCGGCAAAACATAAGCAACTCGAGGGCATGTCACTCGCACAAATCTCTCCATATATATATATATATCCCAAACACACATATTCTCATTCACACGCATATTCCCATTCTTGAAATGAACAACTTTTTACTCACCTATATATCTCCCGAGAGAGACCGAGAGCACGCGCGCGCGGTTAATTAGATGATGAGAGAGAACGATCGAGAGAGCACGTGTAGTTGGCTAAATAGCTAGCTAGATCTAGTTGTTCGGGAGGAGAGGTGAATCTAGCTAGCTAACTAATGGAGAGGGGTTATGGTGGAGGGGGGCATTAATGGGGGAGAGAAGAGAGGTGTAGGAGAAAGAGAGAGGCCATTTATGAAGGAGGGTGCCATTAATGAAGGAGGGTGCCATTAATGAGGAGAGAAGAGAAGAGAGGTAGGAGGAAGAGAGAATAAGAGCAACAATGGTGGAGAGTGGAGAGTGGAGAGGGGAAAGGAGGGGGAGAGGGCAAAGTGGGGGAGGAGGGGGAGGGGGGGTGGAAAAGGTGGCACCAGCCGCAACTAGCAGTAGCGCTGCTTAGCAAAAAGCGCTGCTGCTATGGGACTTAGTAGTAGCGCTCTCATGGAACAGTGCTACTACTAAGTGGGGCCCATTAGCAGTAGCGGCGCAGTACAATCAAGCGCTGCTACTAAACTATTAGTAGTAGCGCTTGTTTCTGTACAGCGCTACAACTCCAGCGACCGTCGGTGGCCTCGTCTGGTCCCACATAGTAGTAGCGCATTTTTTCTTACCAGCGCTACTACTAGAGTTTTACTAGCAGTGCTTTCTAGGAAAAGCGCTACTGCTAAATAGAAGCAGCGGTTACTATTTTACAGCGCTACTACTATGCTACTGTGTATAAGCATTTTCCTAGTAGTGCAAGCAAAACTCATATCATGTAACGAATAAAAATATAGCCTCAAGTGTGTTACCGATAGTTGTTAGAAGAAAGAGGGGATGCCTTCAGGTGCATCCCCAAGCTTAGACGCTTGAGTCTCCTTGGATATTACCTTGGGGTGACTTGGGCATCCCCAAGCTTAGGCTTTTGTATCTCTTCATTCCTTCATCCATCGTCGTCACACCCAAAAGTTGAAAACTTCAATCACACAAAACTTAACAAAACCTTCGTGAGATCCGTTAGTATAACCAAAAAAATTACTACTATAAGTATTGTTCAAAACCCATTCAAATTTTATTTTGCATTATAGGTACTGTGTTCTCATTTTTCCATAGCTTGCACCTCCCCGATACAATCCATAGTTTCATCAAAACAAGCAAATAATGCATCAAAATCAGAATCTGTAAAAAACAGAACAATCTGTAGCAATCTGACGAAAAACCATACTTCTGTAACTCTATTTTTTTTGAAAAATTAGGACAACGTGGAAAATTTATATATCAATCACATGTAAAAAATTCAGACTCATTCGACGCTCTAACGAATTTATTAAAATTCTGAACTGGGCGTCAAAGTTTCTGTTTTTCATAGAATTGCGTTCACAAACATCCACATCATCCCAAAGGTCTTACTTGACACAAACACTAATTGAAATATAAAAAAAAATCAAAAAAGAGGAAAATAAAGGGTAATCAAAAGAACAGAACAAAAAACCTCACATTGTAATCGATCAAAACCTTGAACAAATACAAATTTAAGCAGCGCCCTCTGATGCAGAAACAAACTAAAAGATGCAGTAATTTGTTGGTTGGGCACGGCCCGTTCCTGCACGACCTATTTTGGAGGCTACTACTCCCTCTGTCTCATAATATAAGAGTGTTTTTTTTTACGGGGGATATAAGAGTGTTGTTAACACTACACTAGTGTAAAAAATGCTCTTATATTATGGAATGGAGGGAGGAGTTAATTAAGCAGCGACCACTCAAAAAAGAAAGACCCTTTTATCCAGTGAACGTTCGCCAAGAACGGATGGCATTTTGAACGATTTTCATGCCATTTTTAGTTGTATGTTGGTGCGGGTGACAGTTCCTTCCAGAGCGACATTTTCTTGAAAGATGGCATTTTGAACGATTTTTATTGCATTTTTTAGTTGTACATGGGTGGTGGTTTCTACCGAAAACGTCAGAGTCGGGCACTAAATTCTGTGTCCAACAAACAAATTAAATGCTCATAAATCGATCGTAGTAGCCACGATCGAGTCGAGTGTGAGGAGACGTGGAGGCTGCGCATCCACCAAAATCAACTACTCTCCTTTCCTGTGTTTTGCTGCATATATATATATAATCCATTCAAACTTTCCTGCCCGATCAGCTCAACTTTGCTTTCTACCGGTGCTTCAGTCGTTGTGCGGCCGCGCTACAGTTACCAAAATGGTCTGTCCAAAGTCCGGTGGCATGCTGTGCTATCTTCTTCACAGGAGGAGGACTCATGGCGGCTGGTTGTGTCTGTGTACGTGCAGGTGAAGAGCCCGAGCCCGGTGGTGAAGCTGGGGGCGTGGGGCAGCGACGGCGGGGCCGCCCACGACATCGACGTCACGGCGGCGGCGCCGCACCGGCTCGAGAGCATCACCGTCCGCTGGGGCAAGGTCATCGACTCCCTCACCTTCACCTACACCGACGAGGACGGGAAGCCGCGCACCGCCGGGCCCTGGGGCGGCGCCGGAGGGCAGAAGGAAGAAACGGTGAGCTCCTTTCTTTCAAACTCAAATTCAAATTCAATTGTTTATCTATCCATCTCTCTCTTATTCCAAAATTCACAGATCACCTTGGGGCCCTCGGAGTACGTGACCCAGGTCGCCTGGTCGGTGGGCCCGTTTGAGTTCAAGGAGATCGAGGACTGTGTCACCTCACTCAAGTTCGTCACCAACCGGGGGGCCACCTACGGCCCCTTTGGCCGAGGGGACGGTGCGCACCACACCCTGCCCGTGCTCGACGCTGGCAGCGTCGTCGGCATGTTCTGCCGCGCCGGAGACTTCCTCCACGCCATCGGCTTCTACGTCCGGCCCTTGGCCGCCGTCGAATCCACCACGGCCTCGCCGGCCAAGCCTGAAGGGCAGAGTTTGCCCGCCCTGTCCACCGAGGGATAGGAAAGGGAAAGATAAAATAAAACGCCGTTTGAACATTTGCGATGTCGAGTCTCCGAATTAGTACATTACATGCACATCATGTGTCTATCTCTGCGCTAGCTCCTCATGTCATTACACTATTACTTGCTTAGCCCCATCAAATTTTGTCACATATCAAGTTGGAGAAAAAGAAAGGCAAAGTAACGGGTGACTGATCAGTCAAGTTCCCTTGCCACCAGCCAACTGTTTTAATGCAAAGCAATAAAAGCAAATCTGTCATTGTCTCTGCTCTTGTTTCATACTAGTTCATACACCATGAGAAAGTTCAATCACACCAACAAATGCCCAGCCAACTAGATTCAGCTCAGGGCGGGGCCTGCCTGTCTAAGCAATAAGCATCTTCCCTTTTTTTTACCGAGAGAAAATTTTGATTAATTCATATCAATCATACCAATACAATGAACACCAAAGATAATAAAGATTACAATCAGGTTCATTGACCACCTAGTAATGACTGCAAGCACTGCAGTAGCTGAAGGCAAGGCGCGCCACCGTCATCGTCCCTTCCTCACGGGAGCCGGGCAAGCCTTGTTGTGGTAGACAGTCGGGAAGTCGTCGTGCTATGTCCACAAAGAACCAGTGCAAGAGTCACCGATGAAGAGAGTCCTAGATCGGAAGGATCAAATGTGTAACCATACAGACGAAAACCGGATCCAAATAGATCCACCGAAGACAAGCACCGACTGAACCTCGCGAGATCCGACGGAGACACCTCTACACGCCCTCGGACGACGCTAGACGAGGACGGGGATCAGACATGGGAAACATTATTCCTACTGATAGATATTCCACGGTCTAGTCCCAACCAAGACACCAAACCTATTAAAAACGAGAGCGGGGTCCCTCCCGTCTGTGGGGGGCCAAGATCCCCTGCACCTCGACGGCCCAAAGGCCATCAGAGGCGCCGGCGGGAGGAGGAAAAACAGGTGCTGTTGTTAACACCTACTACAATTATCTGAAATAAGATCACACGCAACTAACATATATAGCCTAAAAACCCATAAGCTCGTCATCTACGACTTTGATCTAAGCTCCCCAGCAGAATTAATCGGCCAAATCAAAGTGAATATTGGGCAACAGAACTGGCATGGCAATGGCATGATGAGTTTTCAAGCATAAGGAAATTAATCGAGGGCCCTGCATCAAGTTGTAGATAACCTCACACTACAATCGGTCAGAAACTTGAACGAATACAATTTTAAGCAGCGCCCTCTGATGCAGAGACGACCTAAAAGATAGCGGTAACTGAAAAACAACCTAGTTCAGACCTGTCGCCGTAATTTTGGGTCATCCAGCCCCATTCCTGGGTCCACCCATTTTGTGAGATGCTGCTAAACAAGAAATAGTGGTGTACACAGGATGATATACCCTTACCTGCCAGGGGGTTGTTAGTTAAACTTGTTGATCAATCAAGTCCCCTTCCCATTTCTGTGCTTCCTGAGAAATGTGCTCGATTTGTTACCTGCAAAAATATGGACGACTCATCGCCCTTGCATCGTGAGGAAGTTCAACTTACAGCGCAGATCCAGATTCTGCCTGCCTAAGCAATGCAAGTATCTTCTTAAACACGTACTACAATTATCTGAAACAAAGATCACATGCTTGCGCTAGCTGATGACAAAATATATGCTTACTAGACGCTTAACCAGTGCTAGCACAAACTACAAAACATGCAGAGTCGGGGAGATCGATGAGCAAGTTGAGGATTCGAGATATATAGCCTAATTAGTACTAGCACAATCCAGAATTACGCAAAAGGATTAGTCGTATATCCATTCATTCTGGATGTACTACTCCCTCCGTCCCAAAATAAGTGTCTCAAACTTAGTACAACTTTGTACTAAAGGTAGTACAAAGTTGAGACACTTATTTCGGGACGGAGGGGTACTTACTTAGCATATGGTTGAAGGACACTGCTAATTAACTAACCTTAAAATCAATCAATACTATGGTTGACTAGACTAGAGTACATTGTTTGCTTCCCACACAACGCTTTACCTCACAGCACGCAAGAGGAGTTTACTTACCACCAGTTGGTCTGCATGCAGCCAGCAAGCAGCATTGCCACCACAAAACTCATGCGTGTTTTGTTTATCCAGCTCAACTCAACCCCTACTCCTCTGGGCTAGCTAGAATCCAAGGATCGCTTTGCTTGCGATTCAAGCCCGGTCGATTTCCTTCTTGTCGACGAAGGGCAGCACTGGTAGCATTATGTATGTATCTATTGGAGCACTCTGAATTGTAAAAACGGCTACACTTTGCTTTGTTGCTACTCCGTCCGTAGCTGCTAGGTCTGACCAAGTCTCTCTCTATTTCGCTTTGCTGCTACTCCGGGGTGTTCATCCTTTTTACCCGTCAAACACACTGCCCAGCTGGTCTTGATGTTCTTCAGTTCAAGTAGCTTTATTTTGTTGGTGTAAGTTGCTTCTGTACTTGATTTAGCTAACTCAGTAATTGAAGTAACAAGTTGTAAGTTGTAAGACACAAAAGTGAGACAGTTTGAAAGTGTTTCCAAATAAGTGTCACTTCTATGCCATATCAGTCATAAATTATCAGCTGGATTAAATTGACGACCAAATCTTGACACATTAAGAAAGGTGAATCTGGATGTAGAAGAATTTGTTACTGTTAAGTGTATAATACCTTAAGTGAGATGAGTACATGCATGGCCACACAATATTATTCTCCTAAAATGATGATAGCCCGTGGCTTATAATTGACATGATATTTCCAGTGACAGCATAGTTATGCCCAGTGTACTTGTTAACTTGTCCACCAACCATTTCTTTTTCGATGAACACCAATTTAACTCGTTTTTCAGAGGAAAAACTAGAAAGACCTTTAACTTGACGAGGTGTGTGCAGAGCGCTTTCATTTTTTTTAATTTTTTTTTGAGCAAAAGAGAGGCTTTCCCCTCCATTTCATATAGGGAAACCAAGGTTCAGTACCAGACTGACTTGCAGCGATCCACACAACTAGGAGTCAGCATTACATGCCCGCTAATAAACAAAGTAACGACAATAGCACCTTCAGGTGACGATCTGGATACCAAAAGTAGAGCGACTACATCTGCATAACTACTAAGATAGAAACGAAGGAGGACGGAGCGGGCGAAGCCGTCCCGTTGGAGGAAGTTTCAGTCTTCCAATCTTGGCACGCTCAGCCTCCAGCCTTGTGCTGCTCGAAAGACTTCACTTGCCACCCGCTTTACCACCTTTGCCCCCAGCTGTAGTATTCTTCTCTCTGGGTCCTTGATCTGCAAAATAGACCAATCCGAGGTCCAATTGCAAATCAGTTTCACCACACAAATCGGATCATTATTATTTTTCCTCTCAAATATCACATTATTACGACATTTCCACACGACCCACAATAATGCAGAAGTCCCACACAAAACCATCTTTTTATCTGTCTTGGTGAATGTTTTGATCCATCTGCCAAAACAGTCACTAAGATCAGCAGGGATGGATCTAAGATCAAAAGAGCATTTAAGCAGATTCCAAATCAATTTTGCCACAGAACAAGAAAAGAAAAGGTGATAAATAGTCTCATCCTATCCACACACAAAAATGTAATTTTTATCTCCCTTCTAACCTCTTCTTAACATATTATCTCTAGTCAGAACACTCTTTTTAGTTAACAACCACATTTTTTTTTATCTTAGAAGGTACTTTGGCTTTCCACAGAAATTTCTGGGGGAAGCCTATCTCTGTTTTGATCAAGAACAAGTATAATGACTTAACAGAGAACACCCTATCAGCAGTTAACATCCACATGGGTTTATCTCTTCCTCCATGTATTTTTATCTCTTCACATCTCATTTTCAAGCTATCCCAGAGGTCAACAGATCCCCCTATCAGTGATCTCCTGAAGGAAAATGACTGCCAACCTTTGGACATAGCTTCAGCTACAGAAATATTATGGTTATTATTAATGAAATACAAATTTGGGTAGGCATCTTTGAGTGGTTTATTCCCCACCCACCAATCCCCCCAGAATCTTGTATTTTCCCATCTCCATTTTTTTTTCTTAACGTGTCTATAATATATCTCCCTGGATCTCAGGATGCTAGACCAAAACTGAGAATCACCAGCTCTGTGTGGGACCCCAGAGATACATTTATCTCTAACATATTTCTGCAGGAGGATGTTTTGCCATAACCCAGTTTCATTCTCTAATTTCCACAACCACTTAGCTTGGAGAGCTTTGTTAAAAATGACCAGGTTGAGAAGCCCCAACCCCCCGCCCCCCTCTCATTTTTGGCAAACAACATGCTTTCTAATTGACCAAATGGTATTTCTTCTTATGTTCATCATCCTGCCAAACTAATCTAGCTCTATAGAAGTCTAGTTTTTTCCTAACACCAGCAGGTAGAGGATAAAAGGACATCATATTAGGAATATTGGTTAGGAGGAGCCCTTTCAATAGTTGGGAAGGTATGGTTTAGTTGCTTGATGAAGGATCTGATTTTGGATATATACATCCATTCTTCAGTTTATGTGCCAAAATCAATCAGGCAGTATTTAAAAGAGGAAATGTGAAGCTAGAAGTACCACGTATACCACTAAATCCCTTTGGCTTGTGGCAACATCAAAATTTCACATTCCGTAGAATATACATACATGATAGAACTATCCTAAGGTCAGTGTGTGATTTTCCCAGTACAGCCCCCATAAAAGCATGCCAGTTGCTCGCATGCATGGGCACTCTGCTCACTATTTAAGGTAGCTAGGCATCACTAGTGGGGCATCTCACAGATAAACACCAATCCACCATGAAGTCCACCAACACTAGCCCAGGCCGTCTCACGAGGAAGGTGCTCTACCTCACCCCTCCCGTCCTACTCACCGTCTTCGTCTATCTCCACCTAGAGACCCTCACCCTCTTCTTCACCGTACAATGCGCCAGCCGGCTCGGCAATGGCGTCGACGACCGCCTCCGTGTGCCGGCCACCTTTCTCCCGCTAAAGGACACCCGTGAGGGCGCCGACACGTGGTTCATCAGCACCCTGAACAACACCTCCGAGCCTCCTGGCGAGGTGAGGAACCTTTAGTTTCCGTCCACTACAAGAAATATGCTATCTTGTGACCTCCACTATTGGTCACTGAAATGGTCACTGGTTTCCGTTTGTGACCTTTTTGTGACCAAAAACTGATGGTCAAAAGCTAATCGTCTTTAATTGAAATTAACGACCTTCTCTGTGAGAAAGTCGTGGAATTCCACGACCAAAACAAAAGGTCGTTGATTCTATGACCTTCTGTTTTGGTCGCTAGCTCTCTGCCCAGGCCACGTCGGATCCGACGTGGCAATCTGACGTGGCAAAATTACGACCAATTGAAAAGGTCATTACTTAGAATCAGCCCGGTCCATTTCGGTGCTTTAGATGGGCCGAGCCCATTAATTCAGCCTTTCTATTTTTTTCCTGTCAATTTTTGGTCGACTTCATGGGCCAAGCCCAACATTGCAGCCTTTTTATTTCTAGGGTAAGTAAAAGATGTAGATCAGCAGGGAATCAAACTAGTTCAAAGAAATCTGTAACCAAATGTACAGTAACAATCATCTAGTATTAATCAATGGTTCTGTTTTGATCCAAACTAGATGAATTCAAGGCTAATCTATTATGTGACAGTAGAGGAGTGAGTGCTATTGTACAGTTAGAAAAATGCTACACACAGAGTGGTACATATATACATTCAGTAATAGGTGTAGAACAATAAACAGAGCAAGCAGGCGAGGTTGGTTGGTGAGTCAGACTGGCCCTGCAATCCAACGAACATGACGACGTTGGGCTTGCCCTTCTTGGGGGTGAAGACCGGCTTCCCTGGATCCAGCATGTTGCAGAGCTCTGTGAAGACGGCCTGCAGCAGGAAAAACACAAGGGCATCAGCCTCCAACGGACCAGTCCCCCAAGAAGGAAATGAATTGAGGGAGGTGGAGCGGGCAGGAGCTGATGTATGATGCGCCGCTTGTTGGTGCCGGCGGCGAGGGTCTCGAGGTTGACGATCTTCCGGACATCGGATTGCAGGAGCGCGCGGGAGATCTCGTTGAGGCACTCCCCGAGAACCTTCTCGTCGATCGACGGCGGGGTGGGGTTCCGGCGGCGGTCAGGGGTGGCGCGCGGCGCGATCTGGGAGCGGGGGTGGGGAAGGGGACGCAGACGGGAGGAGAACCGGCCGGGGGAGATGGGGAAGATTTTGGTTGGGGGTGGGGATTGGGGAACGCGGTGGGGATTGGGGACGGCATCTGCGGGACGCGATGGGCGTCGCTGCGGGACGCGTCGAGGAAGGAGGTGGTGGCGGGACGCGCCGCTGCAGGACGGGGATGAGGTGGCAGCGGCGAGGAGATGAGGGAGGGGGTGGATTTGGCCGCCGCCATGGCCATGGCCGTGCCATGCGGCTAGGTGGTAGGCGTCGAAGAGGGCGGAGCACAGTCACCGCCGCCGCGCCGGAATTGGTGGGAACGCCACCCTCGAAACCCTAGCCGTGGGAAGGGGTTGGGGATGAGCTACCGGGGCCGCGAGAGGCGGATCTGGCCGGAGGGGAGGGAAGAGCGGAGGCAGGGGAGCTCGGATCTGGGCTACGCGCCGGCGAGGCCCGCCGGAACACGCCGGAACAAGAGGCGTAGGTGGCGGCGGCAAGGGTTTCGGGGGAGGGATTGTGAGGGAGCGAGGGGCAGAGAAAGAAAGGAGGCAGAGAAAGAAAGGAGGCGGGGGGTGGATGGAAAACGTCCACGAGTAGAGCTTAGGTGGGCTCGGGGTTGGTGTGGTGGGCCGAGGACTGCCGTTGGATCCGCGAGCATCCGACGGTGTTCCATGCACGATCCGCGTGAGACGTCCACGGACCAATCAGAATGCAGTACCACGTTATGACCATTTAAATTGGTCATAGTTGACTAAAAATAGCGTGTTAAAATCATATCAGCTATTTTATGACCTGAGAAAATTCAAAAAGAAAATGAAAAACCTTGTCATTGTGTCACCAAATGTGAATAAGTTTTCAGGAAAACTAACAAACATGAAATAAGATAAATATCTTTAAAAATATGTCATGAGAAATGAGTTTTTTGGCAAAAAAAAAACATTTTCCAATTTCCGAGTGCCCAAAATGAAATTTTTTTGTGAAGGACCTACCATATATTTGTTGTAAAATTGGACCAAATCAATTTTCTAAAATACTAGGACATATTTAATGCACAATTGACAAAATTGTTGGGTGTAAAAAGTTTCGATCCACCTCTCGTGAAAAAGACAAATTTCCGCCGATTCAGCTGGAAGCGGGTCAAATTTGAACTGCAGCTGCCTCATAGTTTACTATTTATTTTTTCCAAAAATTATTTCTAGTTACATAAGTACCTATTTAATCATAGAAACACAAAAAAAATTCCAAGATTCAACCACTAGCTAGGAACGGTCATGCCCGCCGTTTTGACCGCATTTTGAAACGGGCATAAAAAATTCAAAAAAAATCAAAAAATTACAAAACCTTCGCATTGTGTCATTATATGTGGCCAAGTTACCAGCAAAAATTATAAACTTGTAATACGGCAATTATTTTAAAAAAGTGTTCTCAGAAACGAGCTATCAAGTGTGGAGATGCATGGCTTTCAACCCAAATGCTCAATCTTATGCCCACATTCATGACATAGTTTGCTCAAATGATCTTATATTGTGCATAAGGGTGCATCTTGGAATGACAAACAATGTTGCCTAAAGAAGTTTTTATTTTCTTTGGACGAAAAATTCATTTTCCATTTTCCGAGTGCCCAAAATGAAAAATTTTTGTGAAGGACCTACCATATATTTGTTGCAAAATTAGACCAAATCAATTTTATAAAATACTAGGACATATTTAATGCACAATTGACAAAATTTTTGGGTGTAAAAAGTTTCGATCCACCTCTCGTGAAAAAGACAAATTTCCGCCGATTCAGTTGGAAGCGGGTCAAATTTGAACTGCAGCTGCCTCATAGTTTACTATTTATTTTTTCCAAAAATCATTTCTAGTTACATAAGTACCTATTTAATCATAGAAACACAAAAAAAAATCCAAGATTCAACCACTAGCTAGGAACGGTCATGCCCGCCGTTTTGACCGCATTTTGAAACGGGCATAAAAAATTCAAAAAAAAAATCAAAAAATTGCAAAACCTTCGCATTGTGTCATTATATGTGGCCAATTTACCAGCAAAAAATATAAACTTGTAATACGGCAATTATTTTAAAAAAGTGTTTTCAGAAACGAGCTATCAAGTGTGGAGATGCATGGCTTTCAACCCAAATGCTCAATCTTATGCCCACATTTATGACATAGTTTGCTCAAATGATCTTATATTGTGCATAAGGGTGCATCTTGGAATGACAAACAATGTTGCCTAAGGAAGTTTTCATTTTCTTTGGACTAAAAATTCATTTTCCATTTTCCGAGTGCCCAAAATGAATTTTTTTTGTGAAGGACCTACCATATATTTGTTGCAAAATTGGACCAAATCAATTTTATAAAATACTAGGACATATTTAATGCACAATTTACAAAATTGTTGGGTGTCAAAAGTTTCGATCCACCTCTCGTGAAAAAGACAAATTTCCGCCGATTCAGTTGGAAGCGGGTCAAATTTGAACTGCAGCTGCCTCATAGTTTAATATTTATTTTTTCCAAAAATCATTTCTAGTTACATAAGTACCTATTTAATCATAGAAACACAAAAAAAATTCCAAGATTCAACCACTAGCTAGGAACGGTCATGCCCGCCGTTTTGACCGCATTTTGAAACGGGCATAAAAAATTCAAAAAAAATCAAAAAATTACAAAACCTTCGCATTGTGTCATTATATGTGGCCAAGTTACCAGCAAAAATTATAAACTTGTAATACGGCAATTATTTTAAAAAAGTGTTCTCAGAAACGAGCTATCAAGTGTGGAGATGCATGGCTTTCAACCCAAATGCTCAATCTTATGCCCACATTCATGACATAGTTTGCTCAAATGATCTTATATTGTGCATAAGGGTGCATCTTGGAATGACAAACAATGTTGCCTAAGGAAGTTTTCATTTTTTTCGGACGAAAAATTTATTTTCCATTTTCCGAGTGCCCAAAATAAAATATTTTTGTGAAGGACCTACCATATATTTGTTGCAAAATTGGACCAAATCAATTTTCTAAAATACTAGGACATATTTAATGCACAATTGACAAAATTGTTGGGTGTAAAAAGTTTTGATCCACCTCTCGTGAAAAAGACAAATTTCCGCCGATTCAGTTGGAAGCGGGTCAAATTTGAACTGCAGCTGCCTCATAGTTTACTATTTATTTTTTCCAAAAATCATTTCTAGTTACATAAGTACCTATTTTATCATAGAAACACAAAAAAAATTCCAAGATTCAACCACTAGCTAGGAACGGTCATGCCCGCCGTTTTGACCGCATTTTGAAACGGGCATAAAAAATTCAAAAAAAATCAAAAAATTGCAAAACCTTCGCATTGTGTCATTATATGTGGCCAAGTTACCAGCAAAAATTATAAACTTCTAATACGGAAATTATTTTAGCAAGTGTTCTCAGAAACGAGCTATCAAGTATGGAGATGCATGGCTTTCAACCCAAATGCTCAATCTTATGCCCACATTCATGACATAGTTTGCTCAAATGATCTTATATTGTGCATAAGGATGCATCTTGGAATGACAAACATTGTTGCCTAAGGAAGTTTTCATTTTCTTTGGACGAAAAATTCATTTTCCATTTTCCGAGTGTCCAAAATGAATTTTTTTGTGAAGGACCTACCATATATTTGTTGCAAAATTGGACCAAATCAATTTTCTAAAATACTAGGACATATTTAATGCACAATTGACAAAATTGTTGGGTGTCAAAAGTTTCGATCCACCTCTCGTGAAAAAGACAAATTTTCGCCGATTCAGTTGGAAGTGGGTCAAATTTGAACTGCAGCTGCCTCATAGTTTTCTATTTATTTTTTTTAAAAATCATTTCTAGTCACATAAGTACCTATTTAATCATAAATACATGGTTTTGTGGCGATACGTCGAGGTTTGGACGGTGGCCGAGGGCCCCAACTCTAGAGCACGTAAACTCGCATGCCCGCCGCGTGGTCACCGCGTGACCGTGGCGTTGCCATGTGTTCTGGGCGGCCTAGGAATGTCTAGTGGGTTGGGCACTCCCCAGGTAGGTGCTAGGAAGAAAATTACAACATAAGATTCTCACGAGGAGACCGATCGATGCTCAAACATGAATTAGCAGCCAAGTGTTTGATTAGCGGTACGGAAAATGCACATGGCTAATGGGCGTGAGTTTTGGCTGAGGATGATCAGTTACTGCCACGACGCGCCGGTACCTGCCGTCATTCAGGGACTTCGCGATCTCCGGGGACGAGGCCGTTGTCGCGGCGGCAGATGGATCCATCCTTGAGGACGACCAGCAGCCAAAGCGATTTGGGCCGTCGCGGCAGTTGCAGGATGCGAAGGGAAGGATGGCCGTGGATGAGGAGGTGGCGGCCGCCGCCATCCTTTTTTCTGGATCACAGTTTGGGTGCGGACTCCTAGCTCCCAGCCTGACCGCAGATCTATGAAGAAGAACGAAGAGAAACGGCGGAGACAAAGGCAGTCGAGGCTGGATAGAGGGAGAAGAACGAATTGGGGGAAGTTGATTTCTCCATGGAAGAGAAGGCGCTGGTTCGTGAGGTTGGTGGAAGAAACGAGAGAAAGAGAGAGAGAAAGAGGCCAGTGTTAGCACCGTTGGATGTGCCTGTATCGAACGGCTGCGGGGTTTGATCCGTGGGATGGCTGGATCAGCCAATCAGAGCGCAAGGTTTGCCCAACCCAGGATACATGCCTACTACTGAGAACCCTAGTGGACTTGTGTTCACTTCAGTCCAGCTTAATGAGGCCGGCCCCCCCCCCCCCCCCCCCCCCCCCCCCCCCCCCCCCCCCCCCCCCCCCCCCCCCCCCCCCCCCCCCCCCCCCCCCCCCCCCCCCCCCCCCCCCCCCCCCCCCCCCCCCCCCCCCCCCCCCCCCCCCCCCCCCCCCCCCCCCCCCCCCCCCCCCCCCCCCCCCCCCCCCCCCCCCCCCCCCCCCCCCCCCCCCCCCCCCCCCCCCCCCCCCCCCCCCCCCCCCCCCCCCCCCCTGAGGATAGATGAAAACTTTTTTTTTTGGCAATGATGAAATGTGAAATGTTTGCTACGGAAAATTCAAACTTATTTTTGCAACCTATCTGAGGAAAATGATAATAATATCTAAAAGAGGTAAATAAAATAGGTAATTTTTTAAGAAGTCATATTATAGGTTCATAAAGCTCAGCATGAAATTTTTGTAATTTTTCATGAAAGTTGGACTATGCATTGTTCACAAATCGATACATCTCTCGAGGTGTTTCACATGACTCAACGCAAGCTCTATAGTTTATGCACAACAAAGATTTTCTCTTGCTCGTATACACTTGAAACATGGGCACAACCTTAAATTCATCTTCTTATAATCAAATGTTTAACTTACATTTCCACTTGTTATGAAACTTTCTTTTTCTATTTTTTAAGTAACTTAAAAAAATATCTTATAGACCACAATGGATTTTTAACGGCAAGCTTTAAAAAAATGTAAATAAAGTCTAAAACACATGTGGCATGGTGTCATAATATACCATCTAAAGGCTGTGATAAAAAAATGAGAAGGTTTCGCTAAATTTTGGACGTACACTGCTTAGAAACCGCAGCATCTCACGAGGAAGAAACTTATCGTGCAGGAGTTTTAATCGTTTTTGAACCGATTTATTATTTTCCATAGTTTAAATAAATTTCGATGTGCTTGTTGAAAGTAATTTCAGTTTGAACTATATGTATCTCAAAGAAGGCATCTAAATGCAAGAAAATTCATATTTTCGGTACTCTTGTAGTTTTTTAGCTCCTATCCAGAAAATATATAAAAATAATAAATGTTTGCTTGGGGAAATTCAAACATTTACACACATCTTTATGTTTTTCATTTTTTACAAAATTTAATGTGGTATTAAATGAATTTCCGCCTATACTCATTAAGTTCCTAACCCTTCATAATATTCTTTTCGGGTTGCCCATCTTCACCTTGATTTACCGGTATAGTTTCTTTTTTGCATTAAATCAATTTATGCACTTTTGGTTAATTGAAAAAATATTTCCAATTTAAATGGGCCTAAATTCCCAGGCCCAAGCTCACATCGAACATTTTTTTGAATGGTAAAAAACATTTTGTTACCACGTGAACATTTTTTCTACATGGTATTAACATTTTTTTCTACGTGAGTAATTCCAATTAAGCTACTTGTATCTCAAATCAAGTTCAAAGTTTTCACAAATAACTACCTCTACTAATATTAAAACGGAAAGGTTTCTGCTCGTCCGTCATGTACACCACACCAAAAAAAAAAGAGCACATGAAAAGAAAACTGAAGCAAATCGGGAAAAGTAATAATAATATATAAACATGGTGTAAAAGTACTATAATTTTTGGTGGAATCGTATCATGGGTTCATAAGTTTGACATAATGTTGTTAGAAGATTTCACTAAAGTTGGACTATACATTGTTCACAAATGCATACATCTCTGAGGATGTTTCCTATAACTCAATGCAAACTTTCAAGTTTATACACACCAAAAATGGATTCCAAATCTCTATGGATTCATGAACACTTTTTAAATTCATGAACATTTTTTAAAATTATGAATGATCTGCTTAATTAATATACGTGGATTTGTTCATGAAAAAGTGATACCAAATAAAATTCTAATGTGTAAGAACCCAACGACATTAGTTTTGTATCACACTAAGTTTGATGGAAAGGGAGTGGAACATGGTGCATCTAAAAGCAATTTCACGACATACACTGCGATCCGAGTTCAGGTCCTAAATTCAGATTTCAATTTATACCGCTAACGGAAATGTTGATTATGTGCTCTAGGCGAGCATATATGCTCCCTTTACTTCATAAATTCTAAAACTGACTTGAGAAGTTAAAAAAAAATGGTGTATACATATTGGCACGAGTAGTGTGCGAGTAAGTTTTTTTTTAACGAGTAATTGATTTTCCCTTCTGTGTGAAGAAAAAAAAGTGCAGAGCCAGGGTAGCATTTTTAGATTCTGATAAAAAAAATGTTTGCATTTGTTATTTTTTCATGGCTCACATATGAGTTGCCTGTTTCACAAAACTTTGGAACTATAAACAAACTTGATTCATTTGTATGTGAGATTTTTTTTGATTCCTGAAAGAGTGAATTTTTTTTATCTAGGGGCCTTTACATTTTTTCTACAAAAACTATGTGGACATATCAATCTGAAGTTCTCAACACACAAAGCATTGATCCGTGAACATTTTTTTAAATAGTGAATATTTTTAAATGCATGAACATTTTTCGAACCCGTGAAGATTTTTTAAACTCACGACACTTTTTAAAATTTGTGAACATTTTTCCTAGTTCATGAACATTTTTTGAAAACACGATCATTTTTTTCAAATTCATAAATTTTTTTAAATCCACGAGCATTTTAACAAATTTGTGAACATTTTTCAAATTCATGTACATTTTCCTAAAAAGTGGTTTATTTAGAATTACCTAAATATATAAAGTCAAAGTAAAATGAAAATGAAAGGTTACCATATTTTTCGAGTACAGATTTAACATTTTCCAAATACACATTAAACAGTTTTCGAGTACACATTAAACATTTTTCGAGTACACATTGAACATTTTTAAAGTTTATGTTTTTATATGTATTACAAAAAAGTTCAACGTGTATTAAAAAATTACTATGTACAATTAATCTTACATTTCTATAGACTACACACATGTGTAACATTTTTAATAAATTTCTAAAAATAATTATTATTACACAATAAATTTTAATACAAGTTGAACAGTATACAATAATTGTGTGCTTTTGGTCCAGAATGAAGATATGAAATTTACACAATAGTTTTGAATACACGTTGAACTGTTTAAGTATACGTAAATTTTAGAAAAAGTTCATGTTTACCTCTTCAAGGTACACGATAATGAAAATAGAATAAAGATTTAAAATACACAATAATTGTATATTAATAATTATTGTATCTTTTTCATATGTGAAAAAAATAAGAAATAAAAATTAAACATTAACTTGGACAAAACAAAAAGAAAACGAGTAGAAAACTGCGTGGTTGGCGTACTGGACCGGCCCAAGTATATGCGGTGCTAGAGGCGTAATGTCTATATATATTTCTAGCTCATATTTAAACAGAAAGCACGACTTGACTTTGTGGCTAGCTCATTCGGTTAACTAACAGGAGGTCTCAGGTTCGAAACCACTTGGGCGCATTTATTTTGCTGTTGCTGTTATTTCTCTCTCAGTCATACTGACGTGGCATTGGTCTGGGCGCAATTATTTTTGTTGTTATTTCTCTCTTTATTGTAGGGTAACGCAGCAGAAAACAAAAAATTTTCAACCTACGCATCAGCCCAGGACCACTATGGAGACTGCATACAAGGTTTGATCATTTTCGTTACCGCCCCCCCCCCCCCCCCCCCCCCCCCCCCCCCCCCCCCCCCCCCCCCCCCCCCCCCCCCCCCCCCCCCCCCCCCCCCCCCCCCCCCCCCCCCCCCCCCCCCCCCCCCCCCCCCCCCCCCCCCCCCCCCCCCCCCCCCCCCCCCCCCCCCCCCCCCCCCCCCCCCCCCCCCCCCCCCCCCCCCCCCCCCCCCCCCCCCCCCCCCCCCCCCCCCCCCCCCCCCCCCCCCCCCCCCCCCCCCCCCCCCCCCCCCCCCCCCCCCCCCCCCCCCCCCCCCCCCCCCCCCCCCCCCCCCCCCCCCCCCCCCCCCCCCCCCCCCCCCCCCCCCCCCCCCCCCCCCCCCCCCCCCCCCCCCCCCCCCCCCCCCCCCCCCCCCCCCCCCCCCCCCCCCCCCCCCCCCCCCCCCCCCCATTTCGCTGGGAGGGAGAGAGAATGCCAGATCATGCATGGCTTGTGTGAGAGCTAGGATGAGCAAATGGCAGCCCACATCTCCTCTATTTATAGGAAAACCAAGGGGTAGGGTAGTTTTACAAAAACCCACTCCCACCTGGAAAAAAGGAGTCCTTCCCCCCCCCCCCCCCCCCCCCCCCCCCCCCCCCCCCCCCCCCCCCCCCCCCCCCCCCCCCCCCCCCCCCCCCCCCCCCCCCCCCCCCCATGTGGTGTCATGCCCTCCTTTCCCTTCTAGAATCTTTTTGGCATATTCCATAAAGATGCTTTTTCAAAAATATCCAAAAAGCGCTTTCACTATTCATGATGACATTTTTCAGCGTCCGTTCGAACTGAAAATATTTATGTGGGTTTAGAACATTTCCAGTACCCACCAAAATAATTTTCAACGCGTTCTGGAATAATTCCAGTTTAGTGATTTCATCTGCGAAAAGCATCTGAAGCGGTTCCGGCAGCCCCGGAACATTTCCGGTTTTTCTTCCAGAAAATTCCCAGAAGTTTCCAGAATGATTCTGGCATCCTCCAAGAATTATCAGGCATGTGCCGAAACCATTTTGACTTAATAGTATCCCCTGAAACAACTTTTCAGTTTCACCGGAACTCATCCGGTGACCTCTCTCTGCGGAACTTTTCCGCTGTCCGAAACTTTTCGGTGTCCGAAACTTTTTCGGTGATTTTCTCTCAGACTCCCTGTCTAGTATTCAGCAGATAGATGACCCTTAAGCGTGTGACCCTATAGGTTCGGTGAAGTATAGACATGACACGGAACCCCTTCCGATCAATGATCAACATCGGAGCCGTGGACACCCATATTGACCCCTATACCCACACGAATGAATATTCGAGTGAACCTACAGTTGCCGTGTGCTATTCCTGTTGCTTCGCGATATGTTACAAATACCCGAGGTGAGATTTATGCATCCCCGTGGATCAACAACTTGTCCACTATGCAAGTTCCCTCGTTACCGGTATTGTTCTCTTTTCTCGTTTCCGTGTTCCGGCATCCCCGTGATCAAATCACAAAGTGTCTGGCCAGACGATGATGGATACCGTAACACCGAGAGGGCCCAGAGATATCTCTCCATCGTCGGAGCAGCAATTCTCAATCTTGAGCTATCAAGTCCCTTGACATACTTTTCCATGAACCCGTAAGCCCCCCCCCCCCCCCCCCCCCCCCCCCCCCCCCCCCCCCCCCCCCCCCCCCCCCCCCCCCCCCCCCCCCCCCCCCCCCCCCCCCCCCCCCCCCCCCCCCCCCCCCCCCCCCCCCCCCCCCCCCCCCCCCCCCCCCCCCCCCCCCCCCCCCCCCCCCCCCCCCCCCCCCCCCCCCCCCCCCCCCCCCCCCCCCCCCCCCCCCCCCCCCCCCCCCCCCCCCCCCCCCCCCCCCCCCCCCCCCCCCCCCCCCCCCCCCCCCCCCCCCCCCCCCCCCCCCCCCCCCCCCCCCCCCCCCCCCCCCCCCCCCCCCCCCCCCCCCCCCCCCCCCCCCCCCCCCCCCCCCCCCCCCCCCCCCCCCCCCCCCCCCCCCCCCCCCCCCCCCCCCCCCCCCCCCCCCCCCCCCCCCCCCCCCCCCCCCCCCCCCCCCCCCCCCCCCCCCCATAGCATTTATTATTGCCTCTAGGGCATATCTCCTACATCTATCATACTAACATGTGGGACCCACACTCAACTGCAAGCTGCGTGGCAACGGTCAGGGCACCTCGCATAGCGTGGGATGTAGCGAGGACTGACAAGTGGGCCAAAGAAGGAAAAACGCATGACACATCAGCATGAGCCATCCGTGATGGTCCGGATGGTGTATAAAGAAAAAAAAAGTAGGCTCAGCTGCTCATTTCATGACGGTTTCCGTGACGGTTCCTTTGTGTCCGTCATAAGGAGGGCTACCGTTTTGCGGCCCATTCTCATCTTGCTGATCCGTGACAGTTTCCATGACGAACTAGAGAAAATGTCATCGATGGAACCATATCTGTGACGGATTCCGAGAACGTCACCAGAAATCCATCATGGATTAACAGGTTTCTTGTAGTGGTGTTTAGGAGACTCTTGTCCGGTATGAGCACGGAGAGGCTACTGGAGGCGTTCGACTTCATCCGGTGCAAGGCTAGGGCCAAGTGTGGTGTCGTCGACACGTCCGGTGCCGGTAATGAAACTACAAACCTACTTGTCACCATTCTCTTCCGCACGGGCGGCCGGTCCTTCAAGGACGAGGCTGGTGTCGAGCAGGTGTTCCGCAAGGAGTGCACGCGCGTAGCCGGGCCAAGCTACGTGCTGACCGTCGCACATTCGGACAACCTGACCTTCTGCGATCAGGTACCTAATTTTACTGACTCAAACATCACAACCACATCCACATATATAGCAGCATAGTGCTACGCATGTATGGTTTTCTGATCTCTTCTTAATTTGGTATGGTGAAAACAAAGGTGAGGTTGTTGAGCAGGACAGACGTGTTCATCTCGGCGCACGGGGCACATATGACGAACCTGCTTTTCCTGGATCGAAACAGCAGCATCATGGAGTTCTACCCGATGGGGTGGAGGCAGCGGGCGGCGGGCGGGCAGTTCGTGTTCCGGTGGATGGCGAGCCGTGCAGGGATGCGGCACGAGGGCTAGTGGTGGGACCCTGCCGGTGACCCGTGCCCCGATGGCAACCCGGACATCTTCAGCTGCTACAAGAACCGGCGGATCGGGATGGACGAGGCCGCCTTCACCGAGTTCGCGGCCAAAGTCTTCATTGCTAACAAGGAGTGCAAGTCGGCGAAGGCGCAACGAGGGCAAGAAGCGGGAACTAATTGCAAATGCAGCTAGCCCTCCCTCCCTATGTTTTTGTGGTAATTAAGAACAGGAAGAGTGGAAATAACTAAATGTGCACAGCCATTAAAATAGGTAGCTACTAGCTAGACACAAATTAACATCAGCGACGTCAAAACGTATGATGAACCAGGTGTGTGCATGAAACTCCGAACACATAAAAAGCTCAAGCAATTGCGGCGAGCTTCACTCTCTAAATCCTTCAGATATATGGCATATTCATCCATCCATGGTCCAGATCTGGGCTGAATCACTGAGTCTTCTAGATGTATCATGAATTTCATCCATCCACCGACAAGAACAACATATAAACGGTGTCTGCAGGTGTATCTTTTAGATGTTCTATTCTGGACCATGAATGATTCAACTACTTTAATCCAAAAGTATAAGCTAACATTAGTGTCAATCTCGGCTAGAACCCTATTAGGCCTAATGTATTTTATCTAACTACTAATAGATGTGCCTGATTGCTTTCTGTTGGTTGATTCGGTATTAAGATACCGATCACCGTAAGTTCTTCACAATCACCTTCAGGCGAGTGCGAATCGCCTCGTTTATCCCAAAAATCGTGTTTCGTTGACGATCAATGTAAAAGCCTAATCAAGTTTCCATGGCTCGGTTCACGAATCATGACACAATGTAGGTAATTTCTTTCAAATGGGGCTCGCACTGAGTAATGAATTTTCCCCTCATTTTACGAATCTCCAATCTCTGAAACCCTACACCATTTCCCAGTCTGAAAATTCAGAGGAAGAGGGTTGGAGTAACTACCAGAAGGTGAGGGCAAGAAGTGGGAACTAGTTGCCAATGCAGCTAACCAGCTCTCCCTCTATTTTTATTGCAATTTAGAACAGGAAGAGTGGAAATAACTAAATGTGCACAGCTACTAAAATAGTTAGCCAGCACAAGGACGAAACATATGATGAATTTGCTGGTAAGAGATCGAGTCTGGTTAATTAAAGGAGAAATTAGCCAGGCGCGTGCATGATACTCGAAATGCATAAAAAACTCAAGCAACTGTGATGAGCCTCATTCTGTAAATCCTTCAGATGTATGGCAGTTTCATCCATCCACCGATGGGAATAACATACAAACGGTGTCTGCAGGTCAGCAGGTGTATCTTTGAGATGATTATGATGCAAGTACTTTAATCCTAAAGTAAAAGCTCATATTAGTGTCGGCCTCAGCTAGAACCCTATTAGGCCATGTTACTCCCTCCGTTCCATATCAATTGTCGCTCAAACGGTAGATACATCCATTTGAGCGGCAATTAATATGGGACGAAGGGAGTATCTAACTAAGCGATAGGCCTAATTGCTTTCGGTTGCTTTATTTAGTATTAAGAATTTAAGATGCCGATCACCGTAAGTTCTTCGTAACCACCTTGCTAGTGCAAATAGCCTAGTTTATCCCAAAAATCATGTTTCGTTGACGATCAATGTAAAGTCCTAAAAAAGTTTCCATGGCTCAGCTCATGAATCATGACACAATGTAGGTAATTTCTTTCAAATGGGGCTCGCCCTGACTAATGAAATTTCCGCCAATTTTACGACCCCCAGTCTCCCAAACCCTACACCATTTCCCAAACTGAAAATCCGGAGGAAGAGGGTCGGAGGGACTTACCAGAAGGTGTCGCGTGGCCCCCTTATCGTGCTCGCCAGCTCTCCCTCACGCTCCCGGCCGGTGCCCTGCCGTCCTTGGTCTCGGGCCGTACGAAGCCGGCAACGGCGCATCCTCCCCGCCAGCCTCGTGAACAAGGTCGCGGCGCGGTCGGGCGAGTTCGACGGAGCCGCGCGCCGGCGAACAGGCCAGCAGTGCCGCCATGGTTCCCGGCTAGCCGCCGTTGCTTCTCATGCCACAGGTGCCGGGAGAATCGAGGACAGACGAGAGAATGGGCCAGGCTTCGATCGGCTCGCCGGCTGAGCCAGGTTCTTTTTTCCTCATGGGCTCATGGCCGAGGCCTGCTTTTGGGCCAGAATGAAATTTTGGGCCTTTTCTATTTCCCAACATGAATCCCTAACTTACCTATAGAAAATAATGATTCTCAAAAAAAAACATACAGAAAATAATGATAATATAACAATACGAATGTTTTCTGATGCAATTCTAGTGAAAGTGATTTTTAATGTTTAAATAGTTCTCCCTGCTTTTAAAGGTTTTACTATGATAATTCTTTATCCACTCTTAGACAGAAAATGCCCAACATCCTGTGACTAGTAATGTTTAAGTTTTTGGATAAATAAAATTTAAATTTTATTTAGGAAGTTGTAGTGCGCATTTGCTTGTTTGGACAAAAGTAGCCCCGCGGCTGGACATGGGCGGAGGACAGCCTCCTCTGCATGCTGGAGTGTGCGTGGTTGCGCTTTGTACATGGGACTGGAGAGAGTTGATGGAGGGCTATAATGGTCCAAAGTACATGTGCCAGCACATGCATCGGTATTTTTTTTTTTTGCGAAATACATGCATCGGTATTGCAGCTCAACAAATCACGCAAGAATCAGGAATGGAGGGAGTATCAACATTGATGAATTTGATATCGATGATCTGCATTTTAGATCATATTAATGTTCTAAAATGTTGCTAATCTAGAGAATAATTTTGGAAATTAGGATACGTGAAGAGTAGCTGATCCCACACCACGAGCACAACATATGGTCTACAATGTGCTAATCCAAGTCTTGTTCTTGGGGTGCATACTTTTCTTATACATAAGTTATTCTGAAATTTCTTGCGATTACGACGCTCAACCATACAATGATAAAATGAAAGTACAGGGATTAAATGAGGCATTAATCAAAGCATGACCATCTGATCAGTGCACCATGACTTCTATCAAAGACTTGCTCAAGGAAAAATTCAACTTGAGCCTCCTTCCTTGGGATGCATACTTTTCTTATGCAGAAGCTATGACTGAAATTCCTTGCAATTAGGACAATCAACCATACTCTGATCATGGTTTTAAATTCCAGTTTCAGAAATATTTCAAACATTGTCAATTGGTTTTCATTTCGGCCGAAGGACTGAAATTTCCAAATGAATTGGACCGAATCCAATAAAATATTTTGAAAATACTGAAAATAATTTAACAAATATTTGAATTTGTGTGTACTGTTGAAATTGCTGAAATATTTTGACCGAAAGGCAATTATTCCAGTATGTACCAAAATTAATAAAATTTCTGAAATTTCAGCGAAACTACACCGAAAGTGAGAGCCATGACAATGATACAATGAAAGTAGTGAACTTAAAAGAGGCACCAATCAAAGCATAACCATCATATCAGTGCAGCATGACTTCTATGAAAGACTCGCTCAAGGTACAGTTCAACTTGAGCCTCCTCACTTGTGATGCGTACTTTTCTTATACACAAGTTATGGCCGTAATTTCTTGAGATTAGGACACTCAACCATATAGTGATACAATGAAAGCAGAGGAATTAAATGAGGCACTGATAAAAGCATGACCATCAGATCAGTGCGCCATGACTTTCTACCAAAGACTTGCTCAAGGAATAGTTCAACTTGAGCCTCCTTCCCAGATCAGGGATGGAGTAATTTCTACAGAGACACCTCTTCTTAGATTCTTCCAGTTGTAAGTCTGCCAAGAAGCCATCCAGCTCTAATACTGCCTATACCACTGGCAAGCGCAATCACTCATTTTTCTATTTGCACGGATAAAGTGGTGTATGCTGCCGAGCTTTCGAGGTTATGTGCAATTTTGCGCTAAACAGTGTGCAGTGGCTAAACGGGCATTTAGGTGAATGTTTCTGATACCCAAAGAACTATTTCCTCCGTCCCATAATATAAGAGCGTTTTTTACACTAGTGTAGTGTAAAAAACACTCTTATATTATGGGACGGAGGGAGTAATAAACACACAATTTGACTGATTAGTAGTGTGCGATCATTTGCTGTGCTATTTTGTTAGAGTTAACCTTGTTGTGTAGGTCTAGTCTCATGTTTATTTGTGTTTGCATGATATTAGTTGTAGTAGTCGACAAAGTTCTAGCTAGTTGTATGCTCGGAGTTGTGGCAGCAGCCAGATCGGCAAAGAGCACAACACAGAGATAGAGTATGTGTAGTGCAGCGAGCGGATCGGCAGCCATCAGTCGAGTGATGCATGCAGGTATTGTCAGGCTTAGTCAGGTATGAGCCAACATGTTGATTTGGCTGGGTCGTGCGGCCGTTATGGGCAAGCGCAAAACGTGTGCATGCACATAGCTAGTGGAGTAATAATCGGATCAAGCAACTGGCTTGACCATGCATGTGTAGGGGCGTGTGTGCATGCTAGGCAATAGGTTAGTGGCATAGTGCTTGGGTGTGGGTGTGTTGGACGTGTGAGTCTGGCTACTTAAGCCATGTAATCCAGTTCATTGTGAGTGAAAAGAAATACAAGAGAAAAGGCACTATGTGTGTGTGCCAAAGTGTGTGTATCTTCTTCTTCCTTGAGCTTGTGTGCGTGAGTCTTCTTCCTTCTTCTGGGCAAACCCAACATATTCAACACTGGTGACTTTGCGCTCTTTAGCTGTGCCAGATTTATTATTCTGCCAAAATGGAGATTTATTATCCTGCCAAACCGTGATCATGCATGCCATTTAGGACACCACCAGGAGCACGAGTGAAGGTCATTTTACAGCTAAATGGCAATTGGCACATACAATTCGTCCAGTTGCTTCTCGTGGGTTTTCATAACCCTGCTGCGCAAAAATGGGATATGCATTTGAAATAGATGTCCGAGTTATTACGTATATCATGATCGATACAGAAATCGATCGAGTTATCTGTTCTTTTACCCAAGAAAAAGTATTTCTATTTTCCATGTCCAATCGCAGATCCCAGAATTTCTACAATAAATTAGATAGGTAGCTAAGCTAATCTAGTTCCCTATACACGAATCTGTTGTCATTCTACTGCAACAGTTGTACTGCAATGATGAATACCTTAAAGTAGGTATAAGCATCCGCCACCACATGAGCATCCACGGCTGCTACCAATATCTTCTTGGTCATCATGTAGGCTAGCAGTACGAGAGCAGGAGCCCATGGACTTGATCTTTCTGGCACCAGCTCTAACCGTGTGGTGAGTGTTGAGAACGATACCTTGGAGGCAGCCCCTGTCATCCACGTTGGCTGATGCGTGGTAGGTGCCGTCCAGCACGTCCTGGATGCGGAAGTAGTCCAGCTCGTCGAGCGCGTCGTCCGCAACATATGCCAGCTGCCGCAGTTTGTGCAGCAGCTCCATGAGCGCAGGGTTGGTAATGTCCCTGCCCTGGCCCTGTGCATTGTTGAGCATCCCCTGGGCGTAGAGCAGCTGCATCTACGCCGATGTTGGGGCCGAGCCCCGTGCTGGCAGCCCACGCCTCCAGAAGGCCATCCGTGACAGGGGCCAGCGCCTTGGTCACTACTGACCAAGCTGCACTGACGGCGACCTGCATAGTCGTGCGTGCTGATTGATGCACAACTGGAATCAACAACTTGGAGCACCTGCACATGAAATAAGTAACCCGCTGGTTTGCAGTTAATTAGCCACTGGCAGCGGGTAATAATAAAGATATCCTTATATGTAGGTTTTCCAGCCGAACTGAAAAAATACAAACACGCACACGAGATTGGATCGAGGGAGAGAGAGATTTGACGCCGCAACACAACACAGCTTTATTTTTTGGTTCGCATCTTTGCTTCTATATATCAGAGTTTACACGACTGACTCGGCCGCCTTGGCGTCCAACATGGAGTGAGTTCAACATGCAGCCCCAATACAAGGCCACTTGGATTACAAAGTCCAGTTTAAACTCAACTCCAAAACGAATAGTGTGTAGTACCGGGCCAGAGTAAACTATTTTTTGGAGAATAGCATTTTGCTTTTTACACATTTGCCGGTTTTGACGTATTTCCCTAAGAAAACATGGTTTAATATATTCACCTCCCTATTCTAATTGAATCAGCAGTGCTCCAAAATAAAAATTAAGTATGTAGTAAAACTTAAAAACCAGGATGAAAGAAATATTTTTAAGATTTTTTTAAAGAAACTTAAAAACAGGACCGTCACCAAAAAAACTAGAATGTATATGAATATTTCCCTTAAAGTTCTGCCTGAGAGCTGTATATAAGCTTCATGTTGGCTGTTTTGCATCTGTTTTCAAACGGCTAGTCAGCTATTGAAGAACACTAGATTATATTCGATGGTAGGGGCACCTAAACTGAAGTGTGCCACTGTGCCTATGTCGTCTTTGGCTCTCATTGACACACACAAGAAACATCTAGGTAAAAGAGCAAACAAAGCAAGATAAGGTAATGGCATAGTGGAGTGAAATATCTACCTGTCCGATTGAGATGTTTCCTTCAATTATTCCCTGTTTGGTGGCTCTAGAACACTCTTGAAGTCTTGAATGAGCTGAGCCGAGCCACGAGCGAATTTTGGATGCGGGTCCCTTCTGCTTCCTGACATAATTTAGGACCATTTATTATCTTCATTTGTGAACTATACTTTCCTCATAATAACATCCACTAAATGCAAGTTGCAACACACCTAGCTGTGAGAGACAGATCTTGGTTGGCCCTTTCTCGAGGGCAAACACTGGATAGATATCCCTTGCTGTCTGAGAAATAACAGTGAGCAGCGAGCGAGACCCTTGAAGCTAGAAGTGATGAAGATACGGCGAGCAAGATCTATATGCGGTAGTCATCAATAGTATTAGTCCTCTTTATTACAGGGTTCCTTTTATGCATGAACGATCCCATGCTAAAAAGGATGGATAATCAGATTCAGTCACTAGGGACCAGCAACAAATCCAAATGAAAAAAGTGGCTTGCAAACAAGAAGACAGTGCACACAAAATTGGCTTGAAGTGAAATCGATGTAGTATTACCTTTAACACACACCAAAATTCAAACGGAAACGCACAAACAAGATGATCTCTTTGGAGAAGGAAGAAACATAGCAAGAGTAGGTGTGGTGGAGCTGAAACCAATTAAGTATAGCTTGAAAATCAACTGGAGAGATGAGACGGATCTTGGTCAGCCCTTGTTATAGAGCAAAAACTATACAGATCTCCCTTGCTCTCTGGGAAGTAGTTGCAGGTTTCAGTGGCTTGAGCTGGTACTGAAAACAAGGATGCGAACAAAATTACTTCTCTTTATTACTACCTTTCACATATCAACAGCACATGCTAAAAAATGGTTCACGCACGTCGCCACCACGGAAAAGAAGGATAATCGGATTTCACTCATTAAATACTATATTAACAATTACATTTAGAAAGAAAATGCGGCTTGCAAACAAAAATGGAGGAGATCATCAATTTTAGAGAGAAATAAATATAGGTAGAGTAGTGTGGTGGCGTGGTGGGGCTGGAATCAGTTACGTACCTTCAATAGACTGGAGATGAGAGACAGATCTGGCCGGCGGCGAAGTAGGAAGCCAGAGCAAGAGCATCTAGAACCTCCGCCATAGGTAGCAGGGTTCGCTCGCACGTGAGCTTGTACTGGAAACAAGGATGCAAATAAAAATTTATCATTGGTATTACTACCTTTTACACATCAACAATCCCATGCTAAAAAGAAGGATAGTGAAAATGAGGTACTAGAGACTAGCAACAATTCTAATGGAAAATGTGGCTTGCAAACAGGAAACATTGCCTTGAAATAAAACCGAGGCGTAGATCCTCATATCTTCTAGAGAAAAAAACATAGATAGGGAAAGTGTGGTGGAGATGAAATCAATTAAGTGTACCATGAAAATCAACCACGGATACGAGAGACGGGTCTTGGTTGGAAGTTTCGGTGGCTTGAGCTGGTACTGAAAACAAGGATACAAACAAAATTAGTCATCTCTATTACTCACTGAAAAATTAGTACGCTATAGCGTCGCTAATAGCACGCAAATGGCTTATTTTAAGTGGTTGAGTTATTTTGCATAGCGCGCTATTTATTCATAGCTATTACTCTTGCGATCCAATATTCTTCTCTCTATAATATTGTTCAGCGAAGAGACGCTTACGTTGCAACAGTACTACAGTCAAATCCTCTTAATATTCAATTCAGGAGGACGCTAGTGGGAAACCGTTGGGAAGCTTGGCTCCATCTTGTGAGAAGATTGATGGATGTCCAACTTTCTCAACAGCCAGATCAGCTACGCTGGAAACTAGCTAAGAATGGGGAGTTTTTGGTTAAATCCATGTATTTTGATACTATCAACGCTAGCGTTATTCCTAGTTCGTAACATGTTTGGAAAGTCAAAGTGCCTTTAAAAATCAAAGTGTTTATGTGGTTTGTCCACAAACAGGTCATCTTAACTAAAGACAATTTGGCGAAACGAAACTGGACGGGTTCTAAAAGATGTAGTTTTTGTGATAGTGATGAATCAATCAGACACCCCTTTCTTGATTGCCCTTTGGAAAAGATTTTGTGGAGGTCGGTCCACATAGCTTTTAATATAACTCCTCCGAATTCCATCAACACGTTATTTGGGACGTGGCTAGATGGGATTGACGTAGTAACAGCGAGACATATCCGTGTAGGAGTATGTGCTTTACTATGGGCAATTTGGAACTGCAGAAACGATTTAATTTTTAACAGAACAGCAAATATTCATTTTTTGCAGGTATCTTCAGGGCCACTACACTCATCCGTATGTGGTCGCTACTCACTCTGACGAAGGCCAGGGAGCATTTGGTTACTGGTTCTATCCGATGGGAGACGGTAGCACGGGCTATCTTCAACCGGTTTGGATGACGGTCATGTAATAGGATAGGTGTTTAGTTTCCTATCTGTTTTTTGCCTGCCGGTCGTGGCTGTGCTGTTTTTTGTTTTCATGCTCTTTGTTGAGCACCTGTTCTTTGTTTGAGATTACGAGACTTTTGTTGGACCTTTTGATTATCAATAATATGACCGTATGCATCTATCTGATGCAGAGGCCGGGGCAAACCCCCTTTTCGAGAGAAAAAACCGGCTGGAGAGATGAAGAGTGACGGATCTTGGTTCGCCCTTAATTTGCTCCAGAGCAGAAGCCAGCGGGAGATATGTATAACCGGCAGGCAGTCATCAACGCTCCTAGTACCAAACAGTACAATGATAGTTCAGATCCGGAGGGGCCGGGACGCGCGCACCTGTCGAGCAGTGGACGGTGGAGGTGTCACCGCTAGGCGCTGATCGCCTATGTGATTCTTGGCCGACCGGTCGCCGGCATTCACAGTCGGAGGGGGTCGGCACTGGGCAGTGCGACGCTACCTGTCGAGCAGGGCACGGTGGAGGGTTCATAAAATTTATGCGTCCTTGACATGAGCTCAGGTAATACAAGTTCATAAAATTTATAACATCTTAGTAAGCATAATCCTTGACATGAGCTCAGGTCAACTTTTCAACTTGGAAGATGCAACCCAAACGCACGAATATCCTAGTATTGAAAGTTGAGTAAACCATTTGACCGCCATGTTTATCTTTAGAGTTACCGGCGATAAATAGAATTTAGACCACGCCATGGTGTCTGCAAATGCAAGCACGCCGTGATGATTGAGGATGTTGCTTCCCCGGTGTAGAAAAGGACACATTGATCACCTTAAATACAATTCCTCCCCATGCCAGTCGTAAGTACTCCCTCCGTTCCCTTATGTAAGGTGTATTATTTTCGGCACGGTGACCAAGGCGCATAATTATAGACGCGTTAGGAAAAAATTTACCCTTGGCAAATTTGTTGATTAGTGTCAAGTAAATCAATGAGTCGAGGAATGTAAGAGATGCATGCAATCTAGAGAGAGATAGTTTCCTTCTTTTGATACAAGGATAGATAGAAAATCAGAAGAGAGACTTTCCTCTTTCTGGAGGGATAAAGTGGGAATTATTAGGATTTAGAATAAATGCACCTTACACTGTGGAATTCTGTCAAAAAGCAAATACACCTTATATAAAAGAATGGAGGGAGTATATACTCAATGATTATGTGTGCTTAGCTCACAAGGGTAGTGGACCGTCCTTATTCCCAACAAGGACTTGTGATAGACATCCTTACTGTGACGATACTCCTTATACTCCCCACCATGGTACTCTATTCGACGATATGGCGAATTAGAATCACTGATTCGTGACCCATAGAGTACCACTGTATTCCATGGTCTCGCAACCGGGCTCACCAGTAAGGCACACACACTAGTTAGTGTTTATGAAAAAAAATCAAATAACGCAAACTTTCATATCTTATAAACATTTCTGACCAATTACATTAACATTTTTATTACCATTTTATTAACATATATTGAAAATCTTCCTGAATATTTTTTTAAAAACAAGGGAAAATATTCAATGCCGTGATTATTTTTGAATGCCGTAGATATTTTTTAAATAAGCAAACAATTTATAAACACCTCATGAACAATTAAATAAATGTGATGAACAAGTTTTTGGAGGTGTGAACATTATTCAAAATGTCACGGACATTTTTTTTGAGTTATCTGTTCATTATCTTTTAAATTGTGTAAATATATTTTATATGTTTCATGAACATTTTTTAAGCACGGTCAACATTTTTCAGGGTTCAGATCCACGACGCGTGCAGAGAAGGGAATATGATTCTACTGTTCACTGTCACTGCGCTTGATCCATACTGCGAACAGAGCGAACCAACTCTGAGCTGCTACTAGCGAAGAAAGACCACCGTAGGCACGGCCGATCTGTAGCTGCGTTCAGTGTAACAATGCTTTGACTTACTTGGATTAATTCTCTTTCCAGGGAATCTGTCGGTCGATCGTGATTTGACCTCGAAGGTATGATCCGCGGCCTCGCATCGATTTGTAGCTTTTTCAGTGCATTAGTGCTTGGACTAGTGGCTTACTTCGATTAATCCATCTTTTTTCAGGGTGTAAAGTGTAGACTGAAGACGCAAATCTCGTTGCTTATTACTGTCAGTACATTAGGCGGCCTGACCACCACACAGAGTTGACAGAGCTAGCACAGGGTCATGGAGGCAGCTCTCGTGAGTGTGGCGACAGGGGTTCTGAAACCCGTCCTGGGGAAGCTGACCGCCCTGCTTGGCGATGAGTACAAGCGTTTCAAGACAGTTCACAAGGAGATCAAGTCTCTCACCCACGAGCTCACCGCCATGGAGGCTTTTCTCCTCAAGATGTCGGAGGAGGAGAATCTGGATGCGCAGGATAAGGCATGGATGAATGAGGTACGAGAGCTGTCCTACGACATGGAGGATGCCATCGACGATTTCATGCAAAATGTCGATGACAAAGACGCTAAGCCAGATGGCTTCATGGAGAAGATCAGGCACTCATTGTTTTTTCGAAAAGGGGGTTATCCCCGGCCTCTGCATCAGCACGATGCATACGGCCATAATTATTAATAATAAGCAAAAGGTTCAACACAAGTCTCCATGTCTCGATCAAAAAACGAAAAAGGCTCACAAAGAGCTAAAAAGTAATAGAAAAGCCACAACCGGCTGGCATAAAAAGATAGGATCACTAATTGCCTATCCTATTACATGACCGCCATCCAAACCGGTTGAAAATAGCCCGAGTTACCATCTCCCATCGGGTAGATCCAGTAACCATACGCTCCCTGACCTCCGTCGAAGTGAGTAGCGACCACATACTGATCAACGCAGTGGCTCGGAAAATAACCTGCAAAAAATGAATATTTGTTGTTTTGTTAAAGACCAAATCATTTCTGCAGTTCCAGACTGCCCATAATAAAGCACATACTCCTACACGAATGTGTCTCGCTGTTTCGGAATCTATCCCGTCTAGCCACGTCCCAAATAACATCACTAGTAGAAAACAGGGCTTTGGTTGGGGCTTGGCCAGCCCATTAGTCCCGGTTCTGTCACGAACCGGGACCCATGGGGGCATACGTCCCGGTTCGTGCGCCCACGGGGCCGGCCGGGCCTCGGGAGGCATTTGTCCCTGTTCGTGTGGACCCATTTGTCCCGGTTCTAGGCACGAACCGGGACCAATGGACCTCGCTCCTGGCCCATAGCCATTGGTCCCGGTTCGTGCCTAGAACCGGGACGGAAGGGGGCCTTTAGTCCCGATTCCTGCCACAAACCGGGACCAATGAGTTGCCTATATATACCCCTCGCCCGCGAGCAGAACACTCCACAGTGCTCTGTTTTTTCTGGCCGGCGAGGGAAGAGCTTTGTGGTGCTCTAGCTCACCTCCTATGCACATGAGGTGTTCGATGAAATGCCCGAGCCACACTAGTTAAGCTTTCTCCTCTCGAAGCTCGACCTCCAAGCTCCATTTTCCCCGAGATTTGTCTAGGTTTAGCGGTCCGTCACGTCCCGTCCCCGTCTTCACCGCCGTCGATCGCCCGCGCCGATCTCGTCGCCGGCACCACCGTGGTGAGCCTCTTGTTCTTATCTTCTTCTGAAAGAAAAAAAGTCTTACTTTAAATAGATACTTGTCTAATTTTCTTACTTTTATTATTGCTTGTTATTATATAGTGCGATGGTTTTGGTATCCGCCCCCGTCGGCCCTCGTCCTGTCTATGATTCGGATGTGGTATATATTATCTTTTATAGCTATTTGGTTCATTTAGTGTTTATGACAATTATGCCCATCAAGTTGACATAGATTTTATTTATCTAGGAGGTAGTTGAACCGGAAATTCCAACCGACCCTATTGTCGAGAGGTTAAATTTAGTTGAAGAAGAAAACAATTATTTGAAGGAAAAAATAAAAAAATTGAGGAGGAGAAGATGATATTGGAGTTGCATGTTGCGGATGTCGTCGATGATCACAAGATCAAGATGGACGCAATGCGGTTGAAGATTAGAAAGATTAGAAAATATGCCATTCATACCGAGGCTTGGTATCATTATGCCGTTGGATCAATTGTTACCTTGGTTGTGATTATGATCGCATTTGTTGTTGCATTGAAAGGTTTTACATAGTTTTAATGTATGGTTTAATTAGATGCTCTGGAGAGCTATATGTTGTTCAATGAGAACTATGTATGTACTTTGGTTTTAATGTGATGAAGAACTTCTATTAATTTGGTCACTTATCTATCCATGTGAATCTGTAATGGTTTTTGACACACATAATTATATGTAATGCATGCAGATGAACCGGCAATGGATGTACGGTGACAGACACACCTCCGAGTACGTTAATGGTGTGCATAATTTTCTCGAAGTGGCTGAGGCAAACAAGCAGAATGGTTTTATGTGCTGTCCATGCCCTATATGTGGGAATACGAAGTCTTACTCTGACTAGAAAATCCTTCACACCCACCTGCTTTATAAGGGTTTCATGCCACACTATAATGTTTGGACCAGGCACGGAGAAATAGGGGTTATGATGAAAGACAGCGAAGAAGAAGAGGACGATGACAACTATGTGCCCTCGGAATACGGTGATGCTGCAACGGGGGAAGCTGCTGAAGATCAAGAGGAACCAGACGATATTGTGCCCGATGATGATCTCCGCCGGGTCATTGTTGATGCAAGGACACAGTGCGAAAGTGAAAAGGAGAAGCTGAAGTTCGATCGCATGTTAGATGATCACAAAAAAGGGTTGTACCCCAATTGCGAAGATGGCAACACAAAGCTCGGTACTGTACTGGAATTGCTGCAGTGGAAGGTAGAGAATGCTGTGCCTGACAAAGGATTTGAGAAGCTACTGAAAATATTGAAGAAGAAGCTTCCAAAGGATAACGAATTGCCCGACAGTACGTACGCAGCAAAGAAGGTCGTATGCCCTCTAGGATTGGAGGTGCAGAAGATACATGCATGCCCTAATGACTGCATCCTCTACCGCGGTCCGTACGAGGATTTGAACGCATGCCCGGTATGCGGTGCATTGCGGTATAAGATCAGACGAGATGACCCTGGTGATGTTGACGGCGAGCCCCCCAGGAAGAGGGTTCCTGTGAAGGTGATGTGGTATGCTCCTATAATACCACGGTTGAAACGACTGTTCAGAAATAAAGAGCATGCGAAGTTGATGCGTTGGCACAGTGAGGACCGTAAGAAAGACGGGAAGTTGAGAGCACCCGCTGACGGGTCGCAGTGGAGAAAAATTGAGAGAAAGTACCGGGCTGAGTTTGCAGGTGACCCAAGGAACGTATGGTTTGGTTTAAGCGCGGATGGCATTAATCCTTTCGGGGAGCAGAGCAGCAATCACAACACCTGGCCCATGACTCTATGTATGTATAACCTTCCTCCTTGGATGTGCATGAAGCGGAAGTTCATTCTGATGCCAGTTCTCATCCAAGGCCCTAAGCAACCCGGCAACGACATTGATGTGTACCTAAGGCCATTAGTTGAAGAACTTTTACAGCTGTGGAATGGAAACGGTGTACGTGTGTGGGATGAGCACAAACAGGAGGAATTTAACCTGCACGCGTTGCTGTTTGTAACCATCAACGATTGGCCCGCTCTCAGTAACCTTTCAGGACAGACAAACAAGGGATACCACGCATGCATGCACTGTTTAGCTGACACCAAAAGTATATACCTGGACAAATGCAGGAAGAATGTGTACCTGGGCCATCGTCTCTTCCGACCAACCATCAATGTCGAAAGAAAGGCAAGCATTTCAAGGGCGAGGCAGATCACCGGAAGAAGCCCGCCATGCATACCAGTGATCACGTACTTGCTATGGTCAATGATTTACAAGTAATCTTTAAAAAGGGTCCCGGCGGACTATCTGTTCCGAATGACGCTGAGGGACGTGCACCCATGTGGAAGAAGAAATCTATATTTTGGGACCTACCCTACTAGAAAGACCTAGAGGTCCGCTCTTCAATCGACGTGATGCACGTGACGAAGAACCTTTGCGTGAACCTGCTAGGCTCCTTGAGCGTGTATGGGAAGACAAAAGATACACCGGAGGCACGGGAGGACCTGCAACATTTGCAGGAAAAAGACGGCATGCCTCCAAAGCAGTATGAAGGTCCTACCAGCTACGCTCTTACCAAAGAAGAGAAGGAAATCTTCTTTGAATGCCTGCTCAGTATGAAGGTCCCGTCCGGCTTCTCATCAAATATAAAGGGAATAATAAATATGCCAGAGAAAAAGTTCCAGAACCTAAAGTCTCATGACTGCCACGTGATTATGATGCAACTGCTTCCGGTTGCATTGAGGGGGCTTCTACCGGAAAACGTCCGATTAGCCATTGTGAAGCTATGTGCATTCCTCAATGCAATCTCTCAGAAGGTGATCTATCCAGAAATCATACCAAGGCTAAGGAGTGATGTGGCGCAATGTCTTGTCAGTTTCGAGCTGGTGTTCCCACCATCCTTCTTCAATATCATGACGCACGTCCTAGTTCATCTAGTCGACGAGATTGTCATTCTGGGCCTCGTATTTCTACACAATATGTTTCCCTTTGAGAGGTTCATGGGAGTCCTAAAGAAATATGTCCGTAACCGCGCTAGGCCAGAAGGAAGCATCTCCATGGGCCATCAAACAGAGGATGTCATTGGGTTTTGTGTTGACTTCATTCCTGGCCTTAAGAAGATAGGTCTCCCTAAATCGCGGTATGAGGGGAGACTGACTGGAAAAGGCACGCTTGGAGGGGACTCAATAATATGCAGGGACGGGCATTCTTGGTCTCAAGCACACTACACAGTTCTACAGAACTCTACCTTGGTGACCCCGTATGTCGATGAACACAAGAACAGTCTGCGCTCCAAACACCCGGAGCAGTGTGACGACTGGATTACATGTGAACACATCAGGACTTTTGGCAGTTGGTTGGAAACACGTCTCAGAGGTGACAACACTGTTTGTGATGAGATGTACTCGTTGTCCAGGGGACCATCTTCGACTGTATTGACTTACAAAGGATACGAGATAAATGGGAATACATTTTACACGATCGCCCAAGATCAAAAGAGCACCAACCAAAACAGCGGTGTCCGCTTTGATGCAGTAACCAAGAGGGGAAAGGACACATATTATGGTTACATAATGGACATATGGGAACTTGACTACGGACATGATTTTAAGGTCCCTTTCTTTAAGTGCAAATGGGTCAATCTGTCAGGAGGCGGGGTACAGGTAGACCCACAGTACGGAATGACAACAGTGGATCTGAACAATCTTGGGTACACTGACGAACCGTTCGTCCTAGCCAATGATGTGGCGCAGGTTTTCTATGTGAAGGACATGTCTACCAAACCGAGAAAAAGAAAAGATAAGGAAGCGAACACATCATACGATGAGCCAAAGCGCCACATAGTTCTTTCAGGAAAAAGAGACATCGCGGGAGTGGAGGGAAAGACAGACATGTCCGAAGATTATGAAAAGTTTCATGAAATTCCTCCCTTCAAAGTCAAGGCTGACCCAAGCACCTTGTTAAACGATGAAGATTATGCATGGTTACGGCGCAATAAGCAAAGGACAGAAGCGAAGAAAAAGTGAAGACTTTCTCTCCACGACTATTATGATGATGCCTTTGATCTAGAATATCCATGTAACAGACGAGTTTCCGTATGAAACCCTGATACTTCGAAAGAGATTGTCCGTTTTGTACACGAAGTGCATCCAGTTTTTACTGTAACCCTCTCAACTTTTTAGCACATGCTATTTGGGTGAAATGATGATACCATGCCAACTTTCAACCTTTTCAGACTTCATTTGTAGTGCTTTTCAATTTCAGGGTCATTTAGCTCAAAAAAATCAGTAAATGCATGAAAAATAACAAAGGAAGTCAGAAAGGGTTGAAAATTGATTATGTGGCTTTGAATGGTGCATTTTGAACACACAAAAAGTCTGGAGTTCAAATAAGTTCAAAAAAATGAAATCCCTTTGTAACAGATGAGTTTTCGTCCGAAACCCTAATACATCGAAAGAGATTGTCCATTTTGTAGACGAAGTGCATCCAGTTTTTCCTGTAACCCTCTCAACTTTATAGCACATGCTATGTGGGTGAAATGATGATACCATGCCAACTTTCAACCTTTTCAGAGTTCATTTGTAGTGCTTTTCAATTTCAGGGTCATTTAGCTCAAAGAATGAACTAATATAAAAAAGAAATGAACTAATAGCAAAAAAATGAACTAATAGCTAAAAGAATGAACTAAAAATAATCAATTAAAATATTCTGTTATGATCAACTAAAACAAAACTATAATATTATTCAATAGCAAAAAGAAAATCAACTAAAAAACTTTTATAAAACTCTAGTAGCAAAAGGAATCAACTAAAAAGCTTTTATAAACCTCTAGTCTTTTTTAAACTAAAATTATATGAAATTTATGCAACTAAAATTATCAAAGTATTTTCTGTTCAAAACATTATAAGCAAAAATAAAATAAAATAAATAAGTAGAAACAAAATAAAATAAATAAGTAGACAAAATAAAATAATTAAGTAGAAACAAAATAAAATAAATAAGTAGAAACAAAATAAACTTTAATAAATAAGTAGAAACAAAATAAAATAAAGTAAAATAGCAACAGTATGTATTTTGTTGTAAGTAGAAACAAAATAAAATAAATAAAGCAACAAAGAAAACAAAAAAAAAGTGCCACCTACTGGGTCAGCACGGCCTGAATACGACTAGAAACCCAATCATGGGCCAGGATTCAGGCCCGCAACAGGCCCAGTAGGCCCACAGGCACACAGTGACAGGTTAGGCCCGAAAGCCTGCAATTGAGAGGAGCTCGAGAGGGTGGGCGCAACAGCGCTTATAAACCACTCTCGAGCTCCCTCAGCTAGCGAGGTGGGACTAAACTTTTGACGCGGGCAGCACAAGGCCTTTGGTCCCGGTTGGTGCCACCAACCGGGACCAAAGGCCTCTGCTTCCCACCCTTTCGGCTGCTGAAAATAGACCTTTGGTCCCGGTTGGTGGCACCAACCGGGACTAAAGGGGGGCATTGGTACCGGTTCGTGCCACGAACCGGGACCAATGCTTCGTGTATATAAGCAGGATTTGTGAAAATTTTCAATTTCATCGACCATTTGCCCCGCCGACGACGCCGAACTCATCGACGCCGCCAGGCTGCCCGAAACCGTCGCCATCGCCGCCCCCGTCGCCGCGCCCTGCCCCGTCACCGCCCGCGCCCCGCGTCGTCGCCGTCGCCGCGCCCTGCCCCATCACCGCCCTGTCGCCGCGCCCTGCCCCGTCACCTCCCAGCGCCGCCCCCCCCCCCCCCCCCCCCCCCCCCCCCCCCCCCCCCCCCCCCCCCCCCCCCCCCCCCCCCCCCCCCCCCCCCCCCCCCCCCCCCCCCCCCCCCCCCCCCCCCCCCCCCCCCCCCCCCCCCCCCCCCCCCCCCCCCCCCCCCCCCCCCCCCCCCCCCCCCCCCCCCCCCCCCCCCCCCCCCCCCCCCCCCCCCCCCCCCCCCCCCCCCCCCCCCCCCCCCCCCCCCCCCCCCCCCCCCCCCCCCCCCCCCCCCCCCCCCCCCCCCCCCCCCCCCCCCCCCCCCCCCCCCCCCCCCCCCCCCCCCCCCCCCCCCCCCCCCCCCCCCCCCCCCCCCCCCCCCCCCCCCCCCCCCCCCCCCCCCCCCCCCCCCCCCCCCCCCCCCCCCCCCCCCCCCCCCCCCCCCCCCCCCCCCCCCCCCCCCCCCCCCCCCCCCCCCCCCCCCCCCCCCCCCCCCCCCCCCCCCCCCCCCCCCCCCCCCCCCCCCCCCCCCCCCCCCCCCCCCCCCCCCCCCCCCCCCCCCCCCCCCCCCCCCCCCCCCCCCCCCCCCCCCCCCCCCCCCCCCCCCCCCCCCCCCCCCCCCCCCCCCCCCCCCCCCCCCCCCCCCCCCCCCCCCCCCCCCCCCCCCCCCCCCCCCCCCCCCCCCCCCCCCCCCCCCCCCCCCCCCCCCCCCCCCCCCCCCCCCCCCCCCCCCCCCCCCCCCCCCCCCCCCCCCCCCCCCCCCCCCCCCCCCCCCCCCCCCCCCCCCCCCCCCCCCCCCCCCCCCCCCCCCCCCCCCCCCCCCCCCCCCCCCCCCCCCCCCCCCCCCCCCCCCCCCCCCCCCCCCCCCCCCCCCCCCCCCCCCCCCCCCCCCCGTCGATATACCTCCTCCCCGATAACTTCGACATGACGGGGGAGGGGAGGGGGTCGACGAGGGTTCGAGGGGGCAAGGGTCGGGAACTAGCTAGGGTAGAGGGCCGAGGGTCGCCGAGGGTTCGAGGGTCGTCGAGGGGCCGAGGGTTTGAGGGTCGAGGGTCGAGGATCGCCGAGGGGTCGAGAGGTTGCCTAGTGTCAAACTATTGAAGAAATCCATGCCTTCATCATTAGCCGGAAGTAACCGGGGCATGTTGGTACGAAGTTCTGCAAAGTTGTTCTTGAACGGAGTCCCGGATAGGATGATCCGCCTTTTGGTACGAATTTCAGCAAAGGCCTTCCAAATAGCGATATTTGGAAGGCTCTTGCTGAACTTTGTACCAAAAAGCGAATTATCCTATCTGGGACTCCGTTCCAGAACAACTTTGAAGAGCTTTGTACCATCATGCGCCTGTTACTTTCGCCCAATGATGAAGACATGGTTTTGTTGAATCCTTTGACACTAGACAAACATGACATGAGGGGGTCGAGGGTCGGGAACTAGGGTAGAGGGTCGTGGATCGCCGAGCGGTCGAGGGTCGAGGATCGCCGAGGGGTCGACAGGTTGCCTAGTGTCAAAGTACTGAATAAATCCATGGCTTCATCATTAGCCGGAAGTAACCGGGGCATGATGGTATGAAGCTCTCCAAAGTTATTCTGGAACGGAGTCCCGGATAGGATAATTCATCTTTTTGTACGAATTATCCTATCCGGGACTCCGTTCCAGAACAACTTTGGAGAACTTCGTACCACCATGCACCTGTTACTTTCGCCTAATGATGAAGACATGGTTTTGTTGAATCCTTTGACACTAGACAATTTTCTGCACATCCAGAATGGCGCCATTTTGTTAAATCCCTTGTCGGTCCGGACATCGGACAATCATGAGAGAGGCGGTCCGGCCCAAACCCTAGAAGCACTGCCGAGGCCACCCAAATTTACTAAGTTAAAAGAGTGTTGTCGTCGAGGCCACCCCGAACCCTATAAGCATTGCCGAGGCCACCCCAAACCCTAGAGAAGCGTCGAGGCCACTAATATGATTCCTTGTTGTGATTAGGTAGCTAGGTCTACGTTTGCCACTAATATATCCACCTGCTGTCATGTTTGTATAATAATTGCCATGTTGTAATATTTGCAGAAACAATGGAGCACGGACGAGACGAGGCAGCAGAAGAGGTGTTGGGGGACATAATCGTAGCCGGAGGTGATGTCTTGTCGTATCTTAATGACAGCGATGGTCTGGAAGGACAGGGTGAAGAAGCAGGCTACGGTGATCAAACAATGGAGGAGGAGGGACATGATTATGATGGCTCCGTTGACCGAATGCCGGTGGAAGAAGGACACCGTGATGACGGCTCCGATGACCGAATAGAGTCCGGCCAGGTATATATATTAATTAAGCTTGTGCTGACTAGATGCATTCATTGTTTTGGTATGCACACATATTAATTCTCGTCTTTCTTCTTTTTTCTAGCCCTCCGGATCGAGCACAACTTCGGTAAAGAGACGAGGCCCGAAGAAAAAGTTGCGCTCGGATGAAAAGTTCACGATCACAGAAATCGCGCGCGATGGCCAACCGATTGCACCCATCCGGACCAAGGAAGCATTTTCTGCTTAGTGCGGGATTCTTGTTAGGGACATCATCCCGATCAGCATCCACCAATGGTATAAGACTAAGGAGGAAGACCCTGAGGTGTCTTATGTCAACGATAGGTAGAAAGATGATCATTGGACCGAGCTGAAGGCAAATTTCACCCTACCGCCAGAGGAGGATCCAGAGAAGCCAGTTATAGAGCCATTGGTCAAGGCTCATGCTCTTAAGAAGATGGCGGATCTATTCAGGAGGTGGAAGACTGAGCTGAAAACAACGTTTGTCGACAAAGACAAGACTCCAGAATTCATTGGCCGGTATGAGAAGATCAGAGATCACTGGGACGCATTTGTGGCCCACAAGACATTGGACAAGAGTAAGAAGATGTCAGCGAGAAACAAGAAAAATGCTGCGAAGAAGGAGCTTCACCATCGCACGGGGTCAGGTGGCTACCTCAAAGCTCGGCCGTTGTGGGCCAAGGCTGAGAATGACCTGCTTGATAAATGGGTCGAACCAGAGACATTGAACTGGCCAGACCGTTACCGGACTTGGTTCTTCGGGGTTGGCGGAACCTTGGACCCTGTAACAGGGAAGTGCGTTTGGACGAACAAGCAACTGTGAATACCCGTCACGAAGCTTCAGGACTATATCGCCGCAGCGCAGGAAGGGACGTTCGTTCCCGACAGAGAGAACGACGAGCTCACAATGGCCCTCGGGAATCCTGAGCACCCTGGACGGACATGAGGCACGCCAGGCTCCGTTCCATGGAAGGCTGGGTTTCCGGACGCAGGCGGTTACAAATGCCAGGAGAGGAGGAAGAAAGTGGAGCAAACCCAACTGCAGAAGCTGCACGCAAGGGTACAAGCGCTAGAGGAACGAGAAGCAGTTCGCAGCAAGCGACCTGCCGAAGCTACCCCCGAAGCTACCTCGCCATCTCAGCGGAGAAGCAGCGTGGCTTCCACCGAGCTGCTTCACGAGCATGTCTTGACGGCTCCTGCTAGCTACCCCGTGGATGCTATCATGGAGTCTCAACATTGCCACCTTATGACGCAATGGCAGCAATTCAAAGTCAAGGCGGCTGTCGGCTCTGTTCGACCTCCTGAACCCGACGCAACTTTTCACTGCCGTACGATTCCAGAAGGATATGCTAGGGTGACGGTGGATGAAATAACGGAGGGATTTGAGGACCTCGAGCTTGACCACCCTACCGGTGAAGGGGAGACTCGGCTGGGTTCTGCTCTGAAGACTCCATGCCTATGGCGGAAGGAGCTCATCAACCTTCCGAACTGGATGCCTCCGTCTCCTCCTCCTCCTCCGGCGAGTCAGGGTACTCCGCCTCCTCCTCCGTCACCTCCTCCGGCGAGTGATCAGGGCACTCCGCCTCCTTCTCCGGCGCGTGGCGGCACTCCGCCTCCTTCTCCGCCTGCGCCGGCGCGCCCGAGCAGCCAGCCTCCTCCTTCTCCGCCTCGTCAGCAAGGGTGGAAGAGACCCGCCGCCGCTCCGGCTGCTCCGGCGCGCCGTAGTCCTTCTCCTCCGCCTCGTAAGCAAGGAAAGAAGGCAGCCGCAGCCGCTCCGTCTACTCCGGCGTCTAGCAGTACAGCCAGAGGCGGGAGGCAATACAGATTCGGTCCATCTCTCAAGCCTCTAGAGAAGTTACCATACGAGAGGAGCAACGAGGAAAACGCGAAGATCTGTAAAGTCGAAGTGAGGGACTTCTTTGAAGCGGTGAAAGCAAAGAAACATCCACCTCTGGAGGAGAAGATAGATCCGGTGAAAGCGAAGCGCACTATCGATGCCGTGAAGCGACCACCACCTTCTCCGCCGTAATCCAACTATGATCGCATTATTGAAAGGTCATTTATCGAAGCGGATCGGTCGGGAAGTACTATCAGTGATCGAAGGTTAGCAGAACGATGAGCTGGGAAAAAAATTGCCCAGCTCGGCGAACAAGTGAACCAATCGTGCCCCCCGCTCAAGGTGTCTAGCGATATCATCGCTAATCATCCGGAGATTTTGCCCGGTACCAATCTTGGAGATTACCTGCCCGACGATGTACATTATGATGCAATGGAGGTGGACGAACACAAATACCATTACGGGAAGCCTCTCATCAAAGATGAAAGATCTCTAACAACAATGATGCGAAGATTCCATGATTGGTACATGGAAACCTGCAGAGAGTCTGGGGAGAAGGATACTTTGACGCTGAAAGTTAAAGAGGAGCATGACCTCGTTGGAATTGAGTTGTTGTCTGTTCCATTTGAGGAGTTCTTCCAGTTTTTCAATCAAACGGCCCTCGATAAATTAACGGTCACTTGCTACTGTCTGTAAGTACTACTTCTGTCATTAAGTCTCTATATATAGGTCAGCTCTTTCATTGCATGTATATATATATAATTATCCTCACTATATTATGCAGATTGAAGATCGCCGAATTGAAGAAAAGACAAATCGGTGATATTGGGTTCATTAACACAAATCTCATAGGTGCATATACGGTTGAATTTCATGCCAAAGATACCGAGGCCAACTTGCTACGATCGTTGGTAAAAAATCAAAACAAAGCTATAATACTCTTTCCTTACAACTTCAAGTGAGTGTTACTGTCTTGTGCATATTCGGTTTCCCTTATTAGTCGAGGTTATAGTAATGTAATTGATGAGTTATGCATGCGTGCACAGCTTCCACTATATTCTCCTAGAGATTAAGCTCGAGCAGGGACTAGTAACCGTCTTAGACTCGAGACGAAAAGATCCCCAGGAGTATGCGAACATGACTGAAATGCTCGAGAAGTAAGTTAAATCGATCATTATCGCACCATATCGGCAACTTTGTTCATTTCCTGATATCAAGTAATTGTTTTCTTTGTCTGGCAGGGTTTGGAAAAAATTCACCGCAAAAGCTCCGGGACTACCTGGGAAGCTGCGATTTACACACCCGAAAGTAAGTACTACTAGCTAGGCATCTCCTAGTGATTCAAGCGCTAGTTTCATCAATACCATTTAGCATGCTTGCTTATCAGTTTGATTGACCTCTATTTCTTGTAAAGTGGTTGTGGCAGGAAGCCGGGAATAATTACTGTGGATACTACATTTGCGAGTCCATCCGCCACACGACCTGTGAGCGGGGCTACTCTAACAAACAATATGAAGTGCGTAAGCAATAATATTCACAATTTTATTTTATTACCATCATTTGTGTTGAGTTTCATTCATTCATATATATGTATTGACCCCCTTCTTCAAATTAGATTTTCCGGATGCGGGATGAACTCCTAGCACCAGATCGCATGCGAGCAATTCAAGAGGAATTGGCGGGATTATTTCTTGACCACGTGATCAATAAAGATGGAGAATACCATGTGGACCATGAGTTCTTATATAATTAGGGGATTATATTGTAAGAGATCTTATATTGTATATATGTAGCCGCTAGCGTCGGATAGAGATACGAAAACTTGTTGTTCGACCAATCTCTCAGAGAAGGAGAGGTCGATATCACTTCTCTCTGTATGCATATGTTCATGACGGTCTTCTCTACTTAATGGTTTCCTTCATTTGCTTACTAGCTAGCGTGTCGAGTCCTCTCTATACGTATAGTATGTAGCGTCGACCAAGCACTGAGATAAGAGAGGACACTTCTCTCTATTAATTAGCTAGCTAACACAATATATGAAACACCTAAATTAACCCTCCAAAAACCCCCAAAACCCCCAAACCCTCCCCCCTTTCAGAAAAAAAAAACAAAAACCCCAGCCCCTGAACTGCTGACGCGTGGTAGCTTATTTGTCCCGGTTGGTGCTACCAACCGGGACCAAAGGCCCTCCTGCCTGGGCTCGCCGCAGCGGCCACGTGGAGGCCCATCTATCCCAGTTGGTGTAAGAACCGGGACTAAAGGTGTAGGGCTTTAGTACCGACCCTTTAGTCCCGGTTCCCCAACCGGGACAAATGGGCCTTACGAACCGGGACAAATGGCCCTTTTTCTACTAGTGCATTTTGATTGTATTCGGAGGAGTAATATTAAATGCTATGTGAACCGTCCGCCACAATTTTTTTGCCAAAGGGCAGTCAAGAAAGAGGTGTTTGATGGATTTATCATGGTCCCAGAAACTACATCTTGTAGATCATGTCCAGTTGCGTTTTGGCAAATTATCCTTGGTTAAAATGACTTGTTTATGCACAAACCACATAAACACTTTGATTTTCAAAGGTACTTTGACTTTCCAAACATGTTTCGAACGAGGAATAGCGCTAGAGTTGATAACATCCAAATACATGGATTTAACCGAAAACTCTCCATTCTTAGTTAGTTTCCAGCACAAGTGATCGGACTGTTGAGACAGCTGAACATCCATCAATCTTCTCACAAGATGGAGCCAAGCTTCCCAACGGTTTCCCGCTAGCGTCCTCCTAAATTGAATATTGAGAGGAGTGGACTGTAGTACTATTGCAACGTAAGCATCTCTACGCTGAACAATGCTATAAAGAGAGGGATATTGGAGTGCGAGGGGCGTCTCCCCTAGCCATGTATCCTCCCAGAATCTCGTAGTGGTACCGTTTCCAACTATAAACTTTGTCCTGTTGAAAAAGAGTGATTTAACTTTCATCAGTCCTTTTCAAAAAGGCGAATCAGTCGGTCTCACTGTCACCTGGGACAAGGTTTTAGAGTGAAGGTACTTATTACGCAAAATCTGAGCCCAAGTGGCCTCCGTCTCAACAGATAGCTTATACAGCCACTTGCTGAGAAGACATCTATTCTTCACCTCAAGGTTTTGCGTAATAGTTCATCACTCTGCCAGAAAAAGGCTTTGCGTATAGCTTATCCTTTTTCGAGGTACCAATTGGAGTTCGAAAAAGGCTTGACATCTATTCTTTTGGCCTACAGATGATATCCCATTTAGCGAGTCTGTATTTTCGTTTTAGTTCATCACTCTGCCAGAAAAAACGTGAACGATAGAAGTCAAGCCTTTTTCGAACTCCAACTGGTACCTCGAAAAAGGATAAGAGAAACGTGGGCATACTCATGAGAACCGAATTAATGAGAATTAATCGGCCTCCATATGACATCAGCTTGCCTTCCAGCAGCTCAGTTTCTTCTCAAATCGATCCTCAATGCACTTCCATTCTCTGTTTGTCAGCTTACGATGGTCGATTGGTATACCTAAATACGTGAAAGGTAAAGCCCCCAATTCGCACCCGAACAATTGTTTGTACGCATCTTGGTCGTCATTAGCTCTTCCAAAACAGAACGATTCGCTTTTGTGGAAGTTAATCTTTAACCCGGTCAATTGTTCGAATAAGCATAACACCAGCTTCATGTTTCGTGCTTTTGCCAAGTCATGCTCCATGAAGATGATAGTATCATCAGTGTACTGTAGGATAGACACACCTCTGTCAACTAAGTGCGGAACAAGGCCACCTACCTGACCAGCATCCTTAGCCCTTCCTATTAGAATTGTCAACATATCGACCACTATGTTGAACATAGTAGGTAACATCGGATCTCCTTGCCTTAGACCTTTGTGTGTTTGGAAGTAGTGGCCTATGTCATCATTCACTCTAATTCCAACACTCCCTTTTTGCATGAAAGAGTCTACCTGGTGTCCCCAGGCCTGATTAAAACCTTTCATACGCAAGGCCTGTTGAAGAAAAGGCCATTTGACCTTATCGTACGCTTTCTCAAAGTCCACTTTGAAAACAACTCCGTCTAGTTTTTTTGTGTGGATTTCATGGAGCGTTTCATGTAGGACTACAAGCCCTTCTAGGATGTTTCTGTCCGGCATGAAAGCAGTTTGGGACGGCTGCACCACAGAGTGCGCAGTTTGCGTAAGTCTATTAGTCCCAACCTTGGTGAAAATTTTGAAACTTACATTAAGAAGACAGATAGGCCAGAACTGCTCAATTCGAACGGCCTCTGTTTTCTTAGGAAGTAAAGTTATCATTCCAAAATTTAATTGAAACAACTGAAGCTGTCCAGAAAAAAAATCATGGAACATCGGTAGCAAATACCCTTTGACAATATGCCAGCATTTTTTATAAAACTCCGCCAGAAAACCATCCGGCCCTGGAGCCTTATTATTCTTCATTTGTGAAATAGCTTCAAACACCTCTTTCTCCGTCAACCCTGGACTCATCCAAGGATACGAAGTTATCCTCCGGAGGCCCAAACAGCTGCTTATAGTAATTAGTTATATATAATTTCAGGTTCTCCTGTCCTAAAATCGTCCCCTCATCCTGCTCAAGCTGAAATATCCTCTTCTTTCGGTGCTTGCCATCCGCAATCGTATGAAAGAATTGAGTGTTATCAACCCCTTGGACGATTTTGCGAACTTTAGCTCGCAATGCCCACTTCAATTCCTCCTCTCAAAGTAGTTCTTTCAGTCTCATCTCCGCCTCCACTTTAGTTTCCAGCTCTCTGGTATCTAAAATGGTGGACTCGGCTTTTAAATCTAGGGGTTGAACAAGTATAAGGAGCCTTTCCTTTTCAACCTTATAAATCCCACTCATATGCTTAGCCCATCCACGAAGGAATCTTCGTAGATGCCTTATCTTATTCTGCCATCTTTCAACAGGGGTCCTCCCTCCTGAATCTTTAGCCCATTCCCTTGCTATCAGATCCAGGAACCCTTCTCTTTCGAACCACGCTATCAGATTCAGGCACTCATTGGGAAAGATGAAGGCTCGACGTCGTATTGGCAGCGAGATCCAAGATTTGAAGAAGCAAATCATTGACGTGGGTGAGAGGAATGAGAGGTACAGGAGCCGCGATGCCTTCTCCAACACCAAAAATGCAACCGTTGACCCTAGAGCTCTTTTTATGTTTGAGCATGCCTCAAAGCTTGTTGGAATTGATGAACCCAAGGCTGAGATAATCAATCTGTTGACCGAAGAGGATGGGTGTGAGTTAACGCAAGAAAAACCAAAAATGGTCTCCATCGTTGGAACTGGGGGAATGGGCAAGACAACCCTTGCAAGCCAAGTTTAATAACAGCTCAAAGAAAAATTCGAGTGTAAAGCTTTTGTGTCAGTGTCGTGAAATCCGGATATGACGAATATTCTAAGAACCATTCTTGGTGAAGTTAGCTGCCAAAATTATGCTCAAACTGAAGATTCTTGGTGAAATTAGCATACAACAACTGATAAGCAAGATCAACGATTACCTAGCAGAGAAAAGGTAATAATATATCCGTTTTAATCAACTTGTCATCCTTGAAAAGTTCTATTAAGATTTGTCACATAACAAAAGTTCCATATCTTTTTTTACGAGAATAAGTAATGGTCAAATGTTTGCAAGCACTTCTTTGCATGTACTTAGCTAGTTCACTTGGTGGTTACATTTGGAGGAAAAATGAAGGCATGTGTAAGCGGTAAGTGCATATTCATATGCAGACTGAAAGATGTTTTTTTTTGTAATAACAAATTAGCATCGATTTTCGTAATACCAAAGGCGTAGAGATCTATTGGTTTTTATGACCTATCTAGGAAAAAATATTTGAGCGAAGAGGTATATTTTTTTTCTCTCATTACCTTTTGCATGTTGTCAGAGAAGTTTCTCCTTCCTGTTTTTTTATCTGTACACTTCACTTTAAGGCGTCATATTAAATAATGCCACTGAAAAAAAATCTTGTGCAGGTACTTTATAGTGATTGATGATATATGAGACATTAAAACATGGGATATTATCAAGTATGCATTTCCCATGAACAAATGTGGTAGCGTACTAGTAACCACCACACGTATCATTGATGTTGCACGTTTGTGCCGTTCATCGATCGGTGGCCATATTTATAATATAAGACCTCTTAATATGGCACACTCTAGACAACTATTTCACAGAAGATTATTCAACTCCGATGAAGATTGTCCTCCATACCTTGAAAAAGTTTCTAATCAAATCTTGAAAAAATGTGATGGCTTACCTTTGGCGATAATTGCTATATCTGGTTTGTTGGCAAATACAGAAAGAACAGAGCATTTATGGAGCCAGGTGAAAGACTGTATTGGACATGCACTCGAAAGGAACCCTAGCGTTGAAGGAATGATAAAGATATTGTCACTTAGTTACTTTGATCTGCCCCCTCACCTAAAATCTTGTCTCCTATATCTCTGTATTTTCCCAGAAGATTCTGTTATTAAGAAGAGAGACCTTATATGGAGATGGATTGCCGAAGGATTTGTTTACAAAGAAGGCAAATATTCGGCATATGAGTTAGGAAAAAGGTGTTTTAATGAGTTCGTCAATAGGAGTCTGATCCAACATGTGAAGATGAGACAACCTTCGAGCCTGGACAAATATGATAAGGTGTTTGCTTGTCGTGTTCATGACACAATTCTTGATTTCATAGTATCCAAGTCCATTGAAGAGAACTTTGTTACTTTCATTGGTGCCCCCAGTTTAACTATCGGGACGCAAAGCAGAGTTCACCGAATCTCCATACAAGTTGAAGGGAAAGGAAATTCTTTCATGCCGACAAGCCTGATATTGTCCCATGTCCGATCACTTAATGTGTTTGGCAAAACAACGAAAATCCCTTCAATAATGGAGTTCAAGCATTTGCATGCTCTGGACTTTGGAGGATGCAGTCAATTGGAAAACCACCATCTTGTAAATGTCGGGAGGCTGTCTCATCTAAGGTACCTCAACATTGGAACGATGAAGGTAAACGAGCTCCCAGAACAAATCGGACATCTACAGTGCTTGGACAGCTTACCATCAAATATTGTCGATCTCAGAAAACTGGCACATTTGCGTGCTGACAAACGTGTTAGGTTTCCCGATGGAATTGCGAAGATGCAAGCATTGGAGACTTTGAAATGGGTGATGGCCTCCATACAGTCATATAATTTTCTGCAAGAGCTTGGACAGCTAAAGAATTGCTTCTTCTCTTCGTAAACTGTGTCTGCAGAACCTCTTACTATGTGGCATGATCACATCTTACTGAATACATGGTGCATGGCTCCGCCGCTTAACCTCCAGAAACTTGTTACCCTCGTCTCAGCCCTCCCAAAGGTTACAGATTGGGTAGGATTGCTCGTCAACCTGCAGCTCTTACGCTTGGAAGTGGAGAGAATCAGGCATGAAGATCTCTGCATCCTTGGATCTTTACCTGCTCTGATCACTCTGTTTCTTACAGGGATGGAAGCTCCGTATCCCTGTAAAGATAGAATGCTGGCAGTCCCTAGTGAAGCTGGGTTCCGATGCCTCAGGATGTTCCATTATGGCAGAAGATGGCATCATTGGATGGATCTCATGTTTGAAGCAAGACAAGATGCATGCCAAGCTAGAAAAACTGGAGATTAATATGTCTATAGATTTCAGTGATCAACTTGAGTCTCTTAGCAGCCCTGGTGCTTTTGATTTTGGGATCGAAAATCTTTGCGGCCTCTTTGACATTCAAGTATGAGTTACACTGTGGCATCATAGGGTTAAGGAGCACCAGTGTTGACGCAGTAAAGGCTTCCCTGGAGAGTGCAGTCAGCACACATCCCAACCACGTTACTCTAATCTTCTAGCAGTCAGGGTGCTCCGTGATCTAAGACTACATAGTATGTTACTTTTTCTCTAGATTTATAGTTTACTACTCCCTCTGTTCCTAAATATAAGACTTTTTAGAGATTCCAATGCAAATACATACGGAGCAAAATGAGTGAATCTACACTCCAAAATACTTCTATATACATTTCTATGTAGCCCCTATTGAAATCTCTAAAAAGTCTTATATTTTGAAACGGAGGGAGTAGTTCATGTTGTTGTAGCAGAAGTAGTGATCAGGAACTGTCGGTGTGTCTTTTCAGCTTGGGAGCAAAACTTCGACCATGCAGCTGACAGGCTGTATAATTTGACTTGTTTACTGATGCTGATACTGCTGCTGCTATCGCGTGAGCTAGTTATTCAGAGTACTGGCATTGCTTCTTTACGGGTCTTGTCCCGATGGTAAGATGAGAGATTAAGATGACATGCACTACAGGAATCAGAAACTTTGCCGTCTGCCATGACGGCAAAGGCCTTTGCCGTCTTCAGCCAGCAGACGGCAAAACGTCTGGCTGAACGAGCTACGGCAAAGGGCATTTTGCCATCTGCTGGCGGACGGCAAAGATGCAAAGGCCTTTGTCGTCTGCCAGCAGACGGCAAAGGGCATGGCTCTTTGCCATCTGCTGGCGGATGGCAAAGGGCATGGCTCTTTGCCATCTGCTGGCAGACGGCAAAGTCTGCAGGCTCTGGCAGATGGCAAAGAGAGCAAATAGATATTAATTATGTTTCTTCTTATATCAATTCATTTTCACAGATATATATATATATATACACACACACACATATATATAGCATATCCAACACATGTTACCAATAGTAGCAAGTTTCATCCATACATATACATAGTTTCATCAATATTACACAGTTTCATCCATAGGTAGCAAGTTTCACAAAGTCAAAACAAAAACTAAAGACAAGCACTCCATATCTGAAATTACAAGAAATGACCTAAAACTAAATATCTATTTTCCTAAAAACTATCTTATTACTAAGATCTTCTCTGGATTTTCTTCTTTTCTTCCAACCTGTATAACAAAAACACTAAGAAAGAGAAATGGGTTAGGAGTAGAAATGTAGCATTTCACTTGGTGAAATGCAATGCTGTAGGAGCCAGCACTTGAGATCAACACCAGAAAGTACTAAATTTTGAGAGATATCCAGATCCTGCAGCAGTACATTAAGAGCAAATTTTGTCGCTTGAGATATTCGACGTAAAACAGGGCAAGGGGCAGGAAGTGGACTTCAAGACAAATAATTTTCTTTCATTATTTAAGACAGAATCGCACAAGCAACTAATACTAGGGGCCACATGGGAGGTGCTGCATTGATGGTTGTAAATACCCCAAGACTGTGTTAGAGAAGAATTGTCAGTTAAATATGTGTATCAAAGTATGAACGAAGATAAGGAATGATAATGTACAGCAGATTACCTGTGTATCAAGACTGTGTTACATAATTAGCTGAACAATGATAATGTACAGCAGATTACCTGTCTACGATAGTGACGACCTTTGCTGTTTTTGTAGTACATGAGCAGCACACACTTGACCACCATAGCAGCTTGCCGGACCATTGTACCTGTGGAGCACAAAACAGCAGTCAGCATGATTAGAAATTTTAAGGAGAGCAGTGCTAGTTCAAGAGTTATGAACAGATAGAAATGGTGAATAAATTCCTATTATTCAACAAACATAAGTTATTTTCAAGTGAAACACGGGGCAATGTTATCCTTCAAAACAAAACAGAACACACAGGTACACACATCGTCAAGTTTTTCCACAAATGAGTTACTGATTGAGTTCAAGAAATGACTAAGGGCCTAATTGGTTCACAGGACCTAAAAACTCATAAATAGGAAAATCACTGGGTTGCAATGTCATGCCCTCTCTTGATACAATATGACGGACATGATGTTTGAGTGCATCATAGAAAACCATAGGAGTTTTTCAAGGCCGCATATTACAATCATATGGAATAATTTGAAGCAGAGAGGCCCCAAAAGGCGAAATCATGTTGTGTGGGAAAAGAGAATACCACTCACCGCAATGAAAAATTTAGCATGCCAGAATGGTGGTATTTCTTTTGGAGCAAGCATCACCAAAGGTCTAACAAGATCATCATTCCTGTACCACCAGTAGACTCCAAACACGTGAATGGTGAATACTACTACAATGCCGATAAGCATTGGCATTTTCCTCTCCCCTTGAAATAAGAAAAATAAAGTGCAAAATTCCGCATGTCAGCACTGTTTTTGGCAGATGTCCAGTTCAGTTCACCGGCAATTTCGCAAAACATGACAACAAACAAATTAACTTGAATTCTTGGCACCGTATGGTGTTTAGACAAGTCTGAATACATGGGTGGGGTGATTTAACAAATCTACTCAACAACAGGGGCAACACCAGCACAACTGGCCAATTGCAGTGTTGAGAAACCATGAAAAACATCTGATCCCACACGACACAGCAAAGATATAGATCTGTCAATAGTTACTACCACTAGCAACATTCAGGTCCTAATCCAGATGTTATGTTTCTACCTTTGAGTGTCTTACTCTTGAGAACAATATAACTTGATTGGCATTACATATGACTCGAAATCTTATACGACTGTTTTCACTTAACTGTAATATCCACCTACAGTTCAGATACCGTGCACTGGTTATTCCACTAGCGGACTAGCCTAAATCACAAGCCCAGAAACAAGCAAAATGAATCGACAGAGAGGCAGCGACTCAAATAAGACCTGGTCTACGGAAGTGAGCACGCGGGACTGGAGGTCACGGACGAAGCACGCGAAGTCGGGGTCCTTGGAGTTGGGGAGCAGCACCTCGGCGGCGGTGATGACGGCCTTGACGCGCTCCAGGTTGACGACGATGGCGCGCTCGCGGCCGAGGATCGTGGACGAGCCCAGAGAGGAAGGCGAGGAGGAAACCTTGTGCGTCTTCATCTTGTACCCCTTCCCGGCGGCGACGACGGCGAGGGGGCGCGGGAGCGAGGCCGCCGGGGAGAGCGCGGCGGCACCGGCGCCGGCCACGGCAAGCGGCGCGCCGAAGAACGAGTTGGCCGCGAAAGCGAGGGCGGAGTGGGCCGGCCTCTTGCCCGGGAGGGCCTGGAGGACCGGCGGCAGGGCCAAGCGCGCCGGAACCCTAGCCGCAGCAGAGGGTCGCGCGTGGTCACAGGAGGACGCGCGTGTCGGATCTGATCGAAGGGGATGGAGGAGCGGGGCGAGGGGGTCACGTGGGTGTGCTGGGCGCCGTCGAATCCCGCCGGAGCTCACCGGAATCGGCCACCGTAGCTGCTCGCGTGAGGGAAAGGGAGAGACGAGCGGGAGAGAGAGAAGGGTGGCGGAGAGAGAGGAGATAGAGATAGAGGAGGTGTGGGCAACGGTTTTTTTTTTACCCGCAAAAAAAAAAGATAGCCCCCCTATTTGCCGTCTGCCAACAGATGGCAAAGAATCTTTGCCGTCTGCTGGCAGACGGCAAATAGGGGGGATGGACCATTGCAGTGTACTGGCATCCAATGGACCCCACCAGCACCTCTTTGTCGTCCGCTGACAGATGGCAAAGATTCTTTGCCATCTGCCAGCCGACGACAAAGAAATGACAGATGGCAAAGACCTTATTTGCCGTCTGCCAGCTCTTTGCCGTCTGCTAGCAGACGCCGACGGCAAAGAAATGACAGATGGCAAAGACCTTCTTTGCCGTCTGCAAGTGGCAGACGGCAAAATCCCTGATTCCAGTAGTGATGCCAATTAATTGTGTTGTGTACGCGCTGGGTGTTTTATGGATCAGCTGCAGTTCAGTTGCATGCAAAATTCTCGTCTAAAGTGGTGTATGATTCATCTTCTTAATACAACTTGAATAGGATGGCACTATTATTATTTCATTTGATCTCTGCTCTATGTTCTCTTGGTTATTCCATTCAAATGTTCCTTTGCGAGCTAGAGTAGCCATGCATCGACCATGGATGCTGTTATGTATGCTTACAGATGGATATCTTGCTGTTAAATTCTGTTTTTACCGAGAGGTGATTTGCGCTGCAACTCGATTTCTGGATGCCAGAGCACTGATGGTTATCACCTTGTCCTGGCTTAAGGTAACCATTAACGATAAATGTGGTCGGGTTAGGAGACACCTCATGTGTTGAATATCTATTGAGCAGAAAATGTGTGTTCTTTCTCAATGGGTATGTAGTTATTCAAATCTATCGTTATGTTAGACTGTTTCCCCGGGCATCCCTAGATAACTGCTGGATGCTTCAGCCTTCAGTTAGAGATTAGTTACTACAAATATGTGAGGTGCAGGCAGTTATGTTTTTGCAACAGCAGATTTTTACATTTTTCAGTTATGACTAGATGCGTGATTTTACATATACGCTCTTCTCGTCCTTTTCACAGACTTGGTTGCTGTTATACATGCATACAGTCTGGATGATTATTCTTGTGGCCTTCCTAATGTTGGAAAGGAGACTCTGTTCCATGAATGAGCCGCATGAAGATGGTGGTGTTGGGCCTCGGAATCGCCACATGTTGTTGTCGAAGCTTGCCAAGGAACATCCTGAACTCAACGACGAGTAAATAATGCATCAGGGCGCCAGACCTCTGCTCCTAGCCCCGTCACATTTATGTAGTTTGCAATGTTGTGAATTTCCAGTTATAGATCATCCTGGTTGTGATTCAAAACTGTATGTCGTCTCTCTCAGTAGTCGAAAGCATTTTGCAGTTCAGGCTTGTTAGAATTCCAGTTCCCTTTTAGATATTTGAAAACAGCAACCTATGCAACAAATTTGACTCGAGAAAATGCAGTCTCCTGACAGAGTTGCTGCCTGGAGCTGCTCCTGCTCGCATTCCCCCTTCGTCTTCGTTGTGTGATGCAATGCATTTCTCGCTGGGAAACTCTTTGAGATGCCCTAACTCCTTGTTGATTGATTCAAAAGGCTATTCTTTAATTTGTGTTTCCTTGCATCATGTACATCATCAGTCTGTCTGTCTTTGCAGCTCAAAGGCTCAACCGTGCCCTGCCCTGCAACTGCTACTGCCCTGTGCTGGACACATCAGTATGTCTCCAAGCCAAAACGCAGGAACATCACCAAACATGAGAGTTGCTGCAACCTGCTCCTCATCTGGTTGTGAAAATAAGTTTCAGAGTTTCCAGCTGCATACACTGTCTGCAGTGGATGTCCATTTTCAGAGTTTCAGTTGACATGCCCTGTCGTGGGAACGAGCCTGACAGTAGAAGTAGGGGGTACGTAGGGAGAGGGCAAGGTCCTAGCTACGGCGAAGTTGTACACACGATGTACGAGTTCAGGCCCCTCGCGGCGGAGGTAACAGCCCTACGTCTCGGTGCTCGGGAGCTCTTGTCGTGTGGTAGTATGGAGGAATACAGGGGTGCGAACCCTTAGGCCAGAGGGGAGGGGTGGCTTATATAGAGTGCGCTACCCCTCATGAAGACCTGGCAGCGAAGGGTTCGATCGTGAGAGTAAAGCGGGGCGTTACAGGTAACGTAAACATTAATGCTAGTTATGGCAGCGAATGGAACGCCTGCCCTTCGACCTCCCTGGAGTGGCTTCTGGGCTTCTGCCGTCGAGTGGCTTGCGATTCCCCCCGAGTGAGAGTAATCTGTCGAGTGTGGGGGGTCTCTGTCGAGTGAACTTATGTCGACTGACTAGCCTGCCGTGGCTTGTTCAGTCGGTAATCTTCTTGCAGCTTTCAGCCTCCTGTGCGAGGTGTCCTTAGGTAGGGCATGTAGGTCATGCCTGTGACCCTACCCTAAGTACATGTCCTCATCATGCCCTTTCTGTTTGTTTCCATGCATGTGCTTATTCAGTTCTACTAGTAACTTCATTGTTGCCGAGATGCAAGCACACTGCCGCTGTTTGGAAATTGAACTGTAATGGCTCTCTCTGTGTACGCCTTTGTATCTCATCTGGGACGTTATTTTCCTTCTTTTTTCGGTGATATATCATGGTGATGTTTGAAAACGGACGAAGACGACGCTGATGGATTTGGGCATCGAAACCGCTACAAGTTCTCCTCCAAGATCGTAATCGGCGTAAGCACAATTTTACCCTGATTAATTTGGAAGTAATAGAAGCCAAGAACATCATTGTTGCTGGTTCCTGCTCCTGCTCACCACCAGGTAGATCCCAGCGTATAACAGTTTTTAGGCACTTGTATGCATCAGAACAATATGCTGCACAATATGTCTTCAGAAAAAGTTGTGGATTGTGGTGTCAACTGCATGTGTTTGCACTGTGTGTGCATCTTCAGTACGTCTTGAGCTGTTATTGATCGACAAAGTTTCTCCCCCAGGAAAAGAACCGAACAATACCTAATTAATGAATTTAGACAGGGGCTCATCTCGTTTTCTCAACGATTTGGATAAAGTTATGCTTGTGGTCTTTTACAGTTAGGTATATGTTTGCTATATGCCTATATATCACTGTTAAAAATTCAGGCACACTCTCTCCGTGAAGATGATGATGCTGTTGGACATGGAAATAATTAACAATCTTTAGGAGCTGTACTCCAAACTCACAATAACTCAGTGAAGGGCGAGTAATCATTCTGTACACATGATGAAGTAATGCAGTGCTGCGCCAGGTTTCGATTTTATATCTCGAGGAGACCGAGCATTTGTACAAAAGTTTCACTGTCAGGTTCAGTTTAACAACAATACCTGTAATGGTAGAGGAGACTACTATCTCTTGAGCTCTGTACAGCATCCAGGTTGTCATTCAGAAAATGCATATGTTGTTTCTCAATAGGTAGGTACTCAAATCTGTGAGTAGCGGTTGCACGCTTCATCCTCTAGTTAGAGATGAGTAGGTATACATGAGGCGCCGTCAGTTATTTAAACTGGATGAAGCCATTTTGCTCTTGCTGAGTTATTTCCTACAGCTTAGTTCTTCCGCAAACTAGACATCATCAAGGAAGCTCAGTGCCCCTGTTGTACCATCCTGAACTTAAGACAATTCATGAGCTCTTCTCATTTTCTCGACGACTTCCATGATTTTATATATGCTTGCAGTCTTTCTCCTTCAGTATAAGATTGCTACATAGTCTTGCTGCTGCTGCTAAACTTTGATGTTACCAATCTTCATTTAATTTTGCAGTAGCAGATGATTATTGCGAGCTAGCTACTCTCCAGATGCTTCAGGATAGCACATGATCGTTTTTGTGCCCCGGCTAAAGTCAACTGAAACACAAACAACAATCAGAACAAAGATAGATTTGAGTACCTATATATTGAGAAACAACATACACATTTTCTGAACGACTACCAAAGGACACAGAAACAATCATCTGCTGTCCTGAAGCAACATAATCCGTTGCTGAGATGCAAACACTGCTGCTGGTTTTGAAATTAGCTGCGAGAAAGCTAATGACCATGCAAACTGCAATGGATCTCCCTTTTCACATTTTTATGCCATTCAAATCGTGATTTTCCTCTCTTTTTTTGCAGTGGGTGATGTTGGAAAGAAGACACTCTCTGTCTCCTGGATGAAGATGATGCTGATGGACACGGACCAATCCTGAACTCGGTGAGCTTTCGATCTCTTGAGGAGACAAGACATTTGTACCAAAGTTTCGCGGATCTTTCAGTGGCAGCAGATTGGGTGCTTGGGTATCAGTCAGCCTTGCTGACAATCGGCACCAGCCAGCTTTTGTTGAATAGCCTCAAGAGATGCTGCTGCACTGCATCTGCATGATGGTGATGGACGCTGCATAACAGGGGCTTCTATTGTTTCACATGATGAGTACATCACCAAGCCAAAAACCAGCAACTTCACCAAACATGAGAGTTTCTGATGGCTCATCAAGCCCATTTGAAAACAGCAGCAGTGGCAAGGCACGGTTGAACCTTTGGGCTGCAGAGAGAGACAGACATCCAGATCAGGTACATGAGGTAAGGAAGCACAATTTAAATAGTAGCCTTGTGAATCAATCATCATCAACAACAAAAAAGGAGTAGCATCTCAAAGAACTTCCCAGCAAGAAAACTGCAGCTTCAGCTAGAAATGCATTGCATTACCCAACCAAGACGACGAAAGGGGAGCAGCTCTGATCCAGGAGGCAACTCTGTCAAGGCGCCATTTTTCCGAGTCAAACTTGTTGCATGGGTTGTTCTTTTCACATATCTCAAAAGGGAACTGAAACTCTAACAAGCCTGAACTGCAAAAAAAAAATCGACTGCCGAGAGAGAAGACATACAGTTTTGAATGACAACCTGAATGATCTAGAGCTAGAAATTCTAAACATTCAACTACATAATTAAATGTGACAGGCCAATGGAGTACAAAAGGCTGGCCAAAATGGTCACGACCTGCACCCATCTATACAATGCATATGCATCCATCCATCTACCAGCAACATGTATACTACTGTACAATACTCATTTAAGTTTCAGCCAACAACTCTTAGCACCCAAAGCATCCATACCAAAGATAAGCAATTCTCTCACGTGCATATATCAGCTCCATGCATGCAACAGTAAAGAAAACTACATAGTACATGATTCTGAAAGTATCAGTACGTACATAGAAGTTCTGACTTAACATGGTTGCAAACAAGTAGAGCTCATCAGTGGGTAGTCTGTCTCAATCCCATTACACAGCTAGCACTTGAAGCATTACACGGCTGCAATTTGTTTACAAGATCGAGGAGCAACTAGCTACTCAGGGGAACACTCGAATCGCTAAACAGCGCAACATAGGGAAAACATGATATCAAAGAGCCTCGCCCAACAGAGCAGAGAACGCGAGCCTCCTCACGTTCAGTGTCATACACCATCAGTCTGTTGTCTCGATGATTAGCATAGCAAATCAAACTACGATCTAGATGACATGAGATGATATAGTAATCATAATCATAGACTGTACCTCTCGCGTTCAGCAACTGATTATTGTTCACACGGTGCTTTAGCGTCCATTCATCTGAATCATAGTTCTCAAGACACCAGATGGAAACTTCTTGACTATTCTGTATGCACATGTAATGCAAGTGCCCTTGGGACCGACCAAGAAAACCAATCTCAGCACTTTTCGCTCCTACTGGCACTGGAATTTCCCTCCATTTCTTCCCCTCCATGTCTACCGACACTACTGTAGACTGAACATTGACAAAATGCAGCATGCCTTGATAAAACACGTCTGCTCGTGCAAATGCTGGTACCAGAGTCCCACCCACTTTCCTTGAAGCTCCATGACCCAGTTTCCGACGAGTATATATTTATGCCTGCCACATTCAGCCACTCTTTCAACACAATCTGAAACACATGGAAATGGGAGGAAACATCACGATCGAAAGCCAAATGAAAGGCAGTTTGCTGAACTACACAACCAGAGTCAGCTGGCAACGCTGGCAACACGACCCATCTCTCTGTGGCAGGATTGCAAACCAAACGGCGGAACGGATGCTGAGAAGAGCAGCACAGGAGAAGGCCGTCACAACAGTCCTCCAGCCTGATGAGCTCAAACTCGGGCGGCAAGAAGGAAAAACTGGGGTCAATCTGAGGTCCTTCGTCGACATTGTCAAAGTGCCGGGCTACTTTGGGGGAGCGCCCTATGTCTTCAGTGACGAAGAAGAAGCCAGAGAGGGTCTGTGGGAGCTTCTTGAGGTGTTCAGGGTGGGAAATGAGGTATCGCCAGTGCCTGTCGACACACTTGCAGCAACACAACGACTTAAGTGGCAGCCGTGACAGGATCTCGACGATGAGTGCGTCAGGGAGGTCGGTGAGAACAGTCTGCAGTTTTCTCTTCCTGCTAGATCTCCTCGCCATCGCAAAAGAAGCTCAATCTGAGATCGTAGTACTTGAAATGTCAGATGATCCCTACAGTAACATAAAAATGAATTGTTTTCACTTGGTGGTCAGGTTCAAAGCTTGTCACCCTGTGATAAAATAATTAAAATGCATATAACAAGCAACTACTTATGAACATATTTCAAAAAAGGGAGGTTCAAAAGAACAACACAATCTTGAGAAGGTAAGGGCTAAGCCAGGTCCATTGAGTTGGGGCAAGTACTTAATCAGAGTAGTAGCTGCGCATCTGTAATGTATGTTCAGTTCCAAAGATTTAAAGAAGTAGTAACCAGAAATCAAAATCAGGTTATGCATACAGGTACAGCCACAACATGTCTTGGAGATGCTTAGAGAAAAACTCTGAATTGCCTTGCTGCTTGCACCACTATCAACAACAACAACAACGGTGCCTGTGCTTCCTTCTGGAATGACAATTGGTTGATAACTGGTGCGCTCAAAGACCTTGAGCCACAGCTATACAAGCTAGCTGCCCACAAAAACCTCTCAGTCCGAATGGGATGACGAATAATAGATGGATTAGAGACCATCAGAGGATAAAATCTGAGGCGCAATATAACTCTTTCATCCAGTAAGAGCGCTTGTTCTCACCACTCACCTCACAGCTCAAAACTGCTACTCTGTTGGTTCTGCCTACAACACCCAATTCCTGGGAAAGATCAAGGATCCTAGACCGCACAAGATTAGGTCTGTGTAAACTGAAGGAAGAGTGTGTTTTTCTTCATTTGGCTGCTTCTCCAAAACAGGCTTCGGACGGCACACAGATTAAGGGACAGGGGGTGGCTACATGCTGCGTTGTGTTCTATATATATGTGTGATCAGGTTGGTGAAAGTGCAGTTCACTTGACGCTGCTCTGCGCATTTGCCAATCAGTTCACAACCAAACTAGAAATCAGATCACAAGTGATAAACATATAATGCAGCTTGAACATGAGGATCCATTCCAGACAAACAAACTAGGCGGCATTTGCAACCAAACAAACAAATGCAGGTTGAGCATGAGCATCCAGACAGGCAACCAAACAAGCATACGAATCACCACTTTACTACCTAGCTATGCCACGTACGGCGCAACATCGAAACGAAAATTTGCATTTCTGATGAAGAGGCATTACCGCAAACACCTGGCGTGCACGATGTCGACGCAACCTGTAGTGGTAGGCGCTGCGGCTTGGGCGCGCCCGGTGGCGGAGATCCAGGCCAACGTGGCCGTGCGTCCAGCGGCAGGACTCCGCGGTGGCGGGGGTCGAGGGAGGAGGGAGCTGGCGGGCGGCCGGCGGCGGGGCTCGATGGAGGATGAAGCTGGCAAGCGACCGGTGGGTGGAGGGCCTTAGCTTGTCCACCACGCGCGTCGCCAGCGGAGGTGCCAGGAGGTGGTGGGTGGATCGCGGCCACCGGCGGCGGAGGTCGAGCGGCGACGAGCCGGCGGTGCGGGGTCGACCAGAGTTGAGCACTTGTGGCGAGCTCCCTTCATGCGCCAGCCCACTACACTGTAATTAGGAAGGTTACCAAAACAGTAGCACTGAGTTTTACTGGGCCATGATGGATAATGGACCACTCAATGGTCACTTTTAACGCCCCTCAATGAAATCAATTCTGACAAAGGTTTATCAAACTGAAGAAGTAAAAGAATTTCGTCAATATTCAAAATGTTGAAAAAAAAATTAAATCAATGTACCTCAGTTGCAGAAGGGTGATATGTATACACGTGGTCTTCTAATAAGCATCTCAATTTTGTCCGAATTAAACGCCTAACCAGCCAATGCACGAGTCAAGAAAATTTTAGAATACACAAATTGCTATGATAGAGATGGTCAAAATCATGTGGAATGGGGTACGACTGAGAGGGCTTGTTTGTTCACCAACCTCAGTGATTTCTTGAACCGTCTATCGGTCCTGGTCGGCGGAAGCTGCGAGGACTGGTTCAGCGGGGAGAAAAATATGCAGGAAAAAACCGTCTATGTGGCATGCCAGCTGGACCAGACAATTGGAACCTATCGGTCAGAATGCTATCAAAAAAATTATACAGGGTAAATTGTGGCAGAACTTTTGCTAAATGGGGTAAAACGGACGAAATCTCGCTAAATGGGATAATTAGTCAAAAATATCAGAATAGAGGGTAAAAACCAGAATTTACTCTAATTATAATGGACTGAGTTCACGGGACTTCTAGCTACGGCGATAGGATTTGGATTTGTTACAGCGTTTTTTAGTCGATGCCATTCTTTGTGAAATCAAGGAGATTAGGAGTTTGGCAGTTTCTCTTTCGAGCAATCTTTCTGCTTGTTTGTAGTAAGGAAAATGTAGCTACCTGTGTGCAAAAATTCACTGTTCGTGCAAGGAGGCAGAGACCGTGGCTTTACCTCTACCCTTGATTACAGCTACCTTACCTGTGCGACACCTTTTCTTTTTAACCCAAAGCACAAAGTACTAAGCCAATATTCTGCTGTACAAACGACTAGTGCTGTAGCCTCAAATAGCTTTACTGTTTGTCTTAGCTTACAATGATACCTAGTGATAGACCATTGTACAATTGGTACATTTATCACAAAGTTTAAAATACAAATTACTACCAGACAAATGTACATCAATTATGCTGCTACGTGGATGGTTGTCGCTTTGATGATAACGTTGTAAACGGCATCTTGCCATCTACTGGTTTAATGGACGATACGTGATGTGCATGTTCTCGAAAAATATTATATGGTTTAACTATGAGAAAATATACCAAGAGACCTCATTTTTCTCTTTCAATACCCAAGTTCCCAACATTCATATTTCTAACCAAATAGCAGCTCCTCCTCGAGAAGGGAAACACTGCCACCGCAAACAATGAGGGCGGCAACAACGCAGCTCCACCAGCACCCGCGACAAACCCCGAGCAGCAGGTCCACGGGCAGAACCAGCGAGCCTCCCCCAAAGACGTCCAAAGGATCAACTTGGTCACCGAGGCACGCCGCCGAACAAGGACAACATGCGGGAATCACCACACGAGGAACATAAGGGATTCCAAATACCTCACATGGTCAGAGAAAATAATCTCATTCGGCCAGACCGACCACCCATCCTTTTTCCGTCGGCCAGGAAGCCTAACACGGGTCCTCGGCTTGGTTATTGGAGGCCGTTGCGTCCCAGCAGTACTGATGGACGGGGGCTCAGGAATAAACATATTATACAAAAAGACATTAGAGCGCCTGGTAATACCGATGGAGGCCCTACGACCTTCCAACACGGAATTTTGAGGCGTAGTCCCAGGGCCAAAGCCAGAGCCCTTAGGCGAAATCACATTGGCGGTCATCTTCGCTAAGGGCGTCAACTATAGATGTGAACTCATACGCTTCGAGGTAGTTCCAATCGTCGGGGGCTACGACGCCATCTTAGGAAGGCCATCCCTCGCACGGTTCAAGTCCGTCCCCCACTATACCTACATGCAGATGAAAATGTCAGGCCCACACGGCAAAATTACCCTCCATAGCTGCCCCTTACAAGCAATCACGTCGGAGAAGGCAAGCCTCATGAGCTCGCAGAGTGGGGGCGGGAGCACAAGGAGGTCGAGAAAACTCCCACGGCAAGAAAGTTCCCGAAGTACAATTGGGAGCGGCGACCCCTCGTGATCCCAGCAGAAGAAATACACCAGGACCAAGTGGAACGCCGAAAGGAACCACTCTGTAGAAGGATGAACACCTACGGGTAGACCTCTCGGACGAAAATGCCGAGAGGCCGGAGAAGCACGCACAATCGTCAAGGCCTCGACCATACAACTACAACTAGTAACTTTCATACTCGTTATTTTACATTTTAAAAGCATAAATTTACTTTACAGGCAAAACTTCGTGGAATAATCATAATTAGTTCCATCATGTACCAGACATGCAATAAAGTGAATTGTTATGCAAGCACTTCTATTTTCGTTACGCCATATGATCACTTTTGTTTCATTGAGATCTTCTTTGTTGCAACTTGGGGGATGCATCATTTTTTTGAACCCCCCCCCCCCCCCGGTACTTTTACTTTGAAGGGTCACTGGATGCAGCCCTTATTGCTGAGCTGAAGGTACACAGACCTCTGGCTGTCAACCTAACCTGGTCGATAGAGTTCAGACAAACTTAACATATGTAGAGAACCGATCCAGAGCTTCCCACCACCGTCAGTGCATAGCACAACAGACCAGCAAGCCGAGCTCGCAAAGGGGCCTCCATCCACATCATTGACTCGGAGGCTCAGTGTTAGGTTATGGTGGACGTAGTGTTCGGCACACCCGACAACAACCACATCGAGGACATAAGCTTCGACATTGTCCTCTTCCAGAGTGGCTATCTCACACTCCTGGGAATAATGGCGTTTGCATGTTTCCACGCCGTCCCATATTATGCATACATGAAGTTGAAGATGCCGGGACATACACAAGGTGCTCAAGGAAATGTAAGAGAGAGAGAGAAGGTTGTGTGTGCACGCCGGCAGGTGGGTCCTACATCTAGTTTAACGGCTATTGAAACAATGTCAAGTTTTTTTGCCACGTCAGCAGGATGGTTGGCCCCATCCATCATATCCAGCGTCAGCATGTGTTTTGTGGCCAATCAATGTTTCTTGCAAACTGACAGCACAATGGTGATGGGGTTTTGCACAAAAAACAAAATGTGATGGTTTTTCGATTTAGAGTCCACAAATGTGATAGCTTTTGACAATTTACTCTCTCTGCCGTCAACACACAGATGGAGCTAGTTTCCAGGGTGCTGGCCGCAAGAACGAAGCAAACCCAGTGCTATTTTGTAGCGTATAGTTCACACTTTGTTGGAGCCATGTTTGTACCCAAAATAGTTGTCTACAAAAAATTATATATTAATTTTAGATGAACCAGACAGGCAAGCAAGATCAAACAGTCGCCACAAATATCATTTGATGGGCACGAAAAGGATCATCCTGTATATATTGCGGTTCGTAATTTGTTCGAGCAATAACTAAATTAACATGCTTAAAAATTGTGTATTTGTGTTTGCACTTTAAACCATGATCCCGTGTATCGCTAACACCCTGTAGTACCATCACCACGAAGAGTCGAGTACCTTCAAGATTTCGATTGCCACTGCCAACCTCACTTACAACGCCGTCGCTGTGTTCATCCGTGAATCTGTCAGTTCGTGAGGAATCCATGTTGATCCACACAGTCTGCTGAGGAAAGGATAACACGTAAATTCCCAATGGCTCGCAATCCCATACTACATACCAACATTGTACATACACCCACCTTGTTGCCAAACAAAGAGCTAATTTTTACACGTACTACGTTTGTGCCATGAAGACCGAGTGGGCATATACTAGGGGTCTGAGCGATTTATAGAGCCGCGCAGGGAACATGCCATGTCACCGTCACATGCTTAGCTTGAAGTCCATGTCACCGTCACATGTTCCCCATAGTAGTAATTTGCTAGCCCATGCTCTGTCAATCTAATTTGCCATGAACTTGATGTTTTTTTACTGAGTTGACTCCATGCTTTTGGGGTGATCCTAAGGGCATCTTCAACGGCAACCCGTAAAAATCCTCCCGCATCCGTTCGCAGACAGGGGGACCAGTCCACGCACATGGTTGCAGGAGGCAGCCATCCAACGCTAGCCGCATACATCAGGACAACAATTCGATCAAACCGGACGGATTTCATTCAAGTTCGGATATAATTTAGATAAAAAAAGGTTGATATTTCGACCGTTTAACTAAAAAGCTAGAAAAAACCTAAACCCTTTACCGGACGACCACCTCGTACGCGTGGCCTCCCTGCCCTACCGCACCGCGGTTTCCATAGGTGCCATCGTCGTTGTTGTCGTTGTTGTCCCACCAGAAGCAGTACAGCGCGGAGGGCCGCGACAGCCTTGTCCGGCGAATGCCTGCCGCTTGCGGAGAAGCCTCTCTGCCTCCTGCTGCGCCGTGCGGAGTGCCGCCGCGACCACTGCCGGTGTGGCCTTCGGAGCCATGGCGGTGGCCTTGCCGCGACCGGCGTTGGCGGAGCAGTCGCTAAGCGACCACTCGCCGTCGACCTTGGAGAGCTCGCCGTCAAGGCAGCGGCAACACCTGGCTGTTGTCTCCGCGGTGGTAACGGAGCGGTCGAGTGCCCACGCAGCGGCGAGGTCTAGGTCGTTGCGAATCCAGTCCGGCACCACGTCGCTCTTGGCAAACGCGGAGCGGCGACTGGCATTGTGTCGGTCGTACCTCTCCTGCTACCGAGCCACGCGCTCCGCCTCAGAGAAGACGACCCTCGAGCCCGAAGAGCATCTGCGGCGGTGTCAAGAACTGCCGGAGGTGGAGCATCCGACTGCTCCGCCTGCCGGCGCGGAGCACCACGACTTTGGCATTGCCGCAGCTTGGGTTGAAGAGGGGGAGGGAGGGGTTCGGCCACAAAGCCAGTGCTCGGGGAGGGGGCCGGTGCTCGGGGAGGAGGGTGGTGCATCTCTGTGCAACTCTGGCACATGGCTTAAATAGCCGCGCGAGGTCCAAGCAAAGGGTTGGTCTGCAGCTTCAATGCGGCGCCGCGGCCGGAGTTGGCTCCTCGGGAACCTACGTCCGCATTGAAGCGGCGGTTGCCAAGAGGCTATGTCGGTCAGCGCTGCCCTCCCCCTGGTCATATCGTGGCATCAATGCCGGCCTCCGTGCGCTCTTGTCCGTCATGAATGCGGCACGGTAAGCAGCGTGTGCATCGGAAGGAAAGCGGGAGGGGCGGGTGACGGGTTTTTGGTGGGCCAGGGCGGTCAGAAACGGGTTTGGGAGCGGTCCGGACTCCCGCAAACCTCTCCCACCTTTGTGTATGGTTTGTGGGAGAAATTGCGTCCGGACCGCCCCGCGGACCGATACAGGTCCACGTTGGATGATTTCCGCGATCCGGATAGCGCTATCCGGATGGTTGCGGGAGGTTTACGGGTCCGCCGCTGAGATGCCCAAACCATCTGATGCAACTATGTTCCATGCTGCAATGCGCTTTTTAATGTGATATAAGTGTGGCTTGCCATGTTATATATGTGTAATAATTTTTTATTTCATATTATTCCTGCGACCAAACAGATATGTCTTGCATAGGAAATTCGGTAGCACGGATGCTACAAGGATGGGTGGCGCTAGTGCATACACACAAAGCTATAAGACCGGGCGCTTGTAAAGCCAAAAGTGTGGCGCTGCGAGGCCGGTCGGTGGTGCTACAAACTGAGCACGCAATGCTGCAAGTCAGCTGTCCCAAGATCGTTTGATTCATGGATGCCTCAAGATCGTTTGTGTGGATATATTTTTAGCATGCGCTATGCGTCAGCCGGCTGATTCATGGATGCCAGTCGGACATTCACATGTGTGGATATTTTGATGCCAATTGTGATTCCTGAACAACTCGCATGCAAATAGGCAGTAGTTGTGGTTTGGTATACGATGGTTAGATTCGAGGGAAAACGACAAGCAGGGTGTTGTTGTTAAGACCTGTACCTATGAATTTTCTTTTTAGAACGAAGGCTCGCGAAGAGCCCGGCTTTGAATTAACGAAGCCAACAACCGCCCGAGGTTACAACCCAACTTACACGCGACAGAAACTGGTACAATGGGGGCGAAACTGGAAAGCAAATCCTATCTACCCGAGAACAAGCTGCCAAAACAACTTGCAAGAGGCAGCACACTCCACACTAGGATCATAGAAACAGGCCTGAACAAACAGAGCAGACAACACCGACCGTCGAGGAAGGACCTTGCTCGAGAAGCACTTCGGGAAGGAGGAAACAAACATCTTCCTTCTCTGGCACCGAAGGGGGTCCCTACCCCCTCGCCATGGCTCGTGGCGCCGTACCGTCGGGATCCAGAGAAAGCTCACCCGAGAGCTGGAATAATGTCGTCCTCGCTTCGCTAGGTGACCACCGGGCGACCCCCTCAATTTGGGAAGTGCCTGCCGAATGCACCGCCACAGGAATACGCCCAACTAGTTGGAGAAGATTGCTTCAAGTCGTCGAACGCCGAAAAGGAGGCAGCACACCCCCACCCCTCACCTGCAGACCCTCCCATCCGAACCCAATGTCCCTGGCGCCGCCTCCAGGAAGGTTACGGTGCACGGGGCGCCGCCGACGCCCGATCCGCATCGGATCTTGGGCTTTCACCCGGACATGGGTCGGAGTGGAGAGATGGTGTCCTCAGCAGCGCCCCCAAGGAGGAAAGCGGCGTCAAAAGGCGGCGTCGCCGCTGCCGGCCAGCCAAGGCGGCCAAGGTTTCCCTCGGACCCCGATCTGCTCCACCAGAACACACCGGAGGCGGATCCGGCAAGATCCACAGCCGAACCGGGGACTGGGAGGGGAAGCATGGAGGGGAGGGGGGCAATACCTTCAGATCTGGCACGGGAAGCTCCGCGTCGCGCTCGACCACCACCTGCGGCTCGCCGTCCTCACGGCCGAGCCCCAAGGCCAGCCGTCCACCCGCGCACGCCGCCGGTCGCACGACGGCGCCGCCACGCCAGCAGGGGCCGCCGCCCTGGATCCGAGGGCCTCCGCGAAGAAGGAGCGCCGAAGACCCCGCCGCCACCTTCCCCGGCGCCCGCGCGGGCTTTCCCGGCGGTCGTCTCCGGTGGCGGCGAGGGGGAGCGGGGGGGGGGGGGCCCCCCCCCCCCCCCCCCCGGGTGGCGGCGGGGGATAACCCTAGTCGCCCCCGAGTCACCCTAGGGGCGACGCGAGGGACGGGGGGTACCTATGAATTATGAATTTTAACCATTTTGAATGTCACCCAACAATCATGGATCGAGGGAGTAAAACTATGTGGTGGACCATTCAAGACATGATCAGCATGGTGCCTATTGTAGTCCCTACGATCTCAATATAATGTAATGTATGGGATTACCTTTTAGGCCTGAAACACAAGAACAAAGGGGTAGATGAAGAATTTAACATGGAATTTAAAGTAACCCACTTCACTCCCGTTCGACGCAACTTTAGCCCATGAAATAATTGATGTGCTGAAACTGTAACAATCTAATCAATAATAACATAGATGATGTTAAAACAAGAATGAATGATATTGGTGTACCTAAAATTTCTAAAACCATTTAAATTTACATAAACATTGGGGATACTAAAAAAACATATATGTAAGGTCTCAGGTCATTATTTTTGGCTTGAGAAATGAATGTGAGATAGAATAAATGACCACATGCATGGAGTGACACATATTTTAGATCAGAATGATAATGGACGATTTGTTCACGCGTCTCCCATGTGGACCCCACCACTTCCCTTAACTACTCTTTTATTTACTCTACCTGCCTTATCCTTTCTTCCCCGATCCCCTCGGGTTTGAGCATCTCTTTTTCTCTGGCCGGCGTCTCTATCTACGACCACGGCGGAGGCGAGCCGGAGCGACGCCGAAGTGGCAGGCCGCGGCCGCGATGGCCGAGGTGAGCCGGAGATCGAGCCGGAAACACGGCGACGGCGAGGAGGTGATGAGCCACCAACGAGGTACCCCCCCCCCCCCCCCCCCCCCCCCCCCCCCCCCCCCCCCCCCCCCCCCCCCCCCCCCCTGGAGCAGGGCGGGGCGGCAAGGCGGCGCAGTAGCGCGCTGGCCGCGGGTGGCGGGAGACAGCCGGATGGGCTGTGCTGGCCGGCGGGTCAACGGCGGCGGCGGCGGCGGCTCCCGTCCTTCGCGCGGTGGCTGGTCGAAACGACGGTGTTCACACGGGTCGGAATTCGTCCGCCCCGCGCGGTCGTCCGCCAACTAGTGCTCCCCCAGTACATGATTGTCCCATTCCCCTAAGAAAAAAAAACATGATTGTCAACTCCCGAAAAGCAACTTTTGGTACTGAGGAAAATACATTGGCATTCTGAAAACCTAACAACAAATTACCAGGCAAGTTTTCAAGCTGTAAATAAAGCCTAACAAGCTAAAAATAATGCAGTTTGAAAAAAATTGTTGTCATATATAGCTGGACTTTGAACCTCACATGCGCATGCAAAATTTAGAGAAAAATGCTACTCTCTCCGATCCTAAATTGTTGTCGAAATATTACATGTATTTAGACGTTTTTTAAGAACAGATACATACATATTTGGGCAAATTTGAGTCAAGAATTTAGGATCGGAGGGAGTACTAAATTAAACATCAAACTGAGCTGATGCATTAACAAAATAGATCAGGTCCTGGACGTTTGCTCTTCCTGTTTCTTTCCTTTGTGTTGATTGTGTGCATCCCTGATTCTTTGCTATCGTGTTGTTGCAGAGGTCAGGTTTTCTTATTTGTATCGACTTGATGATGCATTAACAAAATAGCCCTTTCTCAGGAAAAAAAAATAGACTACATGCTTCCTGGCCACATGTAAGACAGCTAATATTTACTAAAATAAGAGCTCAGTAAACAAACAAACAAACAAACTACTAAGACACCCTATTGTGTTTTGTGAAGTTTAGATCTAGATCAGGTCAAGCTAATTACTACTACTTGATTAAAGGTCAGTCACATGGCCAACGAAATGATGGGTTGGCTTCTGTAAAGCTCCAAAAACTCTGCAACTTTTATTGTGTATATTTGCCAAATCTATGAATCAATTAGTGGTTGGCTCCAGATGCGATTGGGGAAGAAGATGCAAACCAAACAAGGTACTGCTAATGAGGCTCCTCAAGTGCTATTAGCAAGGTCGTAAGTCCATCCTTCACGCGCAGGAAATTTTCCAACGGATCGAGGTGGATGTTTTATTTCCTCCACTTTGCATTTTTTTTCCGAAAAGGAGGTGAAACCCTGGTCCTCTGCATCAATATGATGCACACAACCCTTTTTATTATATTATTCAACAAATCTGGCAAAACAATACATCAATCAACCCAAAGCCGCCTCTCAGCCGACAACTGTCGTAACACCTACACCCTTGATGAAGGGGGTGACAATGATCGAAGCCAACATGCTTTGACCACACACCAATACACATCATTTAAATCCAGGTGCCACACCATCAGCAAAATCTCAACGCGCGCCTCATGCACACGCTCTAGAATTAGCCGCCGCCATCTTCCGCAGAACCATCTTTAGGACAGGGATCAAAGCATTGACATTGCCAGGCCTGCCATCGACGTCACCACGGTGCCAGATAGCTCCACCGCCCTGCACACGTCCATCATCACACGTCCGCCACTGAGACCCCGCTGCACCATGCCGCAAAGACCTGCTGTCGTCATAGTTTTAAATAGCCGGCTATAGCTCCGCTATAGCCCGCTATAGCCTTTTCAGCAGGGTGCCGCTAAATGGGCGCCTTCACAAATAGCCCGCTATAGCCTGCTATAGCCCGCTATAGCTCCGCTATAGCTGATTTGGAGGCCCGCCGCTATTTTCCATAGCCCGCTATTTAAAACATTGGCTGTCGTCGACGAAGAAGATGCCACGCCGCTCCACCTCGTGACCCTCACAACCAGCACTTGCTCCAAAATGATGCCCTCATGAGGGAGAAAACGACGCTGAGCATCGTCATTGTCCGATCCGGAAAGGTCTAGATCTAAGGTTTCCCCCGGAACAGCCCGAGTCAGGAGGCGAGAACTGTAAAACAATGCCTTCAACAAGGTAATGACGCACAACCACCACCATCGTTCGTCGTGATCGAGGTTGTGTCGGTTTTCACCGGCAGTCTCGCCTGGCGCCAGATCATGTGAGCACGCGGCAGATCCGGTGGGCCTAAGCCAGCCCGTAGCAAATCCACGCCCGGCAGGACGCGGCCACCACGGGAGCCCGCCCACCGGCCGCCGCCGAACCCACACGATTCTGTTGCCGAAGGCCAAACTTTTCACCGCCGCAGGAGCCCGTGCGTCGCTGGAGTCCACCGCCGCCTCGCGAAACGGGAAACCGTAGAGGGCCCCGCCGCCGCCGTCCACTGCACCGGCTTCCTGGGGGAGGCTGGGGCGACGGCGACTGGGGATCCGCCCCGAGCCGCCCCTGAGCGACGTGAGCGGTTTTTCTGGATCGCGTCCATTGCAAACACAGAGTGACGTAGGCAAAATGAAGGAATCTTGTTCCTTTGAAAATCCTATGTAAAAACTCCAATCCAAACAGGCCCTCAATATAATTGAACAAATATGTCGCCCGAAAAGTTTGTGGGGTCTACATATATATACTCCCTCAGTCTCATATTAAGTGACTCAAATTTGTTTAAATTTCGACGTATCTATATACTAAAATGCGTTTAGATACATGTAATATTACGGCACTTAATGGGATGGACGCAGTATATACTATTAATACACGTGGAAGCAAATGGAGGATGCATACATAACTAATTCAATTCAGAGAAGGTCAGATGGGAGTTTCATGTGATAGATTGATTGCAACCTCCCCAATTTGAGGATAGAGAATTGATACGGTTTTTATTACAGTGGTTTGCATGCGCAGGAGCATAAGCAGCAGCTACAACTGCTTCTTCCTCCCCAATTTCTGGTCCATGAATATGCTGGGCTGAGAGTTCTCAGATCCAGCTTTGCGATGACGACGGAGCACCTTGCTTCCTGAAATCCGATCTCTGCTGCCTCTCTGCCACGCTCTCCAGGCCCATGTACCACAGGAGGAGCCAGACGTAGGAGAGGTACTCCCCGCCCATGCCTAGGCTCTTGGCGTGCAGGTGCCCCCTGCACCTGCTCGCGGAGAAGCACAGCATCTCCACCCACACACCTTGCATCACCTTCCACCTCCTGTCACCGTCCATGGCTAGAAGCTGGCTTGCAAGGTTGGATGCGCGGATAACGAATGCTTTTGTTGTTGCCGTAGCACCAGCACCTTGCATGGCTTGAGCCCTCTTGTGTATCTCGTCTGCCAGGTCTCCTTCACCAGGTGGTAGCATGTCATCCTTGAACATGTTCTGAAGCTCCTCGCATGCCTCAGAGAGGATAGTCACTCTGGTGCCCGCCATTAGCATTTCCGGGTTGTTCACCAATAGGTACACCAGATAGTTGGAAATCTCTCTGCAGCAGCGAGTGGCGGCATCGCGATGACCAGCTGCTGCTTCATCACCGGAGGCACCCTGGACCTGGACCTGGACCTGCTGGTAGGAGGAGCATATCTCGGTGGCCATGTGCCAGACCAGGATGCTCTCGTCGAACGGTACCTCCAAGGTACTACATAGCTCGTCGTTGCAACTTTCCTGCTGGATGGTCAGCTGGCCTCTACGATCATTGAACGCCCAGTAGGAGGAGACGTCCTGTATGTAGTCCTTCCACCCAGCTTTGACCTGCTGAATGACAAGCTCTGTGATGGGGAAGGACGACGAGCAGTGGTCCACGTACCAGTGCTGGTCCACGTAGTCCTTGCATCCACAGAACCCCGCCAGCTTGAGCAGCTTGCTGGGATTTTTGCCACGAGCGAAGGATGCTATGAGGTTGTACTGGGCAACCCTGTTGGTCCATGTGAAGAAGTCATACTTGTTGCTGAAAAGGGCGTGCACCTCCAGAAATGCGGCGCCCCATAGCAAGGCATACGTCACGTTGACATCGTTGCCGTCGTAGCCTTGTTTATGGCTCTGGTGGAAGAGTGCGACGGCGGAGATCGTCAGGCACACCGCTAACACCCTGTTGAGGTAGGCATAAGCAGTTATGAGACCCATTTTACGGCTCTTTGTCCAGAGGAAACTGAGAAGCATGCTGTGCTTGGTGTAGAGACGGACGAAGGCGCCGCAGAGCCCAGACTGCAGCAGGTTATCTGCGGCGTTGTTGTCAAAAACCAAGAACATATGCAGGACTTTGAGACGGTGGTATAAGGTGGACGCAAGGTCTACGAATAGCCAGTGCGGGATAACCCGGAGTTGCTGGGTCGTGGCTTCTGTCGACTCAATGACGGTATCGCCGACCTTTACGGTCGCGAAATAAACCTTGGCTTCTCTTACATAATGCTCAAGAGATATCTTGGTTTCAACATCAATTGGTACGTTGTGGTACTTGAAGGGAGATGAAGATACCAGGGTGTAAATGCTAGCGCTTTTGAGAGCCATCGGCTTCTCGACGCATTTGAGGGTCCCGGCAATGAAGAGAAGAACGGCCGCTGTCAGAAGCTTGCTCTCGCCCGACCAAGACTGGTAAAACACATAGATGGCTCCCGTCACCTTGTAAATCACGGTCATGATGTGCCGCTTCCACAGCTCGTTATCCTCGATGTTGTAGGCGGTGATGGAGTCCGGGCCGGCGAGGTGGAGGAGCAGGACAGGCGCCCAGAAGATTTGGAGGCCGCCGTTCTTCCCACCAGCTGTTGCGCTCGTCGGGATGGCGAGGACGACACGACTGAGGTCGTCATCCCCGCCTGTCGTCTTCTTCTGCCGAGTGAGGAGGGCGGTGGCGAGGGCGGATATCGCCAGAGCATCGCTGCCAAGGAAAGCTAGCCAGATGAAGAATCTCAAGGACGATGGGATGGAACGCCTACGGTGGATTGCAGCGAATGCGAGGAAGTACTGCAGGAAGAGGCTGCCGAGGACGAGGAGGCGGAGCTGCCACTCTTCCCACCATAGCACAACACTTGAGAAGTCCATCATTAACCCCTCCAATGCAAGCTAGCTTGGTGCTCGTCGTGGCTCTCAAGTCTCAACCTGCTAGCTAGCTAGCTCTTCCTTGTGGTCTCAGTCTCACACGGCACATGGATGGATATATATACATACATTAGCGGGTTATTGTATATGTAACCATCGTGGATGGATACTTAATTTATTTTTACACCTATCTTTATTTGTAGTGGAAAGTGATGCACATGATGGTAGCAGTTACGTAACCATAGAAAAATTCCGTGGAGGCGGTATGCAAAAGGGCTCCGGTGAAGACCTGCGCCTGGTTGGCTCGATCGCATCGACCGGCTCTGCTGAATCGCTCGGGCATGGTGAATTCCCATATATGATATGCTTCAGGACCAGGCGTCTTTTGGAGCCAAAAAACAAAACGCTGCGAGCGGGACTCTTTTGGACCCAAGCGCGCGCTGTGACGAGCATGAGGAGAAGATCACTTGCGACTTGCGAGGAAGCCCGACTGCTTGAGGAGCCGGGAGGTACCAGCCCGTCGGATTGCAGCGCCGCGAGCAGCACATGGCAGAGGCGTTGGGAGTCGCCGTCTCGGTATGCACAGACGCGTCCGTGCATACCGGCTGCACCGATTCTTTTCCGGTTAATAAATGATCTTGGTCGATGAGGTCTTTCACAAGCTAGTCAGTGGTAGGTGGTAGAACTCCACCAACCGCGATCTAACACATCGACCGCTCCACAGTGTTGACTGACCTCGCTTCGTCAATGTTTTATGTTTTTCCTAAGTTATTACTTGTCTTGGTTCTTAGTGGGGACGGAGATTTATATTAGCAAAAGAATACTATAAGGACAGCTCCAACAATCAATTTTTGAGGTAGTAGCTTCTTTTTTTTCATATTTCAGTAGAGGAGAGACAGAAAAGTTAGCTCTAAATCAAGAGCTATGTGAGAGTGTCATCATGTGTCGCTATTTATGTTAAAAGTTAGCATTATATTAGAGAAGTGTCTTAGAACTTTATGTGATCCTTAAATTGTAATACTGCGGCACCGAACTTCGTAATAAAATTGGTTGTGTGCATCGATTGATGCAGAGACCGGGGCTTTCCCTTTCCGAAAAAAACCCCACGAAATTCTGGTGGAAATCCGGATCTAATTTACAGTACATTTCTCCTTGTTTCCTGCCGCTGCTGCATGGTTGATCTAGACTGTGTTCGGAAGCCCTCCAACTTCCTAGAACTTCTTCGATATCAAGCCTTAGTATGAATCGCATATTTTCTAATCTTTCTAATCTTCAAGCGCATTGAATCCATCTTGATCTTGTGATCATCGACGACATCCGCAACATGCAACTCCAATCTCATCTTCTCCTCCTCAATTCTTTTCAATTTTTTCTTCAATTAATTATTTTCTTTTTCAACTAAATTTAACCTCTCGACAATAGGGTCAGTTGGAATTTCCGGTTCACATACCTCCTAGATAAAAAAATCTATGTCACATTGGTCGGCATAATTGTCATAAACAACAAATGAACCAAATAGTTATAAAATATAATACCCCCCCCCCCCCCCCCCCCCCCCCCCCCCCCCCCCCCCCCCCCCCCCCCCCCCCCCCCCCCCCCCCCCCCCCCCCCCCCCCCCCCCTTATACAAGTATCTATCAAAATCATACAAGTAAGAATTTTTTTTCTTTTAGAAAGAAGATAAGAACAAGAGGCTCACCATGGTGGTGCCGGCGACGAGATCGGCGCGGGCGATTGACGGCGGTGAGGATGGGGACAGGACAGGAATATAGGAGATATGCCCTAGAGGCAATAATAAATGTTATTGATTATCTCCCTGTTCATAATTAGGTTTATGTTCCATGCTATAACTGGTACGGTTCTCGAGTCTGCAATAACCACGAGGCTCGGAGGAAGACTCATATGCACGTGTGGGATAATAAACGGTAAAATGTATTTCTAGTCTGGCCTCTAAGACTAGCTCAAGTGTTGCATGATAATTCTGTTTTCCTGATCATGGGCATGTCTATGCCAGCAATTTTGAGGGCACAATGTTAGCAGAACATTTGTGTTGAATCGACCCAAATTGATGTTATGCTATGAGATACATTCGTCACAAGTTAAATGGTTAATAACACAGAGATGGTTAAAGTTTGCATGATTCCTTAGACCATGAGAGTATCGATTTTCTTCATGCTTGCTTCATGAACTTTGGGTTTTGTTAAACGTCATCCGTAAATGGGTGGCTATTACGGCGACTTACGGGTTCATGGAAAAGTATGTCAAGTAACTTGATAGCTCGAGATTGGGATTTTCTCCTCCGACGATGGAGAGATATCTCTGGGCCCTCTCGGTGTTACGTTATCCATCATCGTCTGGCCAGACACTTTGTAATTTGATCACGGCGATGCCGGAAAACGGTAACGAGAAAAGAGAACAATACCGGTAACGAGGTAACTGACATAGTGGACAAGTTGTTGATCCACAGGGATGCCAACATGTCTCACCTCGGGTATTTGTAACATATCGCGAAGCAACAGGAATAGTGCATGGCAACTGGAGGTTCACTCGAATATTCATTCGTGTGGGTATAGGGGTCAATATGGGTGTCCATGGCTCCGATGTTGATCATTGATCGGAAGGGGTTCCGTGTCATGTCTATACTTCACCGAACCTATAGGGTCACAAGCTTAAGGGTCATCTATCTGCTGAAAACTAGACAGGGAGTCTGAGAGAAATTCGCCGAAAAAGTTTCGGAGACAGCGGAAAAGTTCCGAAGAGAGAGGTCACCGGATGAGTTTCGGTAATACCGAAAAGTTGTTTCAGGGGATACCGTTAAGTCAAATAGGTTTCGGTACATGCCTGATAATTCTTGGAGGGTGTCAGAATCATTCTGGAAACTTCTGGGAATTTTCCGGAAGAAAAACCGGAAATGTTCCGGAGCTGTGGGAACCGCTTCAGATGCTTTTCGCAGATGAAAATCTCTAATCCGGAATTATTCTGGAACGCGTTGAAAATTATTTTAGTGGGTACTGGAATTGTTCTAAGCCCACATAAATATTTTCAGTTCGAACGGACGCTGAAAAATGTCGTCATGAATAGTGAAATCAGCTTTATGGTTACTTTTTGAAAAGCCACCTTTTTGGGTTTTTGATCCAAAATATCTTGGAGATGACATGGATGGATGTGGCTGAAATTGCAGCCCCTCCACCCCTCCTTCTCCTATAAATAGAGGTGGAGAGGGCTGCCCAAAATCATCCCTTCTCACATACAAGTGCCATGCAATGATCTGGCTTTTCTCTCCCTCCCAGCAAAATAGTTTCGTAGAGCCGAAAGGCTGTCCGGGTTCTGGTGGGAACTAGTTCTGGACGACGAATCCCTGCCGGATAGATGACACCGTATGTGTGCAACTCTATAGAGAGATCGTAGTTTCGGTCTTAGTTCGAGAGTGCCTCCCGAAGGGTTGTCCGTGTGACCGTCCGAGTTTCGAAGGTCCTCCCGAAGGGCTGTCCGAGTGACCGTCCGAGTTTCAAAGGTTCTCCTGGAGGGCTGTCAGTGACACCGTCCGAGGGACTGTCCGACCGCCTCCCAGAGGGCTGTCCGAGGGGCAGACGAGGGTATATATCCTCGCGGTTGGGAGGTTGTAAATCCTAGCTGCGGGGATCTGCACCGTCGATCGTCATCGACTCTACTTCCGCTGCGCTATGAGTCAGTAACGAAAATGATCAAACCTTGTATGCAGTCTCCATAGTGGTCCTGGGCTGGTGCGTAGGTCGGAAATTTTTTGTTTTCTGCTGCGTTCCCCTACAGTGGCATCATGAGCCGTGCTATGCGTAGATGCAGGTTGCGATCTAGAATACATAAAGATGTATGGGTGTTGGACAATATAATTAGGTAGTAGATGAGTTATATTACTGAAAATTATTTGTGCGGGTAGCAGATGAAATCTGTTAATCGATATTCTTGTTGCTTCCCAGGAATTTGCATATTTCTGATCTTGATAACAACATGGTGGAGTTTCGATGTTCTGGCAATCCGCGAACCTGATTGATCAATGAAGTGCTAACAGTTCATTGAATTCCACCGTAGTTAAAAAGAAAGATGAAATTTCACAGACGAAAGGGCAATGCAGATATGATCTGCACGGGGGTCATGCATATGACGAAGTTCAGTATGGGGCTCAAGATTTTATTATCTAGTGTTTTCATACACCCCGCGAAGTAAATCTAGCGACTTGAATTATCATACTTGACGATGGACGTTGGTAGCTTCGGTTTGTTTTGAAACCTTAGAAGCCACGTAAAATAAGTTTTTGCATGAACCGATTAGAGGCGTCTAACTTGGTTTTGCAGAAGGGTTTGCATGTGCATGTGATGTGGTATAGCAGTGCTCATAATAATTTAATTATGTATGAGATGACTATATAATGTAAATTGATTAACATGACCTGCATGTCATGATTCAGCATGATGGCTGGAGCCATATGATTGACACTTTAATGACCTGTGTGTCAACCTTGTTGTAATGCATTATTTTATTAGCTATAGAGATAGCAATATTATCTGGTGCATCGACAAGGTGGTGGCAATCTTCGTGAAGGTGAACACCGATGCAAATGCCGAAGACGAAGAAATACAAGACTTCTCCGTCAGAAAGGGCTATACCATATCATGCTATTATGAATTGCCTGAGATGTTTATCCATTATGATGCACCCTTTTTGATTGTGCGGTAGTCGCTTTTTATGAGGGCGATCTCTCACAAAAATATCAAGTAGTTAGTGTTCTCCTAAGTGTAGCACCGTCACGGCACCTAACTTTTTGGAGTGCGTCATGTTTCCATGAGTACAAACGATTAGGGATGTGTGAGGCGGGTGAGTTGAGACCTCGCAGCGAGATCACTTGGTTGTCTTGACGTTCTATCTTGAAAGTCCTGAGCTCGGAACACGCCCATCGAAAGATGAACAAGAGTCACATAGAGATGTGATCGGCATGTTGGCCTACCGATTGAAGTTCCCGTCATCAGTGATGTTCCCATCAATGGCGTGGAATTGAAATGCGGATTTTGAATCACTCACAATCAATTATGAGAGATATTGATTTGAGTGAGAGCGCACTGTTGAATTAACTTGTTTAATTCTTAGTGCAATTAATTTTGAACAGTGTCGAAGTGTGATTTGCTAATAGTTGTAGAATAATGGCTCGCGTTTTCACCTTCCCTGTTAAAATTGAACAGCTGTTAAATATCTGGTTAAACCTTTATGGTTGGTAACGTAATGTGAGGATTGTCCTCAAGAGTGCCGAGAAGGACTTTGTCCTATCGCTTACTTTTGGTATTCTCTCGCTTATGCTATGGATCATGTGACTCTCGTCCTTCGATCCAAAAGCTAGAATTCCGTTTCAGTCAAGTGCAATATGTTTCCTTCCATGAGACCCGAACTTCGAAAGTTTGGATAGTTATGTGATATTCATGGAATCTGAAAATCATTTTCAGAGACAGACAAAGGCTAAAAGATATGAGATATCTGTCGTGGGGGTAAGTCTGACAGTAAGAATAGGGGGTACGTAGGAGGAGGCAGTATCCTAGCTATGATGAGGTTGTGCATGCAAGATGTACGAGTTCAGGCCCTTCTCTGAAGAAGTAACAACCCTACGTCTCGGTGCCCGGAGGCTTGGTCGACTAGATTATGCGTGAGAGTTACAGGGGGTGCGAACCCTTGTGCCAGAGGAGGGGGGTGGCTTATATAGAGTGCGCCAGGCCCCTCCAGCTCTAGGTTACACAGGGTTCAATATGAGTTAAGACAGGGGCGTTACTGGTAACGCCTGCTATAAATGACTATTAATGGTCTTTAAAACTACGGAGTGAACGCCTGTCCGTTGCCATCCTGGGGTGGCTTTATATCTTCTGTATTCCAAGTGATTCTTCGTATGGTCGAGTGGAATTGGAGTTTCCGAGTGAGATAGCTGGTCGAGTGGATTGCACTCCAAGGTGATTTCAGTCGGTATCTTCTGTTGTACTTCGAATGTCCTTGACTCTAGGGCAGTGTCCTTGGGTGGGGCATCTAGGTCAGGCCTAAGACCCTACCCCAGGTACATGTCCTCATCATTAGCCCCCGAATGGATTGAGGTCCGAGTGAAGAAGGGTTGAAGTTGGTTCCGACTCGATCTTATGCTTCGGAGGCATCTCATCAAGGCCTGGGTAACACATTGAAACTTTAACCCTGCATCAGTCGCCTTGATCGATTTTGGCTCCTGAGATCATCAAGTGAATTATGCTGGAAATCTTCGAGTGAATTAGAGCGCAAAATCTTTGGTGCGATTGATTGCTCTATAATTCCCGGATCTCACGGGATTCAAAATTTTGGAGAAGCGCGTGGGACGAAACGCGGCGCAGTAAACGGGACGGATAGGCAGGGGCGCCTCGATTTCCGTGCTGCCTTTTTCGCCACGTATCGAGCGAGCGTCTGTTGCAGGATGTGACAGGATCTCTCGGGCCCACGGGTCAGTCACTCGGAAGCACCCCCATAAAAGTGTCTAGGCCGAAGCAATGAACAGCGCTCCTCATTCGTTCCCCTTTCTCTCCACTTCTCTGCCTCACCGCTTCTTGCGCCTTACGCCTTCGCCCGTTCCTCTCGAGCTCCGTCGCCATGGTTAAGGAGAAGACCGCGGACCTGGAGCGCGCGAAGAAGACGGCGGCGGCGAAGGGCAAGAAGACGGCTCGGGGGTCGTCGTCGCGGTCCGGTCTGCCGCCTGGTTGGATCCAGGGAGACTGGATCCGCTCCACTGTTGTGAGGGAGGACTTGGAGAATCTTGCCAATGATGGCTTGATTGCTCACGGGTCATGGAGGCTGCCGGGGAATGAATCCGAGCCCCAGCCACGCGAGGGTGAGTGTGTCCTCCTCACCACCCACGTCGATCGGGGTTTTACTCTGCCTCCGCGTTAGTTCTTCCGGGGTTTTCTGAATTTCTTTGGCGCTCAGATCCATCACTTCCCGCCCAACACAATCTCATATCTCGCTGTATTTGTCTCTATGTGCGAGAACTTCCTTGGTTGCCAGCCGCATTGGGGCCTTTTCAAGCATTTCTTTACTCGCCATTCTCAGTCGGTGAAAAAGGCTAACCCGACTGATAAAAAGACACACGTGGTCCAAATGTGTGGGGGGTTAGGGATTCAAATTAGGGGTAGGAGTACTTTTCCTCCCATGACCTTTCCCGAGTCAGTTAGAGGATGGCAGTCGAGCTGGTTCTACTGCAAAGACATCCCGACTCCTGGTCAGTCGACCGGCCTTCCCCCTTTCACTATGGAGAGACTCCGCCAACCTTCTTCACTGGTTGTGAACCCAGAGGAGAAAGGCGAGGTGTCCCTTTTAGTCAACGTAGTCGTTAACTTAGTCCGGGAGGGTGTGACTGGCATGGATCTGTTGGAGGTGTTCCTCAGTCGATGCATCCAGCCTCTCCAGGTCCGCGATCATCCGATGTGGATGTATTTGGGCCCCGCAGACATCGCTCGGGTCCACCCAAGGAGGTTGCCGAGGAGACAGTTGCTCAGTGGCTGCGGAGCATCACTGGAAACAAGGATAACCCCAGGGGATCCAGGAGGATTCTGCCATTCGACCCCGACAACGAGCCAGAAGAGGTCGGACTCAGTATACCGAGTGTTCTCTTTTTTTCAATCTGCAGCTTGCTCTTGAATCCGACTGATACTTGTTAATTTTTGTCGTGCAGATTTATTCCAAGATGTACTCGATGCCAAACGAAGAGCAGTACCATGAGGGAGTGGAAAGTGACGACGGAAGTGCTGACTGGCAATCTGAGGATGAAAGTGAAGAGGACAGCGAAGACTCTAGTAGCAGCGAGGAAGTCGACTCACCGCCCCGCTCTGAGCGGCGTTCCAAGCAGTCGCATGATCCGAGTATGCAAGTCTCAAAGCGCACTCAGACAAAAAGACGTTCACTCGAGTTAGACAGGTCATGTCGAGTGAAGTTTTGGTCCAGTGGGGGCACGCTAAGTGCACCCACTGGGTGTAGTCCCCGAGACCGCTGTTGACTGCTGGCAGTCGGCGGTGGTCTTAAAACTTTCCAATCTCTGGTCTTCTCCTTTTTTTATTCCTTCCACTCACGCTGGGCAGACCATGCCGAGTGGGAAATCGAACCAGTGGGGGCACGCCAAGTGCACCCACTGGGTGTAGTCCCCGAGACTGCTGTTGAATGTTTGATTTGGCAGTAGTCTTAGAACTCTTTTTGTCGTAATAATCTGACCTTGCATCATATCACTCAGAAATGACTGATCTTTGTTTCTGTCGACTGACATGTCTTGTTTATTGATTGCAGAAATCCTGTGAGCTTGGATCTAAGTTTGCTGACTTGGAGAGGAAACAGATTCAACTCAACCTCGATCTGGAGTTGGCCAAGGAGAACCTGAAGAAGACTCAAGATGAAGTAGTCATCATGGGAGGTAACAACTCACTGACTATTTGCCTTGTCATATTTTCCTTTCCATTCTTTGAACCGAGTGACTTCACTCGAGCAGATGTGCATAGTGAAAACCGTCAACTCCAAGCTCGTCTAAGGAATGTTATTTCTTTAGACAAAATGAAGCAGGCTCTGGAGCGGAAGGATCTTGACCCTGCAGTGGCGCAGAAGACGGCGCGGGAGAAGACTGAACTTGCCGACAAGAAGCTGGCTTCAGTCGGAAAGTTGGAAGAAGAGAATGCCAAGTTGAAAACCATTGTTGATGAAGTGAAGAAGGAAGTCGTGCAGCTGAAGGAGGAGAAGGTGGCTTTGGCAGACAGGGTTGATGTTCTCACTCGGAAGAGAGATGAACAGGAAACTTATCCGGGAGGTCTTGCCAAGAAGATGTTCCTCATGCTAGAAGGTACTTTTCTTTTATTCGACTGACTGCAAAGAACTTTTCCATTATATAACTGTCACTTCAACACCTTTCGTGTGTGCAGAATTCTGTCAGAACTTCGAGGAAGAAACTAGGTGGATCGAGACAGGTCTGGACCCTATCAACTCTCCCGTTAAGGACGAAGCTGCAATGAACATGCTGCGACTGGAATCTCGCCTTGCCAGTGTCTTGGATTACATTGCTCGACTGAAGGTCGCGCTGTCCCGGATCGACAAGGAGTTATGGCCGGAGGATGTGCTCCTGAACAACCTTGAGTCACTGATGACTCGACTCAACAGCATCACGGACCGAGTGCAGGCGTGGAAGAAGTTAGCTGCCCGCTGCGGAGCTGACGTGGCTTTGTCACTCGTCCGCGTTCATTGGAAGAAAGTCAAAGAAGAGAAGCTGGCGGCTCTTAAGGTAGCCAACACCAAGAAGCTTCAATTCCAATCCTTCATGGAGACCTTCATCGACGCAGCTGCTCGCATTGCAGATGGCATTGACCTGGACAGTTTCATCGAGCCAGCAAGTCCTCCTCCTGCTGAGTGAAAAACTTGATAACTTTAACCTCTTTTGCCTCAGAATGCCGACTGATTCTGTAATCGTTAAACTCTTTCGTGCTTGACGCCCGAGTACTTCCGAACCTTCATGGATTTATCCGAACTTGGTTGCTCTTATTTGGATGCAGTTGCTTTGTCCGTATTGCTTTCGAATTTTTTGACTTAGGCGAATCTAGGATCGCAGCTGAGTCTCCGAGTGAGAGGATTGCTCTCCACTCGGAGTAGACGTTGTACTTTTGTAGCTCAGAGTGCAACGGGACATTGTACTTGTGGCGAGCTCAGAGTGCAATCATACGCTGTACTTGTGATGCAGCTCAGAGTGCGCGGCCAAGCTTCCGAGTGGGAGAGTTGCTCTTCGCTCGGAGTACGTTTCGTAACTTAGGCGAGTACGGGATCACAGCTAAGCCTCCGAGTGAGAGGGTTGCTCTTCACTCGGAGTGTTTTTGAAACTTAGGCGAGTACGGGATCGGAGCTAAGCCCCCGAGTGAGAGGGTTGCTCTTCACTCGGAGTGTTTTTGAAACTTAGGCGAATCGGGTTCGCGGCTAAGCCCCCGAGTGAGAGGGTTGCTCTTTACTCGGAGTGTTTTTGAAACTTAGGCGAGTACGGGATCACAGCTAAGCCCCCGAGTGAGAGGGTTGCTCTTCACTCGGAGTGTTTTTGAAACTTAGGCGAGTACGGGATCACAGCTAAGCCATCGAGTGAGAGGGTTGCTCTACACTCGAAGTGTTTTTGAAACTTAGGCGAGTACGGGATCGCAGCTAAGCCCTTGAGTGAGAGGGTTGCTCTTCACTCGGAGTGTTTTTGAAACTTAGGCGAGTACGGGATCGCAGCTAAGCCCCCGAGTCTCTTCACTCGGAGTGTTTTTGAAACTTAGGCGAGTACGGGATCGCAGCTAAGCCCCCGAGTGAGAGGGTTGCTCTTCACTCGGAGTGTTTTTGAAACTTAGGCTAGTACAGGATCGCAGCTAAGCCCCCAAGTGAGAGGGTTGCTCTTCACTCGGAGTGTTTTTGAAACTTAGGCGAGTACGGGATCGCAGCTAAGCCCCCGAGTGAGAGGGTTGCTCTTCACTCGGAGTTTTTGAAACTTAGGCGAGTACGGGATTGCCGCTAAGCCCCTGAGTGAGAGGGTTGCTCTTCACTTGGAGTGTTTTTGAAACTTAGGCGAGTACGGGATCGCAGCTAAGCCCCCGAGTGAGAGGGTTGCTCTTCACTTGGAGTGTTTTCGAAACTTCGGCGAATCGGGTTCGCGGCTAAGCCCCCGAGTGAGAGGGTTGCTCTTCACTCGGAGTGTTTTTGAAACTTAGGTGAATCGGGTTCGCGGCTAAGCAACCCACTGGGGGATTTGAACATACATGCTTATGTGCAAACAATCATTAAGATACTGCAAAAATCATGTCTTTGATAAGCAAACTGAAGGATTCTTATTACAACTCGCCGATCCGAGTGTTTAGGTATAAAAACGGCGGAGCAGGTCCGCATTCCACGAGCGTGGCTTGCCTTCTTTCTTGGCTACGTTGTAGAGGTGGTACGCTCCGTTGTGGAGCACCTTGGTGACGATGAAGGGTCCTTCCGAGGCCGGAGCAAGCTTATGAGGCCGTTTCTGGTGCACTCGGAGTACAAGGTCTCCCTCTTGGAATGCTCGACCTCAGACATTTCTGGCATGGAATCGGCGCAGGTCTTGTTGATAGATGGTCGACCGGATCAGAGCCATCTCTCGTTCTTCCTCTAGGAGATCAACCGCGTCTTGCCGTGCTTGTTCTGCTTCAGTTTCAGAGAATAGTTCCACTCGAGGAGCATTGTGCAGCAGATCACTCGGAAGCACAGCTTCAGCACCATACACAATGAAGAAAGGGGTTCGGTCATTCGACCGATTGGGAGTTGTTCTCAGCCCCCATAGGACAGATGGCAACTCAGTCACCCATGCTCCAGCAGCATGCTTGAGGTCACGCATCAATCGGGGTTTCAACCCTTGGAGGATCAAGCCATTCGCCCACTCTGCCTGCCCGTTCGACTGTGGGTGTGCCACAGATGCATAATCGACTCGAGTGCCTTGGGAAGCGCAAAAAGCTCTGAACTCATCGGAATCAAAGTTGGAGCCGTTATCTGTGATAATATTGTGAGGAACTCCATATCTAAAAATTAACTCTCTGATGAAACTGATGGTAGTGCTTGAGTCAAGATTCTTGATGGGCTTGGCTTCGATCCATTTGGTGAATTTGTCGACTGCTACGAGCAAATGAGTGAAGCCGCTTCTACCGGTCTTGAAAGGTCCAACCATGTCCAATCCCCAAACTGCAAAAGGCCAGATGAGTGGAATAGTCTTCAAGGCAGACGCAGGTTTGTGAGACATGTTTGAGTAAAACTGGCATCCTTCGCACTTGTCGACTATATCTTTAGCCATCTCATTTGCCCGCGGCCAGTAGAATCCTGCTCGGTATGCTTTGGCCACAATGGTCTGAGAGGACGCATGGTGGCCACAGGTCCCCGAATGGATCTCATTTAGGATCAATCGACCCTCTTCCCCCCCCCCCCCCCCCCCCCCCCCCCCCCCCCCCCCCCCCCCCCCCCCCCCCCCCCCCCCCCCCCCCCCCCCCCCCCCCCCCCCCCCCCCCCCCCCCCCCCCCCCCCCCCCCCCCCCCCCCCCCCCCCCCCCCCCCCCCCCCCCCCCCCCCCCCCCCCCCCCCCCCCCCCCCCCCCCCCCCCCCCCCCCCCCCCCCCCCCCCCCCCCCCCCCCCCCCCCCCCCCCCCCCCCCCCCCCCCCCCCCCCCCCCCCCCCCCCCCCCCCCCCCCCCCCCCCCCCCCCCCAAGCGCTGGTGGTCGACCCAGTCGTTGGGGGCACCCGACTGACCAAGGTTCTGATGGATGGTGGCAGTGGCCTGAACATTCTGTATGCTGAGACCCTCTGAGGGATGGGCATTCCGATGTCCAAGCTCAGCGAGAGCAACATGAGATTCCACGGAGTCATCCCAGGAAAGAAAGCCGATTCACTCGGTCAGATCACTCTTGATGTGGTTTTTGGTGATTCAAAGAATTACCGTAAGGAAAAGTTAACGTTCGAGGTGGTGGATTTCCACAGTGCTTATCATGCAATTCTGGGTCGGCCTGCATATGCTCGTTTCATGGCTCGACCGTGTTACGTATACCTCAAGCTGAAGATGCCTAGCCCCAGAGGTGTGATCACAGTCACAGGGAATCGGCAAAGGGCAGAAGAGTGCCTCCAGAAGGGCTCAAAGATTGCTGATGAGCAAATGGCAGCAGTAGAAATGGAAGAATACAAAAAGAACGCAGATCCGAGTGATTTGTTGCGAGCAAAGAAGCCCGCTTCAGAGTCCGCATTTTAGTTGGCTGGCGCAACAAAGCCTGTCCATATCCATCTGACTGATCCCGATGCTGCTCCGACTCACATCTCAACAACACTCGACAGCAAATAGGAAGAAGCGCTCATCCAGTTCCTCCGTGAGAACTGGGACATCTTCGCATGGAAGCCATCTGAATGCCGGGTGTGCCCAGGGGACTGGCTGAGCACCGTTTGCGCGTCGACCCAAAGGCAAAACCTGTCAAAGAGCATCTCCGTCAGTTTGCCGTGGAGAAGAGGAAGGCAATTGGTGAAGAGGTGGCTCGGCTCCTTGCAGCTAAGTTCATCCGAGAAGTATTCCACTCCGAGTGGCTCGCCAATGTTGTCATGGTCCCCAAGAAAGATGATTCACTTCGCATGTGTATAGACTTCAAGCATATCAATCGGGCCTGCCCGAAAGAACACTTCCCTCTCCCCCGCATCGACCAGATCATCGACTCAACTACGGGGTGTGAGCGTTTGTCCTTTTTGGATGCATATTCCGAGTACCATCAGATCCGACTGTACGGACCCGACAAAATAAAAACGGCCTTCATCACCCCATTCGGGTGTTTTTGCTATATTACCATGCCTTTTGGGCTCAAAAATGCTGGCGCCATGTTCATGCGCGTGATTCAGAAGTGCCTGCTCACTCAGATCAGTCGGAACGTGGAAGCATACATGGATGACATCGTGGTCAAGTCACGCAAGGGTTCCGACCTGTTGACTGACCTCACTGAAACCTTCGCCAACTTAAGAAGATATGATATCAAGCTCAACCCGTCAAAGTGCACATTCGGAGTTCCGAGCGGAAAGCTGCTTGGTTTCCTCGTTTCTGAACGAGGGATCGACGCAAACCCAGAAAAGGTTGGGGCGATTCTCCGAATGAAACGCCCCGTGTGTGTGCACGACGTTCAGAAGCTTACTGGTTGTTTGGCTGCGTTGAGCCGATTCATTTCTCATCTTGGTGAAAAGGCATTACCTCTTTACCGACTGATGAAGAAGTCTGACAAGTTCGAGTGGACTCCTGAAGCCGAAGTAGCATTTGTAGAGCTCAAAGCCCTGCTTTCCACCTAGCCAGTGCTTGCTGCCCCAGTCAGCAAAGAGCCTCTACTGCTATATATTGCAGCCACTGGACAGGTTGTCAGCACAGTGCTCACAGTCGAGCGGGAAGAAGAAGGCAAAGCCTACAAAGTTCAACGCCCAGTGTACTATATTTCTGAAGTCTTGACTCCGTCAAAGCAAAGATATCGGCATTATCAGAAGCTTGTTTATGGAATTTACATGACCACGAAGAAAGTTGCACATTACTTTGCAGACCACTCGGTTTTAGTCATCAGCGATGCTCCTTTGTCAGAAATTCTGAACAACCGGGACGCAACTGGTCGAGTGGCAAAGTGGGCAATTGAACTTCTTCCTTTGGATATCAAGTTCGAGGCAAAGAAAGCAATCAAGTCTCAAGCAATAGCTGATTTCCTCGCCGAGTGGATTGAGCAGCAGCAGCCGACTCAGATTCACTCGGAACATTGGACTATGTTCTTTGATGGGTCCAAAATGTTGAATGGCTCTGGTGCTGGAGTGGTCCTGGTATCCCCGAGAGGCGACAAGCTCAGTTATGTTCTCCAGATTCACTTTGATTCTTCCAACAAAGAAGCTGAATATGAGGCACTTCTGTATGGGTTGCGTATGGCCATCTCACTCAGTGTGCGACGCCTGATGGTTTACGGCGACACAGATATAGTGGTCAATCAAGTGATGAAGGAGTGGGATATCAGAAGCCCAGCTATGACTGGTTATTGCAATGCAGTAAGAAAGTTGGAGAAGAAGTTTGAAGGGTTAGAGCTCCACCACATACCCCGAATCAAGAATCAAGCTGCTGATGATCTGGCGAAGATAGGTTCCACTCGGAAACCAATTCCCAGTAATGTGTTCTTGGAGCATCTCCACACCCCATCAGTTCAAGAAGATCCTTTTACAGAGGAGCCCCTGCAACCGATAAGCTCAACCGATCCGACTGAGGTTGAAGTCCCAGCAGTGATCATGGAGGTTTTGGTGATTATCCCCGATTGGACGGTGCCATATATTGCATACTTGCTCAGGCAGGAGCTCCCAGAAGATGAGGATGAGGCCCGCTAGATCGTCCGTCGATTCAAAGCCTTCACAGTTATTGGAGATGACTTTTCAGAGAAAGTGTTACCGGAGTTGCTCAGCGCTGCATCTCTCCAGAAGAGGGTCGATTGATCCTAAATGAGATCCATTCGGGGACCTGTGGCCACCATGCGTCCTCTCAGACCATTGTGGCCAAAGCATACCGAGCAGGATTCTACTGGTCGCGGGCAAATGAGATGGCTAAAGATATAGTCGACAAGTGCGAAGGCCACCAGTTTTACTCAAACATGTCTCACAAACCTGCGTCTGCCTTGAAGACTATTCCACTTGTCTGGCCTTTTGCAGTTTGGGGATTGGACATGGTTGGACCTTTCAAGACCGGCAGAAGCGGCTTCACTCATTTGCTCGTAGCAGTCGACAAATTCACTAAATGGATCGAAGCCAAGCCCATCAAGAATCTTGACTCAAGCACTGCCATCAGTTTCATCAGAGAGTTAATTTTCAGATATGGAGTTCCTCACAGTATTATCATAGATAACGGCTCCAACTTTGATTCCGATGAGTTCAGAGCTTTTTGTGTTTTCCAAGGCACTCAGGTCGATTATGCATCTGTGGCACACCCGCAGTCGAACGGGCAGGCAGAGAGGGCGAATGGCTTGATACTCCAAGGGCTGAAACCCCGATTGATGCGTGACCTCAAGCATGCTGCTGGAGCATGGGTGACTGAGTTGCCATCTGTCCTATGGGGACTGAGAACAACTCCCAATCGGTCGACTGACCGAACCCCTTTCTTCATGGTGTATGGTGCTAAAGCTGTGCTTCCGAGTGATCTGCTGCACAATGCTCCTCGAGTGGAACTATTCTTTGAAACTGAAGTAGAACAAGCACGGCAAGATATGGTTGATCTCCTAGAGGAAGAACGAGAGATGGCTCTGATCCGATCGACCATCTATCAACAAGACTCCATGCCAGAAATGTCAGAGGCCGAGCATTCCAAGAGGGAGACCTTGTACTCCGAGTGCACCAGAAACGGCCTCATAAGCTTGCTCCGGCCTGGGAAGGACCCTTCATCGTCACCAAGGTGCTCCACAATGGAGCGTACCACCTCTACAACATAGCCAAGAAAGAAGATGAGCCACGCTTGTGGAATGCGGACCTGCTCCACCGTTTTTATACCTAAACACTCGGATCGGTGAGTTGTAATAAGAATCCTTCAGTTTGCTTATCAAAGACATGAGTTTTGCAGTATCTTAATGATTGTTTGCACATAAGCATGTATGTTCAAATCCCCCAGTGGGTGGCTTAGCCGCGAACCCGATTCGCCTAAGTTTCAAAAACACTCCGAGTGAAGAGCAACCCTCTCCCCCCCCCCCCCCCCCCCCCCCCCCCCCCCCCCCCCCCCCCCCCCCCCCCCCCCCCCCCCCCCCCCCCCCCCCCCCCCCCCCCCCCCCCCCCCCCCCCCCCCCCCCCCCCCCCCCCCCCCCCCCCCCCCCCCCCCCCCCCCCACTCGGGGGCTTAGCTGCGATCCCATATTCGCTTAAGTTTTAAACATACTCCGAGTAAAGAGCAACCCTCTCACTCGGGGGCTTAGTTGCGATCCCGTACTCGCCTAAGTTTAAAAAACACTCCGAGTGAAGAGCAACCCTCTCACTCGGGGGCTTAGCTGCGATCCCGTACTCGCCTAAGTTTCAAAAATACTCCGAGTGAAGAGCAACCCTCTCACCCGGGGGCTTAGCCGCGATCCCGTACTCGCCTAAGTTTCAAAAATACTCCGAGTGAAGAGCAACCCTCTCACCCGGGGGCTTAGCTGCGATCCCGTACTTGCCTAAGTTTCAAAAACACTCTGAGTGAAGAACAACTCTCTCACTCGGGGGCTTAGCTGCGGTCCCGTACTCGCCTAAGTTTCAAAAACACTCCGAGTGAAGAGCAACCCTCTCACTCGGGGGCTTAGCTGCGATCCTGTACTCGCCTAAGTTTCAAAAATACTCCGAGTGAAGAGCAACCCTCTCATTCGGGGGCTTAGCTGCGATCTCGTACCGGCTTAAGTTACAAAAATACTTCGAGTGAAGAGCAATCCTCCCACTCGGAGGCTTGGCCCCGCACTCTGAGCTGCGTCACAAGTACAGCGTATGATTGCACTCTGAGCTGCGCCACAAGTACACCGTCCCGTTGCACTCTGAGCTGCGCAAGTACAACGTCTACTTCGAGTGGAGAGCAATCCTCTCACTCGGAGACTCAGCTGCGATCCTAGATTCGCCTGAGTCAAAAAATTCGAAAGCAATACGGATAAAGCAACTGCATCCAAATAAAAGCAACCAAGTTCGGATAAATCCACGAAGGTTCGGAAGTACTCGGGCGTCAAGCCCAAAAGAGTTTAACGATTACAGAATCACTCGGCATTCCGAGGCAAAAGAGGGTAAAGTTATCAAGTTTTTCACTCAGCAGGAGGAGGACTTGCTGGCTCGACGAAACTATCCAGATCGATGCCGTCTGCAATGTGAGTGGCTGCGTCGATGAAGGCCTCCATGAAGGATTGGAATTGAAGCTTCTTGGTGTTGGCGACCTTAAGAGACGCCAGCTTCTCTTCTTTGACTTCCTTGCAATGAACGCGGACGAGTGACAAAGCCACGTCAGCACCGCAGCGGGCAGCTGACTTCTTCCATGCCTGCACTCGGTCCGGGATGCTGTTGAGTCGAGTCATCAGTGACTCAAGGTCATTCAGGAGCACATCCTCTGGCCATAACTCCTTGTCGATCCGGGACAACGCGACCTTCAGTCGAGCAATGTAATCCAAGACACTGGCAAGGCGAGATTCCAATTGCAGCACATTCATTGCAGCTTCGTCCTTGACGGGAGAGTTGATAGGGTCCAGACCTGTCTCGATCCGCCCAGTTTCTTCCTCGAAGTTCTGACAGAATTCTGCACACACGAAAGGTGTTAAAGTGACAGTAATATAATGGAAAAGTTCTCTGCAGTCAGTCGGAAAGTACCTTCAAGCATGAGGAACATCTTCTTGGCAAGACCTCCCAGATAAGTTTCCAGTTCATCTCTCTTCCGAGTGAGAACATCAACCTTGTCTGCCAAAGCCACCTTCTCCTCCTTCAGCTGCACGACTTCCTTCTTCGCTTCATCAACAGCGGTTTTCAACTTGGTGTTCTCTTCTTCCAACTTTTTGACTGAAGCCAGCTTCTTGTCGGTAAGTTCAGTCTTCTCCCGCGCCGTCTTCTGCACCACTGCAAGGTCAAGATCCTTCCGCTCCAGAGCCTGCTTCATTTTGTCTAAAGAAATAACATTCCTCATATGAGCTTGGAGTTGACGGTTTTCACTACGCACATCTGCTCGAGTGAAGTCACTCGGTTCAAAGAATGGAAAGGAAAATATGACAAGGCAAATAGTCAGTGAGTTGTTACCTCCCATGACGACTACTTCATCTTGAACCTTCTTCAGGTTCTCCTTGGCCAACTCCAGATCGAGGTTGAGTTGAATCTGTTTCCTCTCCAAGTCAGCAAACTTAGATCCAAGCTCATAGGATTTCTGCAATCAATAAACAAGGCATGTCAGTCGACAGAAACAAGGATCAGTCACTTCCGAGTGATATGATGCAAGGTCAGATTATCACGACAAAAAGAGTTCTAAGACTACTGGCAAATCAAACATTCAACAGTAGTCTCGGGGACTACACCCAGTGGGTGCACTTGGCGTGCCCCCACTGGTTCAATTTCCCACTCGACATGGTCTGCCCAGCATGAGTGGAAGGAATAATAAAAAAAAGACCAGAGATTAGAAAGTTTTAAGACCACCGCCGACTGCCAGCAGTCAACAGCGGTCTCGGGGACTACACCCAGTGGGTGCACTCAGCGTGCCCCCACTGGACCAAAACTTCACTCGACACGACCTGTCTAACTTGAGTGAAAAGAGCTACACACAGCTACATGACACACCCAGTGGGTGTAAAGATGCAAGAAACAGATTGACATCTTACGAATAATAAAGCAGCAGTTTCCAAGTAGCATATCCTAACAGAGCAAAGATCAAGCTGAAAGCCAATCAGAAATCAACTTACAGTCCCACTTACTCGGACGCTGGTTTGAAGGGCAGAGCTAGCATCATAGGCGGCCTTGCTGGTTTCGTACACCACCTTCATTCGGTCCATCATTAAGCCTGCTTGGATCATGGCTTCCTTGGCAGCGCCTACTTGGTCCTCCGGGACGTGGTGAGCAACAAATAGAGGGGTTGGTGGAATAGACGAGGTAGCCAGAGGAGCTGAAGCTTGAAGTTGCACAGTTGGAGCAGGGACTTGAGCAGTCGATGCCGAAGGCTGGTCAGTCGACAAAGGATCAGCAAAAGAAACAGAAGTCCAAACTGGATCACCAAGTTGTTGAACGACTGGTTCTGATGCTGATGTCGAGTGAGCCACTTTGCTGGCAGGCACCTTCTTGCTCAGAGTCCTGCTCCTTCTCCCTGTGTTCCTTTGTGGCACTTCTTCATCATCGTCATCATCTAGAAGTTGAATAACATTTGTTGGCACTGCAAAACACTCGACCGTAAGAGTTCGGTCGACCGTCGGAATAGTTGGCAAAGTAAGAGCATGGCTATGGAGCTGTACCTGCCCGAGAAGTGGCCGCGTCTGCAGTTTCCACGTTGTCCTGCTCCTTGTCAATGTCCATGGACATCCCAGAAGTAGCAGCTCTGAAAGTTCCCAACTTCACTCGGTCAAACAAGAAGAGAAGTTCCTGATCAAAACGAAAACAAAAAGAAGAAACACTCACATTGAGGCGACAGGCACAGCCACCTTGATCCTAGGCAGGGCCTTCCGAGGTTTGGACGCGGCAATTTTGGCCTACTTTGGAGCCTTCTCTGATGGCTCGGGAGTGGATGTCCGAGTGCGCTTCGAGACTTGCGTACTCGGATCATGCGACTGCTTGGAACGCCGCTCAGAGCGGGGCGGCGAGTCGACTTCCTCGCTGCTACTAGAGTCTTCGCTGTCCTCTTCACTTTCATCCTCAGATTGCCAGTCAGCACTTCCGCCGTCACTTTCTACTCCCTCATGGTACTGCTCTCCGTTTGGCATCGAGTACATCTTGGAATAAATCTGCACGACAAAAATTAACAAGTATCAGTCGGATTCAAGAGCAAGCTGCAGATTGAAAAAAAGAAAACACTCGGTATACTGAGTCCAACCTCTTCTGGCTCGTTGTCGGCGTTGAATGGCAAAATCCTCCTGGATCCCCTGGGGTTATCCTTGTTTCCAGTGATGCTCCGCAGCCACTGAGCCACTGTCTCCTCGGCAACCTCCTCTGGGTGGACCCGAGCGGTGTCTGCGGGGCCCGAATACATCCGCATCGGATGATCACGGGCCTGGAGAGGCTGGATGCGTCGACTGAGGAACACCTCCAACAGATCCATGCCAGTCACACCCTCCCAGACTAAGTTAACGACTGCGTCGACTAAAAGGGACACGTCGCCTTTCTCCTCTGGGTTCACAACCAGTGATGAAGGTTGGCGGAGTCTCTCCATAGTGAAAGGGGGAAGGCCGGTCGACTGACCAGGAGTCGGGATGTCTTTGCAGTAGAACCAGGTCGACTGCTATCCTCTAACTGACTCGGGAAAGGTCATGGGAGGAAAAGTACTCCTACCCCTAATTTGAATCCCTAACCCCCCGCACATTTGGACCACGTGTGTCTTTTTATCAGTCGAGTTAGCCTTTTTCACCGACTGAGAACGGCAAGTAAAGATATGTTTGAAAAGGCCCCAATGCGGCTGGCAACCAAGGAAGTTCTCGCACATAGAGACAAATGCAGCGAGATATGAGATTGTGTTGGGCGGGAAGTGATGGATCTGAGCGCCAAAGAAATTCAGAAAACCCCGGAAGAACGGATGCGGAGGCAGAGAGAAACCCCGATCAACGTGCGTGGTGAGGAGGACACACTCACCCTCGCGTGGCCGGGGCTCGGATTCATTCCCCGGCAGCCTCCAGGACCCGTGAGCAATCAAGCCGTCATTGGCAAGATTCTCCAAGTCCTCCCTCACAACAGTGGAGAGGATCCAGTCTCCCTGGATCCAACCAGGCGGCAGACCGGACGGCGACGATGACCCCCGAGCCGTCTTCTTGCCCTTCGCCGTTGCCTCTTCTTTGCGCGCTCCAAGGCCGCGGTCTTCTCCTTCACCATGGCGATGGAGCTCGAGAGGAACGGGCGAAGGCGTAAGGCGCAGGAAGCGGTGAGGCGGAGAAGTGGAGAGAAAGGGGAACGAATGAGGAGCGATGTTCATTGCTTCGGCCTCGACGCTTTTATGGGGATGCTTCCGAGTGACTGACCCGTGGGCCCGAGAGATCCTGTCGCATCCCGCAACAGACGCTCGCTCGATACGTGGCGAAAAGGGTAGCGCGGAAATCGAGGCGCCCCTGCCTACCCGTCCCGTTTACTGCACCGCGTTTCATCCCGCGCGCTTCTCCAAAATTTTGAATCCCGTGAGATCCAGGAACTGCAGAGCAATCAATCGCACCAAAGATCTTGCGCTCTAATTCACTCGAAGATTTCCAGCATAATTCACTCGACGATCTCAGGAGCCAGAATCGATCAAGGAGACTGGTGCAGGGTTAAAGTTTCAATGTATTACCCAGGCCTTGATGAGATATCTCCGAAGCATAAGATCGAGTCGGAACCAACTTCAACCCTTCTTCACTCGGACCTCAATCCATTCGGGGGCTAATGACGATGACGTGTACCTAGGGTAGGGTCATAGGCATGACCGAGACGCCCTACCCAAGGACACTGCTCTAGAGTCAAGGACATTCAAAGTACAACTGAGGATACCGGCTGAGATCACCTCGGAGTGCAATCCACTCGACCAACTATCCCACTCGGACACCCCAATTCCACTCGACAAAGTTAGAGTCACTCGACCATACGAAGAATCACTCGGAGTACAGAAGATCTAAAGCCACCCTAGGATGGCAACGGGCGGGCATTCACTCCGCGGTCTTAAAGGCCATTAATAGTCATTTATAGCGGGCGTTACCAGTAATGTCCCTGTCTTAACTTACGTTGAACCCTGTGTAACCGAGGGCTAGAGGGGCCTGGCGCACTCTATATAAGCCACCCCCTCCTCTGGCACAAGGGTTCGCACCCTCTGTAACTCTCACGCATAATCCAGTCGACCAAGCCTCTGGGCACCGAGACGTAGGGCTGTTACTTCCTCCGAGAAGGGCCTGAACTCGTACATCTTGCATGCACAACATCACCATAGCTAGGATCCTGCCTCCTCCTATGTACCCCCTATTCTTACTGTCAGACTTACTCCCACGACATCGACACCTTGATCTCCATCGTTGCGTCGGGGTCGTCTCGCCAACTATTGCTTCTACAACTATTGCTAACGCATAGCGATAAAGTAAAGCAATTACATGGCGCTTGCATTTCATACAATAATTAAGAGACAACCCTATGGCACCTGCCGGTTGTCGATATTACAAGATATGATCATCTCATACAACAACGTATATCACATCATGTCTTGACCATATCACATCACAACATGCCCTGCAAAAACAAGTTAGACGTCCTCTACTTTGTTGTTGCAAGTTTTACGTGGCCGCTATAGGCAACTAGCAAGAACCGTTCTTACCTACGCAAAACCACAACGGTGATTATCAAGTTTTCTGTTTTAACCTTCTTCAAGGACCGGCCGTGGTCAAATTTGATTCAACTAAAGTAGGATAAATACACACCCGCCAACCACCTTTATGCAAAATAAGTTGCATATCAGTCGGTGGAACCGGTCTCATGTGCGTGGACATGTAAGATTGGTCCGGGCCGCTTCATCCAACAATACCGCCGAATCAAAATAAGACGTTGGTGGTAAGCAGTATAACCATCACCGCACACAACTTCTTTGTGTTCCACTCGTGCATATCATCTACGCATAGACCTAGCTCATGACACCACTGTTGGGAAACGTTGCATGGAAAACAAAAAAAATTCTACGCACACGCAAGATCTATCCATGGAGATGCATAGCTACGAGAGGGGAGAGTATGTCTACATACCCTCGTAGACCATTTAACGGAAGCATTTATCAATGCGGTTGATGTAGTCGAACACCTTCATGATCCAACCGATCAAGTACCGAACGTACGACACCTCCGCGTTCAGCACACGTTCAGCTCGATGACGTCCTCGCCTTCTTGATCTAGCAAGACAGGTGAAGTAGTAGATGAGTTTCGGTAGCACGACGGCGTGGTGACGGTGGTGATGCAACTATCTCCGCAGGGCTTCGTCGAGCACTACAAAAATATGACCGAGGATGAACTAGAGGGAGAGGGGCGCCACACACGGCTAGGGAATCGTGGTGTGTGTTACCCCTCTCCCTCCTCTCATATATATAGGTGGAGAGGGAGAGGAGGCAGCCCCAGGGCGCCCCCAAGTGGCCGGCGGCTGCCCTAGAGGCCTGCCTAGCCGCCCCCCTTCCATATTTGGACATGGGGGGGAAGGAAAGGGGGCTGGCTGCCTTAGGGCACCTCCCCCTTCCTTTCCCTCCTTCCTTGGTGCGTGGGCAGGGGTGGAGGGGCGCACAAGCCCCCTTGTGGGCTGGTGTACTTCCCCCCTTGGCCCATAAGGCCCAACGCTTACCGGTGGCCTCCCGGAACCCCTTCCGGCACTCCGATAAATACCCGGTACTTCCAAAACCTTTCCGGTGACCAAATACTATCGTCCTATATATCAATCTCTACCACCGAACCATTCTGAAGCTCCTCGTCATGTCCGTGATCTCATCCGGGACTCCGAACAACATTCGGTCATCAACTCACATAACTCATATAATACTATATCGTCAACGAATGTCAAATGTGCGGACCCTACGGGTTCGAGAATGATGTAGACATGACCGAGACACCTCTCCAGTCAATAACCAATAGCGGGATCTGGATGCCCATATTGGTTCCTACATATTCTACGAAGATCTTTATCGGTCGAACCTTATGACAACATACGTAATTGCCTTTGTCTGTCGGTATGTTACTTGTCCGAGATTCGATCGTCAGTATCTTCATACCTAGTTCAATCTCGTTACCGAAAAGTCTCTTTATTCATTCCATAGTACATCATCTCGTAACTAACTCCTTAGTTACTTTGCTTGCAAGCTTCTTGTGATGTTGTATTACCGAGAGGGCCCAGAGATACCTCTCCGATACACGGAGTGACAAATTCCAATCTCGATTCACGCCAACTCAACAGACACCTTCGGAGATACATGTAGAGCATCTTTATGATCACCTAGTTACGTTGTGACGTTTGATAGCACACAAGGTATTCCTCCGGTATCCGGGAGTTGTATGATCTCATGGTCGAAGGAATATGTATTTGACATTAAGAAAGCAGTAGCAATAAACTGAACGATCATATGCTAATCTAATGGATGGGTCTTGTCCATCACATCATTCTCCTAATGATGTGACCCTGTTATCAAGTGACAACACATGTCCATGGTTAGGAAACCTTAACCATCTTTGATCAACGAGCTAGTCTAGTAGAGGCTTACTAGGGACACGGTATTTGTTTTTGTATCCACACATGTATTTAAGTTTCCGATCAATACAATTCTAGCATGCATAATAAACCTTTATCATGAATAAGGAAATATAATAATAACAACTTTATTATTGCCTCTAGGGCATATTTCCATCAATGGGACTTGGCATTTTTGCATAGTATTTACCGAGAACAACTCTATTGACCCCTGTACCTTCGAGATTTTGTCTACTCCGGTACTTCCGAGGCTCTTAAATCTTCCTAGAATAGGGCCCCTTATTGGTCTGGTATCTATGAGTTTTCTTTTTCTCATACTTCGAGTAGTGTGTCTTTTGAGAGGCATACTGGACAACTCGATACACCAATGGCACTGCGCACTTAAAGGAACAAGTGTTCCTCTTCTGACCTTTATAAAACGCATCTAGTAGTTCAAAGAACTTTTATCCGGTACTTTCGGGCATGTTACTTTTTCTTGAGTAATGGTCCAATCTCTGTTTTCTCTATAAATAGATCCCCACCCCTTCGGGTGCAAGAGTCATTTCCAATCATTTTCTTACACCAGAAAGTGCAATTTCCCAAGTTCTTCGAAGTCGTAGCTTCTCCTTTCTTGAACCCCATCTCTAGTGTTCATCTCTCTTTGCTTCAACCTATGTCTGTGAGGGATCATATGGGTTCTTGAGAGTGCTTTGATTGAAGATATTTTGAGGAGTTCATCCAAGTTACTTTGCTTTGCTTATTACTCTTGGAGTGGAGGGTGTGCGCCTCGTAGATGATTAGGAGTCACTGGAGAGCCTTCAACTGCTATCGAGAAGGAATCAAGAGTTTTCACAAGGTTCGGATATCACCTTCGTCATGGAAGATATACCCCAAGTGAGGCTTGACATTGGTGATGTACAAGTAATGGTAGAATAGGTGGGCATGGGTTTTGTGGGCTCTTTGATGGCGATGCTGCCGAGACCTTTATGATCTTAGAGCCTTTTGTCATTCGTGCCTCCATCAATCAAGAGTAGGATATCGCCACATCTCTGAACCTCGGTAGAACACCAGAGTCCCTCTATGTTTACACCTCCCAGACCTACTCCTTAATTTAATGCAATGTCTTTCTTCCGCTCAATTGTTGTAGACTAGCTTGTTAGTTTCACTAATGCAACCTTGTTAGTGTAGCCTAAAAACTAACAACCTCAAAATTGGAGTACTTTTTTTATTAGGTTTATTCACTCCGCCCCCTAGACCATAGACACGATCCTTTCACATATCTCTTATAATCCATGTCAGTGGTAGTTCAACTGCCTGAGAGACCACATATTAACAGATGTGTAAACCACATTTTGATCAATATAAACTCTCGCAGTTTATGGAGGAAAACCCGCCTATGAAATACACATTTATGGTGGTCCAACATGGATAACCTACTAGAGTTGATTTCCATCTCAAGTTTTGAAGTCCATCTCTGATGTCAAGACAATCACTAACCCATGTGGTCTAACAGTGGTAAAACACAACAAACATAGTTTTTGAACTGTTGTAGGGGAGGAAATCGACTCCTACTTGGGAGCATCGATCATCTGCAACCAACAAGCAAGAGCACCAGAAGATGAAGAACATATATTTGCAAAATGGAAAAACAAAACATGGAGTCAAGGTGGATTCAAGAGATAATAGATCCATGAAGAAGAATGAAGCTCAATAAGCCCATGGGTTCCCATCCCTAGTCGACCAAAGCCACCATCTCATGAACTAAGTGCACGTAAGATTAGACTACCTTGTTTTCCTCTTGCGTACACATTTTTTAGTGCACGCACGAGCGATTAATGTGTCCATATGTTGTGTTTTTCGGACGATGGAGGCAGTACCCGGTTCCATTTCCATTTAATGAAACCAAACCAAGCTGTCCATGTGTTGTAATCGACTTGTGAAGTAGAAATTTTGAATTTCAAATTCAGAAATATTCCAGCCCTCGCCGGAATCAAATTCAGAAATATTCCAGCCCTCGCCGGAGTCACTGAATTTTGGTGTAGCGACTCCAGCTCTCATTGCCGCCAAATTTTCCACATGAATTTGAATGAGATCCAATCAAATATTTTTAAAGCTCAAAGAATAATTTGAATTTATGTGTACTATCTCAGCTGCTGAAATATTTGGATCGAAAGACAAATATTTCAGTACGTACCAACATTAATGAAATTTCGGTGAAATTACACTTAAAGTGAAAACCATGTGTTTTCATAAATATCACGAGTCGAAGTTATAAGCGTTTTTTCCCTAGAAAATCTATCTTACAAAAAAAAGTCGATATATATTTGATGTTTCTGTAACTTAAGTCGTTAGATTACAGAACGTTGCAGCACAGCCACCGTAGATTTGTCCTAAAGCTTATAACCTTGACCGAGTTCCCAAATCCCAAGCTCACAACAGCACAGAGAGTTAGCAATCTCCTGCACGACGACGAAAGCTGCAGCGCGGGCAGCCACCAAACGGGATCTCAGACGTGTTGCTCGCCATCTCGTCTGCCACCCCGGCGTTCATGGGGATCAACCCACTGAAGCTCAAGGCGCCCGGCGGTCCCAGCATCACTGGGTTCAGATCCGGTACAACTGCTGCTGGCTGCGGTGGTAGTGGTAGTGTTGGGCAGAGCGGTGCCGCGACGGCGGCCTGTGGTGGTGGTGGCGGCAGCGCCGAGCCCAGTGGCGCTGCCGGCGTGGCAACGGGCGCCGCAGTTACAACAGTATGGGGAGCCTGGCTGCAGGTGCACGGGAAGAGCAGCTGCTGCATGCCGTAGCCGCCGCAGGACAGCACCTGCAACAAATTGACATGTAAGCCCGAGCCTTCCCCCGTGAGGAAATTACTTAGCTAGAATGCGAAGGCAGAAGGCTAGAGAAAGTACCTGGATCTGTTGCTGGAGTGACTTCATGTACTCTATGGCATGGTCCAGTGTAGAGCATTGCTGATCAATCTGAGATTCAGTGTTGTAATTGCTTAGACAATTTAGGTTGCATCATCGATCTCACTGTATACATGCATGATTAATATAATGTTCAGTAGGCAAACCTGTTCAGATGAGTGCCTTTGTGCACCGCCGCTGCCTCTCGACGCCGCCGAGCATGGTAATACAGAGTCTTCCTCTTTCAACATAGAGTTCTTGCACGAAGAATCCTATTCATAATGTACACCATTTTAAATGGTTTTGCTAATTCCAAGTTGTAGGTTGCAGTTTGAAAAAATGAGCAAATTTAGCAGAATCTTGCCGTAGACCATCCCGTAATACTACTATAACTGTAATGGGACCAATTGACATATTCAAATCAACAACACCAATTGACATATTCAAATCAACAACCAAGGTACTGTAAGAACATGTATCAAACCATCAGCTAGCTAATGTGTTCAAGAAAAAGCATCACATCAACTAATGCACAACCATGTGAGATAACACATCATCAGCATGGAAAAAAAAATTCTACTACCACAGAACGAAATTGAAACCATTGCAGAAAAAAAAAATCTACAATAGATAGAATTGCAGGACTATTTTTACCTTGATAAAAAACAAGAAAAATTGCAGAAAGGTATGGTAAAATTGCAGACACTTCAGATTAAAATTTTCACTATAGTTGCATGATCTGAGAAGTGCAAGTTTAGGTTAACCAAGGTGCAATTTTAGGTGACTGGGATATTTTAGGCAACCAAGATTTGAATGTATATAAATGCATTCTAGTGTGTTTCTTCACTCATTTCAATCTATATGTAGTTCATATTGAAATATATACAAAACATTTTATATTTGTGAACGGAGGGAATATCTTTCAGAGATGCAACAGATTTTTGTTTTCCCTAATCACTGAACAAACAAAAATGTGATACCTAGATTTTCGCAATGAATTTGATAATCAAAGTTACTCCATACTACTCCCTCTGTCCCAAAATAAGTGTCTCAACTTTGTACTAACTCTAGTACAAATTTGTAGTAAGCTTGAGTTGGGATGGAGGGAGTATCTTTCAGAGCAGGTAATATGAATGGTTCAGACAATCTGAGCAACATAGTGAACATGCATGTGTAAATAACCTGAGGTGCAGAGCTGCCATGGCCTTCCCTCCACATCCTCCACAGTTCGCCTGCCGTCTCCTCGTCGGCCGTGGTGCCCATCCGCTGCCTCGGTCCAACGCTCGCAGTTGCTGCCTTGGCATTCACCGACGATAAATCATCAACGACCTGCGGGTAGCCGTGCGCGGCCGCAGCGCCGGCTGCACAGCCACCGCTTTCCCCCTCTCGCCACAGCCTCCACCATTCCTCCACCGCCTCGCCTCCTCCGGCCGCCGCGTCCTTTGGTCCACCTTCGGCCTTGCTCTTATTCTCGCCGGGTGAAGAAGCGCCGCCGGCGTCGTCGCTGTCGCTGCTCCGCTGATCGAGAACGGGCTGCTCCACGGGGCAGCCGTCCCGCCACTGCAGCTCCAACAGCTCGGTTCTGGATGCTTGGCAACGTTATATATACGTATCATCATTAGTGTCAACTAGTATACTACGAGTACGTACTACGTACTGCTGATCGATCTACAGTCTAGGCGATACGTTTTTATTACATACCTTTCGTCGCTCAGCTGAGGGTGACCATCGCCGGTCGTCTTCCCTTGGTCCCCGGCGCCATGGCTGTCGTCACTGGAATCGTCGCCGGAGTATTCTGGTGCACGGTACTTCATGGCTCGTCGCCGGAGACACCCCCCCCCCCCCCCCCCCCCCCCCCCCCCCCCCCCCCCCCCCCCCCCCCCCCCCCCCCCCCCCCCCCCCCCCCCCCCCCCCCCCCCCCCCCCCCCCCCCCCCCCCCCCCCCCCCCCCCCCCCCCCCCCCCCCCCCCCCCCCCCCCCCCCCCCCCCCCCCCCCCCCCCCCCCCCCCCCCCCCCCCCCCCCCCCCCCCCCCCCCCCCCCCCCCCCCCCCCCCCCCCCCCCCCCCCCCCCCCCCCCCCCCCCCCCCCCCCCCCCCCCCCCCCCCCCCCCCCCCCCCCCCCCCCCCCCCCCCCCCCCCCCCCCCCCCCCCCCCCCCCCCCCCCCCCCCCCCCCCCCCCCCCCCCCCCCCCCCCCCCCCCCCCCCCCCCCCCCCCCCCCCCCCCCCCCCCCCCCCCCCCCCCCCCCCCCCCCCCCCCCCCCCCCCCCCCCCCCCCCCCCCCCCCCCCCCCCCCCCCCCCCCCCCCCCCCCCCCCCCCCCCCCCCCCCCCCCCCCCCCCCCCCCCCCCCCCCCCCCCCCCCCCCCCCCCCCCCCCCCCCCCCCCCCCCCCCCCCCCCCCCCCCCCCCCCCCCCCCCCCCCCCCCCCCCCCCCCCCCCCCCCCCCCCCCCCCCCCCCCCCCCCCCCCCCCCCCCCCCCCCCCCCCCCCCCCCCCCCCCCCCCCCCCCCCCCCCCCCCCCAAAACTACCACTTTACGATTTTGTGCGAAAAACTACCACTTTTCTCCTAATCCGTGGCAAAAAACTACCAACTCGCCAAACCGCTCGCTTCGCCCGCGCTAAGCACCAAACTGACCGGCCGTTCCCACGAATCAGTTGCCACCGTGGCCAACGGACGCCCGCCGCACGTTAACGGCCGTTAACGCCGCGTCTGCGGTCGGAAACGGCGGTTGTCGGTCGGAACGGGTCAAGATCTGAGCCATTCCCCTCTCTCGCTTCACTCTCTCCCTCCTCTCCCTCTGTCTGACCTAGGTGGCGGCCGCCATGGCGTCTGTGATTCCGGACGGGGGCGGCGGCGATATGGGTGGCAGCGACGGCGGCGGCGACAGTGGCGGCGGTGGCACAAGTTTGGACGCTGTGGGCTCATTCTCTGAAGTGGATAACTGGTTGGGGAGCAGCAGTTACGCGACGCAGGCAGGGTTGCAGCAGCCGGAGGCACCGGTCGCCCAGTCATCGCTGGCGCCTGGATGTTCTATGGGTGGCAGGTATGAAAAAATCTCTTGCTTAAATGCACATGTTTTCTTCAATCTGGCAAATTAGTAAGAGTTTGTTTCTGTTTGTTGAACATGTTTAGTAAACTTTATTGCACCTCTAGTTCTGTCAATTTCAATCCAATTGATGAGCACTTATTTGTGCAGTTTGGCTGACCAGAAGTGGGAGATATGGTTTCATTTAGAAGGTAGAAACCCTGTGAAAAGGGGTATATATGAGACAGATATTTCTTTTCTTACTCTACAATCACTCATTGCTAGTGAAGGGTATGGGGAGAGTGATTACATGTACTATGTGAAGGAGGAGGAAATTGGATCTGAAAGAGTAAAGTATTTAGGTAATGAAGCTAGTGTTCATGAAATATTGGAGTTTTTTCATCATGTCAAGGTTGTGAACATAAAGGTTGTGAGAAATGTTGAACCTGGAATTAGTACACAGGCTAATGAGAATTACATGAACACTCAAGAGAGCTGCTGTGTGAAAAAGGTTGTGGAGCAATCTGAGCTTCAGAATCAGATAATTGATAGAAAGGCTCAGCTTGAGAGGAGCAGGATTCAAAGAGAGGCAGATTTGAACCACTTTGACGGAGACACTGAAGTGTCTGAATTTTGTTCTGATGATTCAGTTCATTCAGATGGGAGTGCTGAAGCTGTTCAAATGAAAATAGAGTGTGCCTCTGAAGAGGATAGAGCATTGGAAACTACTGCTATTGTGAAACATGTGAAAAATCCTGCTCCAACTAGCAGATGTCACAATGAGGTAGAGAAAAAACGTTTTGAAGATTGGTTTCTTGAAGCAGATGAGTTTTGTTTTGCTGGTGATGTAGGCATAAGTGATGAGGAAGAAGAAGATGAAGTTGAACTACCATACCTCATGAAGAAGCCAAAGACAAAGAGTAGTAAGAAAAATATGAAGAAAGGGTATATTTTGACCCCTCAATTCCCAATTCACATTTACTGTTCTGCAAGAGGTTGTGTTTTGATAGTGTTTACCAGTTCAGAGAAGCATTAAGAGATTTTCATATAAGGACTTTGAGGTCTTTTCACTACCACAGGAACTCCCCAATAAGAATTATTGTTTGGTGTTCACAGAGAGAGCATGGATGTGAATTTTACATTTGTGCCTCCAGGATAGCTCATGAAAGAACTTTTTGCATTAAGAAGTGTAACATGGAGCACACTTGTCCAACATCAGCAGTGAACACAAAGGTTACTACTAAGTGGCTTTCTAAAGCAGTTGAGCCTTCTCTTAGAGCAGATCCTAGAGCACCTATGGATGCACTTATTAAAAACAGCAAAGTCAAGTTTTCAGTTGATGTATCAAAGAGTGTGGCCTATAGGGCAAGGAGGAAGGCTATTAAGGTTGTGCAAGGTGACCAGAAGGAGCAGTACTATAGACTGAGGGACTACCTGCAAGCAGTTATTGATACAAACCCTGGTAGCAGGTGTATAGTTACAACATTTGAGGACCCAGAAAACACTGCACCAACTCCTAGATTTAAGTACATGTTCTACTGCTTGCATGCATCAAAGGAAGGATTTCTTAATGGTTGCAGACCCTTTACAGGTAAATGTACAACTGTATTTTCTTCAAAATATCTTGTTGAGAAAATTATGGTAGCTAATTTGGGTATGGATGCAGGGCTTGATGGTTGCTTCATCAAGCTAACCACTGGACAACAAATTCTTGCAGCCACAGGAAGAGATGGCAACAACAACATCTACCCCATAGCCTTTGGTGTGGTTGATAAGGAAGATTCTGATAGTTGGACATGGTTCCTAACCCAGCTAAGATGTTGCATTGGAAGTGAAAGCAAATTTGGAACCTACACCATTATTTCTGACAGGCAAAAGGTATGCACCCTATCTCTGCCAGTAGTTCAGAAATATTGCTATTACTGGCTTTATTTCTTTTTGTTCATGACCATGGTTATTAATTTATAATCAGGGTCTTCTTAAGGCTATAAATGAGGTGTTCCCTGATTCCCCTCAGAGATACTGCCTCAAGCACATATATGTAAATTTTCAGTCAGCTGGCTTCAGAGGAGCAGAACTAAAGAAGCTAGTAGATCAGGCTAGCTACTCATTCACCAAACATGGCCATGAATTAGCAATGGCAGAGCTTAAAGCAGAGTGTGAGGATGCCTGGAAGTGGCTTAAGAAAATTCCAAAGGAGACTTGGTGTAGGTCTGCAATGGATTATAATTGCAAAACTGATCTTGTTGTGAACAACCTTAGTGAGGTTTTCAACAAAATGATCCTTGATGTTAGGGCCAAACCAATTAGGACAATGTTTGAAGGAATTAGGGCTAAGCAGATGATCAAAAGGCAGAAGACTAGGGAAAAGACAGAGACCAGCAGGTGGATGATCACACCCAACTATTCAGAGAAACTGGAGGAGAATAAGAAGTATGCCAAATTTTGTGAGGCACATAGGGCTGATCCTGACATTTGGCAAGTGTCTAGTGGTGAAAATCAGTACTGTGTGAACATAGCTACTAACTCATGTGACTGCAGGAGGTGGGACATGACAGGTGTGACATGCAGTCATGCAATAGCAGCAATGAGCAAGCTTCACATGCACCCAGAGGACTATGCGCATGAATTTTTCAAAAAACCACTATATATTGAAGCATACAAAGACATTGTGTACCCTGGCCCTGGTCCTGAATTCTGGCCTGACACCCATACTCAGGATATTGAGCCCCCAGTGTTCAAAGAAAAACCAGGCAAGAAATAGACAGCTAGGAGAAAGGGCCAGTTTGAGGTGCTTGCACCAAAGGACACAAGCAGGATGGGAACAATTACATGCAGCAATTATGGTCTACAAGGCCATAGATATACAAACTGTGGGAAAGCTCTAAAACCAAGTCTTGAGATGAGAAAGAACTTACACCAGGTCATTTAAAAATGTTGCATTCTTTGTTTAATTACTTTAGGTGTGGTCTATGTACTAACTGTTTTAATTCTGTCATGCAGGAGAATAGAGAAATTTTCAGGGGTTCCTCTAGTGCTACACATCTACCTCCACAACCACCACATCAACACCAAACTTCACACATGCCAGCCTCATCTGCTCCACCTCCTAAGGCAATGAGGAACAGAAAAAAATAGTAACTAAGAGAGGTTCAGCATCAACAGTTTCAGCAGGAGCAGCCAAGTCTTCACCAGCACCTTCAAGAGGATCAGCATCAACAAGAGCTCCAAGAGCAGCATTCAATGCACCAAGAACATCCACTGGAGAACCTGGGATATTAACGCCTGAAGATGCTGAAGAAGGAGAACTGAGATGCTGTCTTCAGTTTCGTCAGTCCAAGAAATGTTCAGTTTCGTCAGTCTTATCTTAGTTTAGTAAGTTAAAATGTTTAGTTTGGTCAGAACTATGTGACTCCTAGGGCTGTTCTATGTCAGTTCAGTTAGTTTGGTAATCTACTTGCTATCTATCTATCAGTCCAGCACTATGTCAGTCCAGCACTATGTCAGACTATCTACTTGCTATGTATGTTCAATTCTACTTGCTATCTACTTGCTGTCTACTTGCTGTCTACTTGCTATGTATGTTCAGTTCTACTTGCTATGTATGTCACTACTGTCAGTGTTATCATTTCCAAGTAGGATATATATGCAGATATTGGCTACACATAATATATGCAGAGTAAAACAGCCTCATCATAGATAAAACATTCTTACTTACTTAACTTAGCATGAGTACTCACTTAGCATAGTAGGTCTTAACATAAAAGTCATTACATCATAGATAAAACCACCTAGTTCTTAAACCATACTAGTACCTCCCTCATACCATCTTGATTCAGGTTCAGAAAGCACATGAAACTTTCCCAAAATATACAGCTAACATGCATGACATTCCAAGGCCAGCTATATATATAGGCCTAATAATTACTTAACCAACACAACAAGCACTTCACTCATTCATTATTGCCCTGATCCTCTCCAGCTTATCTTTGCTGGCATGCCCAGCATTGAGCAGATCAGCAATCAGATACTCCAGCTTCTTCTTCTCTTGCTTAAGTAGGTCCCTGTCCCCCTCCACTTCCTTCATGGCCTTCCTCATGTTCTGAATGATATCTGCTTGGCTTTGAAGAATGCACCTTTGCTCCTTGGCAAGCTTCAGCTTTTCCATACTTATCTCAATCTTTGCCTGATCCTCAAGTTGTTTCTTCTTCTCATTTAGTTCATTGATTGCCTGACTGGTATAGTCCATGTCATGAGACATCTTGCCATCTTGATAGTCAAAAAGCTTGGACACATCTTCCACCAACTGGCTGTAGTTGTTTGACAGGAACTCAATTTCCTTCTTTAGCTTGCCCACCTCTTTCTCATGGGCTTGTTTGTCCTTCACCCTACCCAAGTTCTGCTCATGGTACATGTCCCAAATCCTTTCTAGGCACCTTTGTAGAATCTCTGGCCAAGGACCATCTACCCACTCCACAACCCCACAGTTGACACCTACATCCTACAGAAGCAATTATTTATAATTAAGCACAAAGCACCTAGTAACAAACTTAGTACAGATAACTCAAGTCATAAACTCAATTCAGTTAAGTGAAACCCTATGTTTACATCAATGCTCTCTGAATTCAGCTAACATAATTCTTTGAAACTAAGCACACAGCACCTTATTTAGCAGCAGAGATAAATTCAGTTAACTGTTCTTTTTAGTTAACAGCTATATTCGGTTAGCAGCTAACAGATATATTCAGTTCACAGTTCACATTTAACAGGTGTTCTCAGGTTCAGTCATTTATTGAATTCAGTTAACTCAAGATCTACTTTCACATATATGCTTCCATATGTATGGCACTTTTCAATTTTAGTTCAAAACACAGCACACATCTCTGCACAACTTAATACCTGCTGCACCACACATCTCCAGCAGCAAAACACATCACACATCACACATCTCCACCAACGAAACAAGTAAGCGTTCAAGATTTCATACCTGCTGCATAGGACAACCGAGATATCGCCTCCCAGTCAAAGCACCTTCAAAAGCTACCATCTTCTTCGGCCTCTGATGATGCATCATGCACGTCGGCACAGATTCAGTGAAAGAACCACAGAAAGATGGATCCACCACACTTTCAGGGGTTTCCTGCAAAAGAAACTTCGAATCAAACCAAAAGCAACTTGGAATCTCCAATTTGGATGAACTAACCCCTAACCCTAACTCTACTCCACCATTATGCACTTACAAAGAGCTCAGGATCCATTGAAACCATGCAGATGTCCTCGTTCGAGCTCTCCTCGTCATTCCAGGATGGCATCCTCAAGTTCTACCGGCAGCAATTGCGGCGGTGGTGACGGCGATATGCTCAGAGCACCAGGGAGAGGGAGAGGATGAGGAGGAAAGACTGAGCGAGCGAGGAGGAAGAGGATGAGTGAGTGGCTGAGCTCGCTCTCACTTATTGGACAACCGACAGCCGCCGTTCCGACCGCAAACGCGGCGTTAACGGCCGTTAACACGCGGCGGGCGACGGTTGGTCACGGTGGCACCTGGTTCGTGGGCCCAACCGGTCAGATTCGGGCTTAGCGCGGGCGAAGCGAGCGGTTTGGCGAGTTGGTAGTTTTTTGCCACGGATTAGGAGAAAAGTGGTAGTTTTTCGCACAAAATCGTAAAGTGGTAGTTTTTCGACACGTTTCCGTGAAATGTGGTAGTTTTTGGTTAAATACTCTTATGTATGCATGTACAATGGGTTGCAACTGGGCATACATATTCTAGTGATTGTTCCCGTCCAACACTTGATGATATTTTTCATTATATAAATGTGATCCTCTCGTCTAAAGAATGATACTCTTTCTAAGTAATATGATCCTCCCATTCAAAGAATGATAATCTGCATAATTAACGCGATCTTTTCGTCCAAATATTGATATGAATACGAATCTTACCAGTGGTAGATATAACTTGAGAGAATATGAATCTTACCATTAGCTCTTTGTGGGTTCCACACTCCATACTTACCACCTTCATCATTGGAAAGTGTTAGGGCATCTCCAACGGCGACCCGCAAATTTCCTCCCGCGGATAGGGGGGGCAGTCCGCAGACACAGATGCGGGAGGCCGTCATCCAACGTTAGCCGCATACATTGCAAACTCTTTTCCAACAAACCGGATGACATTCATGCAAACACGGCCGGATTTCATATAAACATGACGGATTTCATACAAACCGGACGAAAACTGTTACATTTTGGACATATTTTCAACTAAAACCGAAACCGGACTAGTTTACAGCCGGCGCGGTGGGTCTCCAACGTCGTCCCATGATCGGCAGCGGTGAGCCTCGGAGGTATATGCTTCAGTGCAAAGGACGGCTCGCTTCCCAATCGCTCATCAGAGTGGAACCGCCGCATGATGCTTCAACCGAAGGGGAAGGGTCCCTACGCTGCACGGACCAAAGTTGGTTCTTGGGTAAGGGGACGACGGTGGTCGGCGAGAGGGCAGAACACTGGTTGTGTACGCCGGCGGTGCCTCGACGGTGGCCTTCCTGGGACCCAAGCGGCGGCGGCCTCCCGTGTTCTACTTCTCCCCGATGAAGGCAGCGGACGAGGACACGCTGGCCACCGACATGTCGACCTCCGCACACCCGGCCTCTGTCTCTACCTGCATGGCGCAATCGCATGCACGTGAGGCGCAGTCGCATGCACGGTATGCGCGGTCGCAGACACGGGAGGTGCGAGACAACGCGACATCGACGACAGCAGCGACGATGCCCGTGCAGCCGTGCTCCCCGTCGTGCCGGCGCGGAGCAACTCGCCACTCCTCCTTGAGCTGGCCTGGAGCGACGAGTTGCTGAACCATGAACTGGCTTGGGGCGGCAACTGGCTCCGTCGGCCTAGGCAAGGGAGATGGAGCAGCGAGCTTCCTCGCTCGTATCCGGTCGACTCGGCGGGCCATCCAACCGGATTTTATGCCGGAGAGGTGTTCTTCCTGCTCGTCGGATGCCATCGAAACAGTAAGAGTGGAGAAAATGAAGGAACGAGGAGATGTGGAGCGGCGAACTTGATGTTGTGATTCTTTCCCGGCGTCTGGCCTGGTTTATATAGAGGGCGAACGGGAGGAGCCTACCCGGCGTTGCGTTTAATGCCGATCCGCTTGTGAAACAGGCAAGTGGCCGGAGTAGGTTCCTCAGCTTTCATGCGGGTTTAATGGAGGTGTTTGAATGTGGCGAGGAGGCGTGTTCAGCCAGGCGTGTAGCGGGCGGAGCCCTCGGCCGACGCGCCGCTTCAATGGTGGAGGCAGTGAGAGGTCGCGTCTGCCCTGAGCCTTCAATGTGGTGGTGCGCGCTCTACAGCGGCATGAATGCGGGCAGCTGACGCCGGGCGGGAACGCACGCGGGCGAGGGAGGAGGGGTTTGTGTGGGCCAGGGCGGTCAGAAGCGGGCGTGACAGCGGTCCGGACTCCCGCAAACGTCCCCCACGTTTGTCTCCGATTTGCGGGAGAAAACGCGTCTGGACCGCGCCGCGGACCGATATAGGCCCACGTTGGATGGCTTTCGCGGTCTGGACAGCGCGATCCGGATGGTTGCGGGAGGTTTAAGGGTCGGCGTTGGAGATGCCTTTACGACAATTCCTTGCACTTGGGGATTATCACTTCCCATGTGCTACAACTCGGATCCAGGCACGTGGAGAAGCAGTGGCACGCTGGGCGACAGCGTCTCGGGGCCGCGAATGGTGACGGTCCAGTGGGAATCGGGTGGAAGCGCCATTGTGAGGGAGTGGCGGCGCAGGAGAAGGTGCGTCAGGGGCGAGGAACCGCGGGAGGTAGATGACAACCGAGGGTGGGGATTGCAATTTGCAAAATTGAATGTGCGTCCAGTTTATTTTTCGTGCGCGCATCAGGATTTGAACTCTGATGGGTCGGGGATACCACTGTCCTCCTAACCTGTGGTTGGATGTTGGTGTGATCACAATCTCAAGAGTACATAACAATCATTTTATTTTGTTCATAAACTAAACCAAGGTAAAGGCATGGGCCATGTGGTTAGCTAACTCAAAATTCAAATTCATATAACTAAACCATGGCAAGGAAGATCATCCTTTCCCTAAAGAAAAGGTGTATCGGTAATAACATGAAGGGAGCACCACGCATTAAAGGTTTACTATTGGTTCCCGTTGTGTTCCTTGAGCAGCATCTTGACCTGCGCTCGTAGGATTTGTTGATGCAATTCCAGTTCCTGCTTGTTCAGTTCCGCCTTGAGGTTCAGCGGCTGTTGTTGCTGACTGGGTTGGCGTCTTGTTGAACGCCCGCGCTTGTCGAGGATTGCCGCTGCGCCTAGGATCACCAGTAAGCCGGCGCAGTATAGATGGGTGTCTTCTGTCAAGCGCTGCTGACGATCGAGTTCTATGTGCGGCGCTGAAACGAGACGAGCACAAGAGAATGATTAAGTTTTTTGCCTAAAAAAACAAGAGAACGATTGAGTTAGGAACTCGGTTGGCCGGCCGGCAATGGAGACATACGGATACGGTCGAGTTTTTGTAGTACGTACTACCATTTTTTTTTTTTTTGAAGAGGTAGTACGTACTACCTAGCAAAGGCGCGAACTCGCTGGCTCTTGGTGAAGCCGATCGATGGTGACAAGTCTCGACTGCACGCATGCTGTTGATAACTTGGTGGAATCGTAGCAGATAGACGCGGCAATATATGTAGGCAATCGACCGTATATGTGGGCAGATAGACGATGTACTCGACTAGAGGAGCAAAACGGCAGCGTGCACGAGTGCCGCTCCGTGGGGAAAGTATCAGGTACTCCCATCCTTGGTACTCCCGATGCTCCAAATTCAAAAAACCATTCTTAAATGTAACAAAAAATTCCGAAAAAAATACGAATGTTCATAAGGAATGTGACTACAATTCCTAAAAATTTCAGGTCTAAACTCGAAATGCGTACTGAGAAACAAAAATGTAAAATCTAGCATGAATAGTGTAAGAAAAAAAGCAACATTGATACTATTCACATCTGGATTTCACTTTTTTGTTTCTCAATGTGCATTTCGAGTTTGGATCTGAAATTTATAGGAGTTGTAGTCACATTCCTTGTGAACATTCATATTTTTTTCCAGAATTTTTTGTTACATTTAAGAATGGTTTTTTTGAAGTTAGAGCACCGGAAGTACCCAAGGATGAAAGTACCTGATACTTTCCCCTCGCTCCGTGCTCAGCTTGATGCCTGCCCAACAATTTTTTCTTTTCTTTTTCCTTTTTATATGACAACAATGAATTGACTCGCATGCGTGCATGAGGTCTCGTACGTTCCTGTTCAATCAAAGGAAAATGATTTTTTTGTTTTGTTTTTGCGAAACTGATGGGAGTTTTATTCTAAATTCATAGGGTTACAATATTGTGACCATGTATCCTCACAACATGAAGGACATCTACTCATCCATACCGTAGTACACGACTCAATACAACTATAATTTGTCATACAATCTGCTACCCTATTTTGAGTTCTACTAATCTTCCGAGGAACAAACTCCCTACCAATCATCATCGACTTGATCTCAGCAACTAAGTGTCCGTATGCAGAATGAGATAAATTATCGCCTAAGAGGATTGAAAGTGCCTCCGAGGAGTCAGATTGAACCAATACTGGCCTATCAGTATGTTGCAAAGCCAGGGCCATACCATGCATCAGTGCATGAAACTCCACCTCGAGTGCCTCATTGCAAAGGAAAAAGAATTGACGCGCAGGCCGGTGGAACCCACCCACCACGCCCCATTTTCTTTCATTTCCTCTCTAATAACTATTAACTATAATAATTAATCAATCAAATCATGCGTGTATAGTTAAAGTTATATGACACGGGTAGGTATCAGATGTGCTTCTATCTTGAATTGGCAGCATCACGCTAACTTGGTATAGTATCATAGTACTGCATCTACATGATGGCCATGGCCAGTCACAGCGTCTCCAGCGAGGGTTTGACATGACCTCAATGCAGGCAGGGAAGAAGGCATCACCGATGGAGGAGGGAAAGAGGATTGACACGTTCAGGTGCAGGGTCGCCGCGTCGGAAATGGTGTGCGAGGTTTCAAGGGAAGGCCAAGGGTAACGGCACAATGGAGCTGGCGGCTCGGGTAGGTCGGGGCGGTGAGGAGGCGTCGCGCGATTGCAAGTGCTGGCCACAAGTGGTAGGCTGGTGACAGACCGATAACAAATACATAGCACTCGAAACATAATAAAAACTACATCGAGGACTCTACACCACCTAATGACCACTACTGTTGCGAGAACAAGCCACTGATGCGCCGTTGTCGCCGATCCCATACTGGAGACGGCTTGACCTTGTCGATGGCACGGCAGTCGAGAAGTCTTCATACACTTGTCCCTAAGGACCATTGCACTAGAGCCGCAGTCGTTGCCATTCAACCCTTGAATTGATCTGAAGCGCCTGACACGAAATATCACCTGCATGCATGCATTATGGCAAACCCTAATCCTAACCTCGGGAGTATATTGTACTCCCTCTGTAGTGACCTAAAACATCTTTCATTTGTTTAAGAGAGGGAGTATATGTTTGGCATCTTAGATATAGAAAAAAAAACTCTATAAACTTGGTGGAAAGTTTGCAAATTTTTATTTTTTTAAAGTTTTGCATGCACTACATTATGAAATGGAGAGAGTAATAGTTATTTGGCATATCGAACAAACTATAGATGGATTTCATCTGTCAAGTTGAATCAGAAACTCAATTGATGAGAAGCAAGACAGGCAAGGAGGTGTACAAGGAGATCGACCAAATTGAGGATTGCTAAGAGAATATGATCGCCCTCTGTTCATCTAAAAAGAATGATATATTATTGGTTCCTCGCGTGACATAATTACACTGTTTCATGATGCTAATTCACTACGGTTTTGGACATGAATACATGATACGTATGATGTTCGTGTAGCAGACTCAGTACATGCACACACCATTCGGTGTACCCCAGAACAGATCGAGGTCCGACATGCCGACGCCGGCGGCCTCCGGCCACTCGACAACAGCATCTTCGTCGTCGCGGGAGGGAGGAGGAACGTAGGTGGATAACAACTCGTAGCGACCGCCATCCGTCGGATCCCATGTCGTGTTGCTGGCGGGGGCATGGAGGAGCTCGTTCTGGCTCGGCGCCGGCGGTGATCTCGTGGTGCTGGGGGCCACAGACGCGGACAGGAGCTCGTTCCGGCACGGCGATGGGGCTGCAGGTTCTTGATCTTGATAGAGGAAGCCATCGTTGCTCCCGTCAAGCGTGGTGTCGTCTAGCAAGTCGACGACGAAAGTCGCCCACGGGTTAACGTTTCGTCGTCGACGGTAACTTCGCCATCGTAGAGCACTATCTTGTCGACGCTGTCCGCTCCGTAGCAGCAGCCATCTGTTGGGTTCCATGCCGTGTTGCTGGCCGGCGCATGGAGAAGATCATTCTGGCTTGTGTTGCCGGGGGGCACAGCCGCGGCGAGGAGCTCGTTCCGGCACGGTGGTGCTGGTGCAGGTTCTTGATGCTCATAGAGGAAGCCATCGTTGCTCGTGTCATCTAGCAAGTCGTCGAAGGCAACTTCGCTTTCATAGAGCACGATCTTGTCGACGCTGTCCGCTCCAGAACCGAGTCCGGCATCCTCCTCGACGAAAGCGCCTGGTGCGGATTGAGGCGCGACCACCGGCGCGTGCGCGTTCATGTCCACGGTAACTCCGGCGTCCAAGTCCAAAAACACGCTCTTCGCAGACGACGAGGAAGCTGAAGCTGAATCATGGAAGTCACCTTGTGGCACGGCCGTCGGGTCGGCGATGCAGAAGCTGAAGCACTCGATATCTTGATCTGTTTGGCGTCGCGCGCTGTAGGTCTCATCCTCCTCCATGTGGACGTATGCCTCCTGCGTTTTCCGCTGCGTCCTGGTTGGAACTTCTGGGTGGTCGCCAGATGCCTTTCTCTTGCAGCCCGATCCGTAAAGATCGGTCACCGTCGTGGTGCACGATGACGACGACGACGCCGGGGATGACACGTGAGGACGGCGAGCCGGGCGAGGCCGAGGCGTCTTGTAGACCTTGCAGAGAACCAAGTCGCCGGCTCCGTGGATGCTGTACTCGGTCATGAGCCAGCCGCCCGACGCCGACTCAACCTTGTAGGTGAATTTCTGCAGCTCCCCGCCGGCCGCGCTTCCTTTCACCGCCTTCAGGGAACCCTCCGAGTGCCACCACCGCTTCTTGCCGTCGTCGGCGCCGCCAATGGTGCGCGATATCCTACGGGGGCCGCCTGGCACGTTCTTGCCGGCGTGGCGAAGGGTGGTGAAGAAGTACCAGACGCGTTTGTTTTGGTCGCCTTGGGCTTCGCCGATGCCCGGCGCGTGCTGGAGGCCCTCCACCAGGTTCTCCGGCGCGGCGGAGTAGACGTCGACGTGATGCATGAAGCTGGCAGCGACGGGCTGGCCATCGATCTCGCGGCGGAGGTAGACATCCGTGAGCTCGCGGTCCGGTGGGTTGAAGGTCCATCCTGGAGCTAGATCACGACGGTGAGCCATCTCGACGAGCGGATTGATGATCGTGTAGATGGATGCACGCACGCTCGGCTGTTGTTGTTTGCCGATCGATGGAGCCAACCAAATCTTTGGGGGTAGAAGACAAATTAAGAACTCGACCGTGATCAAGAGATCAAGTATGATTATTCTTGTTGGGCCTTGCGCTTTTATATATGGGAAATGATTCAAATCACCCGACAGATAACAACGCCTACATCCGCTGGCTCTGGGGCCGTCAGATCAGATTTTAATATGATGGCTTGGGAGCAATGTATTACCTAAACTAGTTTTCACAATTGAGCTATTGTTGCGATCCCCCCACCGCAACAAGTGATGTGTTGCAGGATCTGGATCTGGATCCTCTCGTGCTCTCCCGAGCTTCCCGTCAAGCGACACCTCCATGCGTTGATCCGACCTCAGCCACCACTGCTCGCCGCATGCGGACGAGGCCGCCGACAAGCACACCGACAACGTCACCTCTCCCCGTCTCCCTGTGTTCGCTCGCGACCAGTGGCCATGGTCGCTCGAGCGCACGCCGGCCGTCATCGCCCAGCTATGCCGCTCCGGCCATCGTCGACCAGCTATGCCGCCCCGGCCCAATGCTGCAACGCCTCCACCACCACCACCTGCATCGCATACGCCACACCACTCCTCCCTTCCCCAATAAGACCGAGCTTCTGCTCGAGGCCATGACCGCAGAAAATGCAAGGCACGACTTTCTGCAACAAGACATATGTTGCAGAAAAAATTGCAATAAGAGATATGTTTCAAAAAAAATATCAACAATATTCTGCAACAAGGCCTTTGTTGCAAAAAAAAAAATCTTGCAACACAACCTTTGTTACAAATATTTCCGCAACAAGACATGTGTTGTAAAAGGGTTTTCGCAACACGACTTCTGTTGCAAAAAATAACAACGACGCTTGACCGGAAGATTGCTTCAGATCGCACGGCTCGTAGACTGGCAGATCCTTTTAAAAGATCCGCCGGCCGACGCGTAGCATGGCCCTATATGCAAATGTGGTGCGAGCTGCAAATGAATTCTACGAGTTGTCGGACTAGCATGTGATTCGTCGGCTTTTACGAGTTGTAGGAGGACTAGCTAACCGGGGAATTAGTTACACGACGCGCGTACGTGCACATAACGAACTACTGCGACTACAATGTACTCCTACAACGGCTTTCGGAACCCGCTGTGGACAAGGGTATGTAGCTTGGGGACAAAGTTAGCTATAGTCATTAATTATTATTTTATGCTTTCACTTTCTTTGCCGCTTTTCCTCTTTTTTTCAGTTCTTTTTTGCTGGCATTAGTAAGAGCTCTGTTTTTTTTTTCAAAACACATACGCTCAAGAGAAGTGCATCCACGCCAACGAACAAAACCAGAGCTCCGACTGCCCTGCGCACCAAAAATTTGCTACACTTACCTAAAAACCTAAATACTCTTACATATAACTTACCTAACTAATCCCTCCACCCCCTGATTTCAACTGGGTGGGGCCCCCTTCCCTAATTTCCTCCAACTGAAAAAGTCCACATAAGCTATTATGTTAGTAAGTTTACGTATGATAGCTACGTAGGTGTAGCATTGCTACATGCGCACCCCTGCGATAGGGAAGAACACCACAGAACCTGGCCTGCCGTTGGAATGTCACACTATAGAAGAAACACAACCTCTATTCGGCTGATAACCATTCATGCGAAAGCCTCGTCCGCCAACCGACAGTCCAAAGGTGACGCCTTCATACGGCGCCAAGAGCGCCGCTGCCGTCCAAGTCCTGAGATTTCTGATTTTCAACAAGGACATAGGGGGAGGGGAGGGGAGGGGACGGGCCTCGATGATGCCTGCAAGGAGTACGGTGCACGCGGCATCACCGACATCGTGGATTCCCTCGGTCCAAGCCCCTATCAATCCAACGAACCACCAGATCCGGCGAACCAAAGGCCGCCGGAATCCCGGGCTGCCGGAGTTGGGCGCCGCGCGCTGTGATGAAGAGGAGCAGCAGTCTTCAGATCTGGCGCCGAGAGCCGACGGGATGACCCCCATGCCGCGACGCATGTCCACCGCCGCCTCGCCAACCACATGACCAAGAGGCGGCCCAGAGCACCAACCCATCATTAGCCGTCAGAATGGCGCCGCTCTTGCGGGAGAAGCTGCTGCCTTAGATACATGAGCCCCCCACGCGGATGGCAGGGTGGCGGAGAGCCTCTCCGCCACCTTCCTCGATGGTTGTGCGGCAGCCTGGCGACCACCTAAGACAGCGGCGAGACGAGAGAGTGGGAGGAATGGGTTGGGAGGCGGTGCTAGGGTTTCGCCACGGAGGGCGACCCGAGGGCCTCACGCGAGTCATTTCAGAATCCCTAGGTTGATCTCTATGTGGGTACCCCTGGTAGAGAATGATGCGGCAGTAGGGGAATGTTGGACACCTGGCACGACACCATTGACAATGGATGTAGAGTCCTGGCATAGTTCGTGATCCCAGTGACGGATCTAGCGGAGAATACTGGAGGGGCAAATTGACAGAATTTTCCTTAATTTGAGCCTCTATTTAATTTTTTTCAAAAATGACACCACGACAGGGGGCGTTGCCCCCCCCCCCCCCCCCCCCCCCCGAGTTGCTTGTAGCACCACCACTACGTGAGGTTGCACCCTGCGAAGTTGTTTATATGGATCACATTGTAACTGTCTTAATATTTCAGCGATGTGGTGTAGCCATGTACCTCGTCTGTGATCAGCAACACTCCTGCCTCCCCTTGCCCATCGCGTTGAACATGCCAATGGCCATAGGGTCCATGTAGAATGTGTTGTTTGCCTGGAAACCGAGGGAGAGATGGATCACATCCACCCCATCATGAACCGCCCCCCCCCCCCCCCCACGTGATATGCTCGAATCATCGTGTCGACTGCTTTCATCTTAAGAAGAGCACGCTTTATACATGGAGATGTGCACCATGGGAGCCATGCCGGAGCCCAGACCGCCAGGGAGACGCACCTTCGACCAAATTTCCGGCGGCGATGTACATGTTGTGGGCTTCTTCGTTATCGTCGGGGTCATAATCTCCAACAGATGACTTGGATCGAACAAGAGTGTTTTGGAGATTGTTGGACAAAATAGTTGAGGAACTAATGTGTGTGCTAGGTGCACACTGAGTACAATCGTCCCTAGAGTATTGAAAAGTTTGCTATAAACTCCTGCGATGATTATCTGCGCTGCAGAGAAGAATACAAAGCTAAGGACATTGCGTGTTGGAGACGACCCCCAAAAATTGCAAAGTGAAGCAATTGGTTCAGTGTGTTGTTGAAGGAACATTTGAGTGTAGCGAAACAGATGAAGACAACGAGAAGACATAGTTGTTTTTTCGTAGTTTCATTTTTTTCATTTGAGTCATAGGGCAGGGGGTTCAAGTTTTTCAAGACTTAGGTCTATGCTGATGCTTATCCATGAACCTATCTGAGAGTGAAGTTGAGAGATATCTCTATGTGCACTGAATTTTTACTCGCAAGCCAGAGACGATGTTCTTTTGGGCTTCGAGAGAAAATCTCAGGCAGTGCAGTCAGCTATACTTATTCCTCAAGTAAAGTTGTGGCGTGAGTTTGAAATCCAACCGTTGGAGTGTCTGCATGCCCTATTGGTCATTTCACCCCAGGGATTGTTCTGGCTATAAATAGCCACCCCATTCCAACCGTTGGTGGTTGGCTGATCCATTTGATTTTACAAGTGTTTGTCTAAGGATCCCTCTCCAAGAGATTTGAGTGAATCCTTTGAGATAAAACCCAAGAGCCAAAACTTAGCTTGTGGTTGAGCATCACGTAGAACTAAGTTGATATAGCTTGTGCGTATTACTATTGAGAGTTGCACACTTTCTAGACAGTCAGGCGTTGGTCTTGAGCAACGAAGAGTCATTATGCATGGTTTGTCGAAGACAAAGTCTATGAAGGTTTGCAGATTGCCTTGAAGAATCTACCACGAGTGGAATCAACCGAAGTTCGAGGAACTTTACATTGAGGAGAAAAGGACAGAGAGATTTTTGCTGCAGTGTTCAATCACAAGCCCCTCCAACCAGACGTAGCTCTTTTACAGAATATTGAACTCGCATGGACAAGGGTATGTAGCTTGGGGAGAAATTTAGCTGTAGTCATTAATTTTACTTTATGCTTTCACTTCTTTTGCCACTTTTCCTCTTCTTCCCATTCTTTTTGGCAGGCATTAGCAAGAGCTCTTATTTTCCTTTTTTTATAACTAGCAAACATGCCCGTGCGTTGCAATGGGAGAAAAAAATATCTCACATTCTCCTACTAAAGAATCACGACACAATCTTGACTTCAGCATTACAACTACAAAATTTTGAGAGAAAAGTAACGGTAAAAACTGAAGAGAGTTTGCCACATAAATAAGCATAGATATCTTTCATGCATGATGAGTAGTTTACGCAAGGAAAATACTTGATAGTAGTTAGTTAATTTATTAATGTAGGAAATAGCAAGATTTCATATATGATCTTGTACAACTATAGCAGACTAAGATTTGGTAAAGCTTTCTAATGTAACTACATGCCCTTTGTCTTATTTGAATTTGTGAGTCGTTAATCGTCGGTGACCCCTGATACATACCTTCTAAGAACATTGTTTTCTTGGTGACTTCGGTGACTGCGGGACATGAAGGTTGTACTAGACCAGAGAACACACTTGGGCGTGCACGACTGACCAAGATGAAGCTCTTGCATGCCGTGACCTGGACGAGCCACATGCGGCAGCACTGGAGCCACGACAAGAAAATTGGGCAGCACTGGGATGTGGACATCTAGCGAAGTCGATGGCATCATGCAAGCAGTCGGGAACATGGTCAAGCAGGTCCGACGGGAGGTCGGCTACAGCGAAGGCGTTGCATTGTGTTGGTAGCAGCTGACGTTATTCAATTTGGATGTTAAAATGGGGGGCAGCGAGACGTTCGATCGATCTATTGCCTGTGAGATGCACGTTCGATCGATTGATCTAAGTTTTTGGCTCGATGCATCTGGATGCACGTGTGGGTTGTTCTTGTTTCGATCAAATTGACCCTGATGCATGCATATACGCATGTACGAGAAGGTCAGCTCAATCCCGGCCCGCGTGGCATCGGGACTCATAGTTTCTTTTTCTAAATATTAGTAAATAGGTGTAGATTTCTTCCTTTTAAATCCCAGTCGTCTATCTTTATGTTAACAAAAAATCAAGTCATACAAATGGGTGATGGAAGGAGAACGAAAAAAGCTTCTTGCCTTTAATAGTAGGTATAGATAGATACATACGCTCAAGAGAAGGGCATCCACGCCAACGAACAAAAACAGAGCTCCGACAGCCCTCCGCACCCCTGTGACAAGGAAGAACACCCTACCTGAAAGCCTCGCTCGCCAACTGACAGTCCAAAGGTGACACCTTCATACGGCTAATGGCGGCCCCTTTTAACTCATTGGACAAGCTAAGGGGGTGCAGGGGAGTTGGAGGACTCCTCCTCCTCCTTGGTCATGACCCAAGGGAGGGTTTTCCCTCCTCCAAGTTGGCCTAGCCCCTCCCTTCACCTATATATATGTGAGGGAGCGCCCCCTTTGAGATACACAAGTTCTCCCTCTCTCTCTCTCTCTCTCTCTCTCTCTCTCTCTCTCTAATCTTGATCAAGACTTGATCTAGTTCCAGTTCTTTAGTTCCTCACAATAGAGAAGCCCCGTGAGGTTCTCTTTTCCCTCCTCTATTTCTCCGGCGACGGCAAGCCTTGGATGACGAAGCGCTGCTGGATCGTGGAGCCCGTATGCCCGCAATCCGTAGAGAGGTCGTGCTTTCGGTCTTTTGTTCGAGGGATTGTCATGAACGGCTCGAGGGACTTCAAGTTTGGTCTACACCAACTCTTCTTCCGCTGCAACTTGAATTTGGTAACGATCCGATCTAACCTTGTATGCATCTTCATAGTGATCCGGGAACTTGATTGTAGGGCGAATTTTTTTTCTACTATGTTCTCAACATCTTCCACCACGCAGGAGTGGATGGACGGCCGTGCCACCGCACCGCCTCAGATGGGCAGGTCTGCCACCTCGTCACAGTGGACAGTAAATCTTCCACCACGCAACAGCGGACGTGCGGTTTTGCCACTAGGCCGCCTCGGACAGATGGATCTGCCACCTCTCCGTGAGGACAGAAAATTTTCAACCGTGCAGGAGCGAACTGGCGGACCTGCCAGCGCGGATCAGCCAATGCGCCACCACGGAAGGGCAGGGCGCAACGGCAGATGGACGGACGTGTGACTAGATCATTGGTGCTAGGGTTTGTTGGTGGAATGGGAAGGGCAAGGGAAATGGAAGGAAAATAGAGTGAAAGTGCAACTAATCCCCGGGTGGTTTTGGTAATTCATAACAACATATAACTCATTGAACTAATATACATTCAAGATAGATACTTCAGGAAGTTCAATGAATGGCATGGCATGGACTAGAGAAGTGGACCCCTCAAAATGCTAAGGACATGCATTGGCAAAAGCTCAAGACTCTTCATTTATATTTTAGTTATCCAAGATCACATTGAGTCCATAGGAAAGCCAATACTATTAAAAGGGGATGAGGTGTTGCTTAATGGCTTGCTTGCTCAAATGCTTAGTGCTATTGCTCCAAAACCCTCAACCACTTTCTCCATCCAAATATTGTCGAAACCCTAAACTCCAAATCGGCCCCACCGATTCTTTCTATCCGGCGCCACTGAGTTCATATGACATAGCCACTGCCAGAAACCCTAGCAATTCGGTTTCACCGATACTGGTCTCGGTCTCACCGACATGGCCTTGCCAATGCTCTGTGACTTGTTGCATTTAATTCGGTCTCACTGAGTTATGCAATCGATCTCACCGAGTTGGCTTGACATTCTCTCTGTTGCTTATTGCTTCACTTCGGTCTCACCGAGTTGATGCAACCGGCACCACCGAGATGATGTTTGCCCTAAGCCCTAGCACATCGGTCTCACCGAGTTATTCCAGTCGGTCCCACAGAGATTCCTAACGTTCACATTTTTGAACTGGTCGGTGATAACCCACAAGTATAGGGGATCGCAGCAGTTTTCGAGGGTAGAGTATTCAACCCAAATTTATAGATTCGACACAAGGGGAGCCAAAGAATATTTGCAAGTATTAGCAGGTGAGTTGTCAATTCAACCACACCTGGAGATTAATTATCTGCAGCAAGTTGATCAGTAGCAAAGTAATATGACAGTTTTGATAGTGATAGTAACAGTAACGGTAACGGTAGCAAGGATAGCAATAGTTTTGTAGCAAGTGTAACAGTAACAATAGCAGTAGCAGTAGTAACTTAGTAAGAACAATATAAGAGAAATTCGTAGGCATTGGATCGGTGAATTCGTTGGATGATATTCATCATATAACAGTCATAACCTAGGGCGATACGGCACTAGCTCCAGTTCATAAATATAATGTAGGCATGTATTCCGTAAATAGTCATACGTGCTTATGGAAAGAACTTGCATGACATCTTTTGTCCTACCCTCCCGTGGTAGCGGGGTCCAATTGGAAACTAAGGGATATTAAGGCCTCCTTTTAATAGAGAACCAGAACAAAGCATTAACACATAGTGAATACATGAACTCCTCAAACTACGGTCATCACCGAAAAGTATCCTGACTTCTGTCACTCCGGGGTTTACGGATCATAACACATAGTAGGTGACTATAACTTACAAGATCGGATCTAGAACATAGATATAATGGTGATAACATAAACGGTTCAGATCTGAAATCATGGCACCCGGGCCCAAAGTGACAAGCATTAAGCATGGCAAAGTCATAGCAACATCAATCTTAGAACATAATGGATACTAGGGATCAAGCCCTAACAAAACTAACTCGATTACATGATGAATCTCATCCAACTCCTCATCGACCAGCGAGCCTACAAAGGAATTACTCATTCCCGGTGGGGAGCATCATGGAATTGGCGATGGAGAAGGGTTGGTGATGACGAAGATCGAAGATTCCCCTCTCCGGAGCCCCAAACGGACTCCAGATCTGGCCTCCCGATGAAGAACAGGAGGCGGCGGCGGGTCCGTCTCGTGAAACTCGATAATTCTTTCTCCCTAATTTTTCTCTCTGAAAATGTGATTTTATAGTATCAGCGTTGAGGTCTACGGGGCCCCCAGGTCGGGACAACCCACCTGGGCGCGCCAGGAGGGGGGCGCGCCCTGATGGGTTGTGCCCACCTAGTTGCCCCCCTTCGGTGGTTCTTGGCTCCAGAAATTCTCTTTTATTGTATAAAAAATCCTCGCAAAGTTTCGTTCCAATCCGAGAACTTTTATTTCTGGACAAAAACAACACCATGGTAGTTCTGCTGAAAACAGCGTCAGTCCGGGTTAGTTTCATTCAAATCATGCAAATTAGAGTCTAAAACAAGAGAAAAAGCGTTAGGAAAAGTAGATACGATGGAGACGTATCAGTCGGTGCCACCGTGTTTAACCATTTGGTCTCACCGAGTTGGGTCAAAATGTGTGTAACGGTTGGATTTTGTGTGGAGGCTATATATACCCCTCCACCCCCCTCTCCATAAGTGAGAAAGCCATCAGAATGTGCCTACACTTCTACTACTCATTTTCTGAGAGAGAACCACCTACTCATGTGTTGAGATCAAGACATTCCATTCGTACCACAAGATTCTTGATTTCTAGCCTTCCCCAAGTTGCTTTCCACTCAAATCATCTTTCCACCATATCCAAATCTGTGAGAGAAAGTTGAGTGTTGGGGAGACTATCATTTGTAGCGCAAGAGCAAGGAGTTCATCATCAACACACCATCTATTAGCTTTTGGAGAGTGGTGTCTCCTAGATTGATTAGGTGTCGCTTGGGAGCCTCCGACATATTGTGGAGTTGAACCAAGAAGTTTGTAAGGGCAAGGAGATCGCCTACTTCATGAAGATCTACCTGAGTGAGGCAAGTCCTTCGTGGGCGATGGCCATGGTGGGATAGACAAGGTTGCTTCTTTGTGGACCCTTCGTGGGTGGAGCCCTCCATGGACTCACGCAGCCATTACTCTTCGTGGGTTGAAGTCTCCATCAATGTGGATGTACGATAGCACCACCTATCGGAACCACGCCAAAAATCTCTGTGTCTACATTGCGTTTTCCTTCTCCAAACCCTTCCATTTATCTTCATATGCAATGTTTTACTTTCCCTTGCTATACTCTTAGAATTGCATGTGTAGGTTGATTGCTTGACTTGTGCTAGTTGCTAAAATTGCCCACAACTAAAATTGGAAAAATGGTAGATTTTTATTTGGTCAAGTAGTCTAATCACCCCCTCCCCCTCTAGACATACTTCTGATCCTACAAGTGGTATCAGAGCTTTGGTCTCCATTAGCCTTGATTTCCTTAGCTTTGGCGATCATAGCCTTGGTTTCACAACGTAGGAGAGTATGGCGTCTAGCGAGGGAAATTACCACCGTAGAGGTCCTTACTCTGATGGTACTAATTTTGCTAATTGGAAGCATAAGATGAAAATGCATATTCTTGGTCATAACCCTACCGTTTGGGCTGTTATTCGTATTGGCTTGCAAGGTGAATACTTTGAAGATGGTAGAGAACCGGATAGTGAAGCCACCGCAGATGAATTGAAGATGCTGCAATACAATGCTCAAGCTTGTGATATTCTCTTCAATGGATTGTGCCGCGAAGAATTCAACAAAATCAGCCACCTTGAGAGTGCAAAGGAAATTTGGGATACTTTGGTTGATATGCACAAAGGTACCGAGTCCGTCAAGGAATCCAAGTTGGATGTGCTCCAAAGTCAACTTGACAAGTTCAAGATGAAGGATGGTGAAGGAGTCGCCGAAATGTATTCTAGGCTTGCTCTCATCACAAATGAGATTGCCATCTTAGGAAGTGAAGAGATGACCGACAAATTCATCATCAAGAAGATCCTTAGAGCCTTGGATGGAAAATATGATACCGTGTGCACTTTGATCCAAATGATGCCTAATTACAAAGATCTCAAACCAACAAAAGTCATTGGTAGAATTGTTGCTCATGAGATGTCACTCAAGGATAAGGATGAGCTCCACAACAATTCAAGTGGTGCTTACGAAGCTTCAAGTGATGCTCCTACAACATCAAGTGACAAGCTAGTCTCCAATGAAGAATTGAGCTTAATGGTGAAGAACTTCAACAAATTCTACAAGCATAGAAGCAAAGAGAGAAGTTCCAAGTCAAGGTCCTACAATGACAAAAGATCTTCTAGTCATGATCGTAATTTCTACAATTGTGGAAGACCCGACACTACTCCAATGAGTGTACGGCTCCCTACAAGAAAATAGAAGACTCACCTAAAAGGAGAAGTAGAAGAGATGAATAACCTCCAAGAGAGAGAAGGAGTAGAGATGATCGTTATGAACGACCTCTCGTAGAAGCAAGGATTCAGAAAGGAAGGACAAGTCATCAAAGAGCTACATAAGACGAAGACATCAAGCTCATGTTGGTGAATGGGTTTCCGGTTCCGACTCCGACAACTACTCCGAGAGAAGCTATCACTCTGACTCCGACTATACTCAAGATGAAGGTGTTGCCGGTCTTGCACTAGTGTCGACCAACTCCTACGATATATTTAACTCACCAAATGAAGGAATTGGAAGATGCTTCATGGCTAAAGGCCCCAAGGTATCACACCCCGAGTATGTTGATTTCAATAGTGATGAAGATAATTTGCTAGGTGATGATGATTTACTTGTTGACAAAACTAGTGATGAGAACTATGATGAACTTGCTAGTAATCATGCTAATCAAGATGAAACGAATGACAATGATAAGAAGGAGATTGAGCATCTAACTAAAGAACTAAACTCTCTTAAGTTAGCTCATGAAACAACTCTAGAGGATCATAGAGAGCTCCTAAGAACTCATGAGAAGCTACACTTCGAGAAGCTAAATTTAGAGCAAGAGCATGGGTTTCTAAAAGCTATCAATGATGATCTTCAAAAGAAGAGTTCTTCTTACATTGCCAAGCGTTCACTCTTGTCTACTTATATGCCACAAGTTAAATCTAGCAACAAGAGCAAGAACGATTCTTCCTCTAGTAGTAACAATAACCATGCTAAATCCAATATTGTTGCTTCTAGTAGTTCTCTTGATTCCACTAATGATTCTCTTAGACAAGTTACACTTGAGCAAGAAAATAGCTTATTGAAGGGAATTATAGAGAAAGGTGTTTACAAGAGCCTTGCCGGGAGTAAGCAATTTGAGGAAATTGTTCGCAAGCAAGGAAGGCACCGGAAGAATCAAGGTGTTGGTTTTGAACAAAAGTTCAATGCCAATGGAGTTGAGTGGGATGAAGATCAATACCCCAAGATGAAGTTTGTTCCTCAACAAGAGAAGTATGACCCCACTTCTTTTGAGGGAAAACAAGCACAAGATGATCTTCCACCACAAGACCACAAGCTAAAAGGCAAGGACAAGCTTCAATAAGAGATTGACTCATTTCAAGAAGCTCCTAAGGCCTTGGTCAAGTGGGTTCCCAAGACTACGTCAAGTTCTACTTCATCAAGTTCGACTACAACTCCAAGGATTCCCATCAAGTTGATGTGGATCCCAAAGAAGAAGAACTAGAGAGTTCTTGAGGGTGACTCTGCCAACATGCTTCACTCATATTCATTTTGGCAAGACTTGTGCAATCAACTTTCATATCTTGCACTAGTTGATGGAGTCACAAACCCTCTTGTTGGTAAGACAAGGGACAAGGTAACCTAATGCTTTCATCGACATCATCATATGTGCAATTCAATCTATGTCTATGGATATCCTTGTATGTTCCTTGTGGGACTAACCCATGTAGGTATTGAAAATGCAACATTCCAATGGATTGCTCCAAATGATCTACATCAACATTGAGCATCCACATCTTCACTATCTACATGAAGTCATCATCGACAAAACCCAAGGTTAGTTCATCCCTCTTAGGGGGGATATCACATCTAAGGGGAGCTTTGCTCTAAGAATTGAGCTAAAGCAACTCTAATGGTGTGAACACATTAATGCTTTATGTAAATGTGGTAACCCCACTTGTGCTTAAACGATGAGTATGACCTATGATCAAATGTTCTCATTTGACTCCTAAGTCAATATACTCATATATAGATGACCTAGTCATCGCCAATTGTTTGATAGATGCTAGAATTGTTTGTGCATGCTTTGACACATATTTCATTTGCTATCTTATTGTGTGAGCATATTGGTTGCATAATTTCTCCATTCGAGGACATCCATTTGTTGTTTTGATTTTTTGGTTTTTGTTGGCCAAATGGATGGACAAGAATGCCTAAGAACCTTCTCTAGCTATCTATGCTCTTCTTGTCTCAAACTCTATTCATGCTACATCACAAAAATTGAACAAGTCTTTTTCGGACCCTCCGGGTGAGGAGCACTCGGAGTCATCGATCCGTCAAGGGCTGCTTTCCAAAACCTTCTTGTGAATTTCGGTCAGACCAACTCACTCATCATATTCGGTCCCACCAAAATCACTAGACTGATCTAGGTTTTTACCTCGGTGCTACTGATTAGAATGACTCGGTCTCACTGAGTTGCAGTAGCTGCACGCAATTTTGCATCTCGGTGCCACCAAAACATTCCACTCGGTGCCACTGACATTGCATGGGTATATATACTCTGCGGCCCGTTCGGTTGAAAATTTCTTCAAACCACACGCGCCCGTGCCCCATTGTTGCCGCCCCCTTGGTCTCTGGATCGTCGCCGTCTCCGCCTGTGCACCTTCGCCGCAGGTCTCCGTCACCGTCAACGGGAATCTCCACCACCGTTGTCGCCGTAGCGAATCGTCACCAAGTTAGGGTACGGTTCGACCACTTTGTGCCAATTCCTCTTTCCGATTCAATGCACAAAGTTTTTTGCCTGCTTTCTCTCCACGTATGAAATCATCCTGTCCCGCAAAAATTCCTTTAGATTAGATTTGATGAAAAATCTTAGGGTTAGGTTTCGGCCGAGCTCATCTCAAATCGACCGAAATGAAGTTTCAGTCCCACCGATTGGCCCTGGCCATTGCACTAAGTACAACTCAGTCTGACCAAAGTGTACTGATCGGTGAGACCGAACACAAATTCTCAGTGAAACCCTAGCATATCGGAGTCACTGAACTGCAACTCGGTCTGACCGATGTTGTGTGTTTAGACTCTGTTTAGTGCTTCGGTGTCACCGAGATTTTCATATAGTAGCTCCGAAATGCTTTCTGCAGAAAACTAAAACTAAGGTTTTTGACTCGAATTTTTACAAAACCAGCTATTTTTTGTGATGCTCATCCACTCTGCCTATACCTATCTATTCATAGGGTTTGTTTGCAAGATGTCCAGTGCAAGTGACAGCCAGAACAGGTCAGAGGAAGAGGTCAATCTCAGTGAAGGCACTAGCCTAGTGGTAGCTATGATGAGGGCAGCAGAAGTACTCCAAGCAATCTACCCAAGGCTGCCACAAGGACAAAGAAGAAGAAAACCTCAGACAGTGAGGATGAAGATTTTGTTGCTGATGAAGTCACCTCAAAGAAGAAAGTGTTGAAGAAAGAGTATGATGCTGCTGCTACTACTACAAAGCCAGGTCCTCAAAAGAAAGCCCCTGCCAGGAGAGTTCCCATGTCAAAAGCCAGACAGTCCACTTTTGCTCAAGATGCTGAACCTCCAAAGAAGAAAGAGAGGAAAATAGGAAGATGGTGCAAGCTTGTTAACCCCATGGATGAATTTGAGAAGCACACTACTTCAGAAGAGGAGGAGGAAGAAGAACCAGTTGCACCCCCTGCCAAGTCTCAAAAGCTTATGGCAGATGCCATTAGGACCGGTGCTGCTCCCTCCAAGCCCAAGCCCAAAGCTCCAGCTCCTGCTCCTAAAGCTGCTGCTCCCAAGAGATCCACCAAAAACATATCAGCTGTAGAAAAGAACAAGGCCCCAGTGCCAGAGGTTCAAGAAGATGAAGAGCCAGCAGTGCTCAGGAAATTGAAGCCAAAGATTCCAGATCATGATGATGGTCATCCAGTTGCTAAGAATATGATACTGAGGAAGGACAAAGGTCTAAGATATTGGAGGAAAAATGATCCATACTCAGTGAGGAGAAGAACTGTTGTTGACTATCGTTTCTATACCAAAGAACAGCAAGACTTTTATGAGACACTTCTGCTTGACAAGAAGCCCATTGTGTGTGACATGAAGTGGCTGGACTAGAAGTACATAGATAACAATGAAGATTACTTCCCCCACGTTCATGAGAGCTTCAGGATGACATATGTTGATGCTTTTGTTGGAACAAAGCTCACCAAATGGAATGATGAGATGATAATGCAGTTTTACTCCACTGCCCATTTTTACCCAGATAGAAAGATCGTGTGGATGACTGAGGGCACTAGATACCAGTCATCAATCTCTGAATGGGCTGCTCTTATCAATGCCCCAGAAGAAGAAGAAAATGATGTTGATGTATATGGCAAACCCAGGATGGATCACAACACTATGGCTCGCTGATACGTCTCCAACGTATCTATAATTTTTGGTTGTTCCATGCTATTATATTATCTATTTTGGATGTTTTATTTGCATTAATATGCTATTTTATATTATTTTTTGGACTAACCTATTAACCTAGAGCCCAGTGCCAGTTTCTGTTTTTTCCTTGTTTTTGAGTTTTACAGAAAAGGAATATCAAACGGAGTCCAAATGAGCTGAAATTTTACGGTGATTTTTTATGGACCAAAAGCGACCCCTAAAGCACCGGAGCTAGACCAGAAGAGTTCCGAGGAGTCCACAAGCCAGGGGGCGCGCCCTACCCCCCTAGGCGCGCCCTGAGGGCTTGTGGGCCCCTCGGGCACCTCCTTGACTTGTTTTCAATGCCAAAAATTCTTATAAATATAGAAACCCCCGAAAATAAACCTAGATCGGAAGTTCCGCCACCGCAAGCCTCTGTAGCCACGAAAAACCAATCGAGAGCCCGTTCCGGCACCCTGCCGGGGGGGGGGGGAAACCATCACCGGAGGCCATCTTCATCATCCTGACAGTCTCCATGATGAGGAGGGAGTAGTTCACCCTCGGGGCTGAGGGTATGTACCAGTAGATATATGTTTGGTCTCTCTCTCTCTCGTGTTCTTGATTTGGCACGATCTGGATGTACCGCGAGCTTTGTTACTATAGTTGGATCATATGGTGTTTCTCCCCCTCTACCTTCTTGTGATGAATTGAGTTTTACCTTTGAAGTTTCACTATTACCGGATTGAAAACTATTATGGATTTGAGAACACTTGATGTATGTCTTGCGTGGGATACCCGTGGTGACAATGGGGTGTTCTATTGATTCACTTGATGTATGTTTTGGCACTCAACTCGCGGATTCCCGAGGTGACATTGGGGTAATCTATGCATAGGGGTTGATGCACGCTTTCATCATTGTTTCTCTGGTAGAAATCTTGGGGCAGTCTTTGAGGTTCTTTGTGTTGGATTGAATATTATGAATCTGAAGTTGTTTGATGCATATTGTATAATTGACCCACGGATACATGTGGTGACATTGGAGTATCTAGGTGACATTAGGGTTGATTGATGTGTGTCATATGGTGTTATTTTACTACGAACTCTAGGGCTGTTTGTGACACTTATAGGAATAGCTCAATGGATTGATCGGAAAGAATAACTTTGAGGTGGTTTCATACCCTACAAGCAATTTCATCTTATGTTCTCCGTGATAGGAACTTTGGAGTGACTCTTTGTCGCACGTTGAGGGATTGCCATATGATTTAATTATGTTATCATTATTGAGAGACTTTGAACTAGTGAAAGTATGAACCCTAGGCCTTATTTTCAAGCATTACGATTGTAACACCCTGGATTTTGCCCATTTTCTTTTTCTTTTGATTTTGGTCTGGATTTGCTTTTCTGTGGCTTCGTGGTCTTGAAACCCGGAGGGATCACCCTCGACCCCCCCCCCCCCCCCCCCCCCCCCCCCCCCCCCCCCCCCCCCCCCCCCCCCCCCCCCCCCCCCCCCCCCCCCCCCCCCCCCCCCCCCCCCCCCCCCCCCCCCCCCCCCCCCCCCCCCCCCCCCCCCCCCCCCCCCCCCCCCCCCCCCCCCCCCCCCCCCCCCCCCCCCCCCCCCCCCCCCCCCCCCCCCCCCCCCCCCCCCCCCCCCCCCCCCCCCCCCCCCCCCCCCCCCCCCCCCCCCCCCCCCCCCCCCCCCCCCCCCCCCCCCCCCCCCCCCCCCCCCCCCCCCCCCCCCCCCCCCCCCCCCCCCCCCCCCCCCCCCCCCCCCCCCCCCCCCCCCCCCCCCCCCCCCCCCCCCCCCCCCCCCCCCCCCCCCCCCCCCCCCCCCCCCCCCCCCCCCCCCCCCCCCCCCCCCCCCCCCCCCCCCCCCCCCCCCCCCGCTGAAAATTTACTAGAGCATTATCCTACCCATATAACATCGCTCTACACAATTTGGGCTCATTTCATTTATCCAATATTTCTCTAGAATTTCTCTTAGTTTCTGTCCAGAGAGGACCACTGTGAAGGAGGTACAATTCTGGTATGTCCAAATGGTATAAAAAATTTACAGTGTGTTCATGTATCCGAATAACTACTATCCACAAAATTTCAGCTCAATCCAAGCATCCATTAGAGTGCCACTTCATGATTCATTTTCTGGACCAGTTTGGGCAGTTGTGAAGCAACTATGAAAACTCTTGGTACAAATCATACCAAAATTCACAGGAATGTAGTCCCTCTTAATCTAAACCTCCCAGACATCACATTTGGCTCTTATCACCTCCCTGTTAATCACAGTTGTTCAGTCAAGTTTGCTACAGCAAACTTCCAGTGAAGCCTCACATCAACTCTTGGTCTCTTTTGCTGATCCATCACTTCTGTGATGCCTTGCAGAGCAAGGACTACCGTGTAGACATGACTGGATGGGCCAGAACGCACCGCGTGCGCCAATGCACGCGGTGACCATGCATCTGCCTGAGCCAAATTCGTGCTCTGCACGCCGACCGCGTCGGACACAACCGCTCCGGCCACCTCGCGCTGCCTTTCCTTGTCCCATCGTGCCGACTTCGTCTCCACCATCCACGTGCCCCTTCTCCCGTAGGTTCCCCCTCTGTTTGCGCCCTCGCTGGATGATGACAAGCGCCACCGTACGTGTACGTGTCACCTGTCGTCGTCCTCTTCCTCGGTGGCCTCTTCCTCCCCATGCCGTTGTGTCGTGTCGCTCTGGAGGTCGTCAGGTCGGCACCACGCGCGTCCAAGCCAGCTCACCGCAAGCTCCAGTGCATCGCTAAGGACACCACGGCGGCCGACCCTATTCATTCCTGCCGCCCGCCTATATTTAGGCCGTCCCGAGCCTCTCCGAGCATGGCAAGCTCCTCTCCTCCCTCCTAGCTACCGCCCCGACCACCCAATTGAGCCCTTGGAGCTCTCCTACCCCGCCCATTGCCGGAACCTTGCCGCTGGCCGTCGCCTCTGCTCACCTAAATCGGCTCAGTTTCGGGCACCCCTCCACCTCTCTCCACCACCAGCGACGCCCAGGAGGTCCGGCCGCTCCCCACCGCGCTTGAGCCCCTTCTTTGATGCGCTAGGGCGCCGTGTCCAGACTCGGCCGTAGCGCTGCCTGCCGTGGCCGAAGCCCTGCCCGCCTTCAAGCTCCCCAGCTATCACGCCGCCCTGGGACGAGACCGCCTCGTTGCCCTGAATCCGTGGGTAGGCTAGGCGCCGTCTATGGTGGCCCATGTCGCCGCCTATCGCCGTCGGGGCCGGCACTCCCCTCGGCCAGGCGCGGGCAAGCGAGGAAGAATACGACGCCCCTCCCTTGCCTGCCTGCGGGCCGCATGGCCCCACCGGCCAGCCACCCCAGGGCGTTGACTCGGGCCCGCGGGATTTTAAGTGGAAGCGTACTTCACTAAAGTACGTCTTCGTTTTCCGTAAGCGAACCCTTCTACATGTTCTGTCAGAATACGCTTTCCGTTTCTGAAAACATACTTTCGCTTAGTTCTCGGGCGAAATACGTTTTCTCTGTAGCAAAGGCGTATTTCTTCAAAAGGCGCTTTTTGTTTTCAGGCGCCAGGGACCTGTTTGTAGAGTTATTTTTATAGATTGGTCCCTGAACTTCGTCGGGCTATATCTTTTCATTCGTAACTCCAAACGAGGTGATTCCAAAGCCCACGTCTTCGTCTCTTTGAGCCCGTCATGTTGGTATGATTTTCATAATGTTTTGACACTGTGAATATGATCATTTTGCCCTTGTCCGTAAACAGCCCCCTCTGAGAGAGAACTATTTCCGGCGATCCATTCCGCGAGCTTCTCGCACTTCTGCCCGATGATTCCTTCATCCCCAGGCAAGCCACGACAGCCACTTGCATGATGGAATTGTAGTAGCTATGGTTTCCTACTGGAATAGTTATTTAATGTGTGCATGTTAATATTTTCGTGATTGCTTTATAACTACTTGTAAATCCATGCTTATCTTTATACCATGATTGTTTACATCTAGTTGGTTAAGTGATTACCCGCTACTGTTATTATCATGTTGATATCCTGCTCATTTGCATAGTTACTTTATCATGTTATCATGACTCAGCACATCATCATCCAGATTTAACCAGATGTTAATCGAACTTGAACACCTGTTGGCTGAGTCATAGTGCGCCACCGAATCGAGCTCACCAGTGCAACCACACTTGCCGGGATGGGGCGGCCCTAATGCGGTGTATTGTCATGCCTCTCGCTGGTACCTCCAACCAGGGAAGGTTATGAGTGCGTGCTACCCTGATCAGGTAGGCGGCTATAACCTTGTGAACCTAGTTTTGGTATTGAGCTCAGGTCCCCGTTTGGGACAGTTTTGTTTGGCCACGATGATGGCAGGTGTCGGAAGGACACAGGGGTCACCCATGACATAGCCCAAAGGGAAGTTTGTCGGAGTGGCCGGGGGAGTGCCATGCAATAGACTGGGTTTTGTCGGAACATCGTTGGTCCACCCGAATGGGAGCACGAGGCCATGAGTTCCGTGGTGTGGGTACAGTGTACTAACCTCTGCAGAGAGTATGATCTATCGATAGCCGCATCCTCGGTCATGGGCACAGTTCGTAGTAGGACACACTATGGGTCAACAGTATAATAATATTGCGTATAACAACCCGGTTCGATAAGAAAGAAGTTGGTTGATCTTTATGTGATCGCGAGAGGATCACCGTGGTATCGAGGATACCGATGTTGGTTGATCGTGATCATGAGAGGGTCACCGTGGTATCATGGATACCGGATTTGGTTGATAGTGTTATGTTGTGATCTCGGGTAAAGGCCAAGCTCCTTGTGATCATGTTATCACTACGGTATTGAATAAAAAGTTTGGTTGGTCCCGAGGTTATCATATGGCACACTCGGTGGTAAGTTCTTACATGTGGTGGTTACGAGGTAACCTCAGAACAGGGTAAGTTGCATCATGATAATTTTAGCCTGTTGCATGTAGTGTCATCATGCTCATATGCCATGCCATGCTTATACTGTTCTAGCATCATCATTTTTACACTTGCTTAACCGATAAATGCCATGATGTTGCTTGTCTTGATTGCTTTGGTTGCTGTGAGCTTGCGAGTACATTTGAAGTACTCACCTGGCGTGTCATGCCAGTTTGCAGGTCATGCCATGATTGCTTGCTTGTCGAGGATTCTGAGTTTGCGAGCTAGGATAAGTGTTCCAGCCAGAGTCCCTGTGGAGTGGAGTTCATCACCGCAGTCGTTGTTCCGCTGCCAAGAGTTACTCTGCTTCCTCGGGTTGTTCCGCTGTTAGCATAGAGCTACCCTGGGCAGGCGTAGTATTGCCGTACCGATGTATTCCTTGTACCCTTGTAACCTTATCCATAGTAATAAAGAGCTGATTTGTTCTATGCCAACAGTGTCGTATTCCAGAAGACTTGTCTCTGGGCTGGAATACGGGGCGTTCCGGTTTCCTCTGAGCCGAGGTGCCATAGCAGTTGGTATCAGAGCAGGTTTGGTTGTAGGATGCCCTAGCCCGCGAGAGCATTAGTAACCGGTAGTATAGGGTCTGGTTGGTTTGCTTCACTTGTTGTTGCATTTGTTTGTGCATAGCATGCATATAGAATATTTATCTTGTCACTAACGATGGATCTGGAGAGTGTAGGTGGCATCGGTTTTGACCCACTAGCTGCACCCTTCAGCTGCATACTCGTTCCTTGGTGTGGTGTTATCTCCGTCCCAGCGAAGTGATGCCAAGGTGCTTGGTGGTGTCGATCCCTTGTCGGATTGATGCACCAGTACCACACCAATATATTCTCTTCAGTCACCCCTATAGTTTCGGTGATAGACATGTTTCTATCCCGGATCGTGCCATTCCACTAGCCGCGTTGGCAACCCTTACTGATCTTAGTTATTAGAAAAGGGGCAATGCACGCAAGCCTTTCTTTCCATCGCCATCCCTTCCTGCCATACGCTTGATGATAATGTGGTCGTGACTTCTGTGCTCCGATCCATGATCACCAGGTCCGTCCTCACCTCCGCGACCGTCCAGATGCAACTGGTGTAAGCCCGTGTTTGGTGTAGCCTTGTTTACACCAACTTTCTTCCACACATTGATTCACTTTCATGCACACCACCATAACATGTTAGACCGTAACACCGGAGCTCTTGCGAGATTGGTGTGCTTAAGTAGGAATGCATATTATTGCTGTGAATAGCTGTAGTATATGATATTGCTTGTGTGTAATCTTGTTGCTTTGTGTGCTTTTATTTTAGTCATTTCTTTTGCTTCTTTCTTTGGGCCCTTGGTGTTACCTTATTTTCCCTTATGGAAGTTGCTCACCGACACTGGACTCAAAGAATCAGTGAAGAGGCAAGCATTTGAAAGCTCAGCTCAACAATATGGGATTTGTCGCCGACTGCCTGGCATGGGGAATATCTGGTCTGATTATAATGATATCCTGGATTGATTATTGGCATCAGGTATATATCAATGTGCGATCTTCACAGCAGTAATAATCAAATCAGCAAGAAGGCAAAGATGTGTGCATGATCAACAGTACATTTCGAGTCAAAGGTATGATTCATATACAAGGTTTGAGTCTGCTATGAGTACAATTTGAAACCTGCTATATTTCGAAAGCGAGCCAGCATATGATATGAACTTAGTGCTCAGCAAGGAGGATAGTCAAATAACGTTCTTCCTACAACAAGCAACCGGCAGCAGGAACATCAGGGATATATCCCCCCCCCCATATATACATCTGCATTCAGTCTGCATGTCACAAAGAGAAGCTTCGGATGTAAGCCACCCAGTCTTTCTCCGCAAGCTATCAGAGAAGCTTACGACGCAAGGTTTCTCTGCCTTTCTCAGTACGGCACATGGGTATCTTCCAGTACAAGATACTCAGACTTCTTCGGTAAGCTACCGCAAAAGCTTCCGGCATAAGGTACCGAGTCTTCCCCAGCAAGTCTTTAAGGGGGGAAGCTTCTGAGGTACTGTACCCAATCTTTTTCAGCACGCTATCCTGGCAGAAGCTTCAGGCACAAGCTATTCAGTCTTCCTCAGCAAGATACCCACGATGGCTTCCAACCCAAGCTAAGCAACCTTCGCCACTAAGGTATCACATCCTCACCAGTACAAGCTATTCCACCCACAGTTGGCAGCATATGACCATGCATCCCCCAGAGTCAGATCCGCAACCGTTGGTCAGAAGGCAAAAATCAGTCAGGACACAAGCCTGCCTCAGGAACCAAGCTCTCAGCTACACATGTTTCCATAAATATGGTGAACATGCTGCCAAGGTCATACGAGTCAATCACATGATGATGCCAGCGAATCCGACTATAAACTGGGTTATACAAATGGAAGAAAGCCAGTTATATACCTCAGTGTGATGCAAGATATGAAGCAAGGCAACATTGAGACAACAATCTTGGCAGAGGTCATCCAGGCCAGTTCCCTCACACCCGACAAAGGAATATCATTAACTCTTGTCAGTGTTTGCATGGTTGATGATAGCCTGGAGCCCCATACAAATAACTATGAACCTGAGTTCAGATGATCATTGTCCTACGAATAAAGAGTGGAGGATGATAAATCTAGTCCGATGAGCAAAGATACCCTGCTAGGGGATCAGGATAAGATATGCCTGCCGGAATATTGCACCTGACAGCACCTATGGTCACATGAAGAATCAAGAACATATAAGGCCAAGTTCTTTCAGCAAAGGATCTAGGCAACGAGAACAATAATGAAAAGAGCAAGATCGTCCATGCAGGTATGGTAATGGTTGCATGGTACAGATACTCTGGACAGTTTGGTTCGGTACCAATCACCATGGATACACACCCACGGGGTCTATTCCATTTGCAAGGGCCCCATATCGAGTTAACCGCTCAGCCAACCAGATATGCTTAGAATTGTTAGAAGGGGAATATTCAAGTCTACCGGGACAATTCAGCAGTTTGATTACAGCAACAGCGTTAAAGCATTACACAGCCTACTATTCACTTAAAGGTGCCGACAGACAGAATGATCAGAAAGCTGACAACTGTATCGAAGCATGTGTCCTCACAGATGGGAATCAGTTAAAGACTAACCTGTTGTGAACAAGATTCTACTGCCAGGACCACCGTCAGTCAAGTCTGTGGACAATATCACAATAAGACCGTACACCTTTATGCTGGTCACGACAGGTGACAGTCAAATGTTTGGTAGGAGCCTTATACCCAAGACAGTGAAGATACCCAAGATGACCCAGCAATCCGTGCGAGAAGTCAGATTCCGCCAGGAGAATGGTACGATTTACAGTACTGTTTTGAACCTGGAGGACACACAGCCATTTGAAGCCACCCAATGCAATGAGTAAAAGATTTCATGTCCACCAAGAGAATCTGTTCACAACTCGGTAAACGGTCGTTCGTATTGGACCTCGTCACGACACGTCCATGAGGAACTACCCTCGGACTTACGAGCAGGGCACATAGTTTAGTCAGGATAATTTATTACCCCAGACAGGTCAGCAGACACAAAAGGAGTGAAGTCGGAGTAACATATGAGGTAAGATTTGCCAGAAAAAGGTTCCAGTGAAGCAAACCACCCCGAAGCAAGGCAGTCAGTCAGATGATATTTAACGGGAGCATTATTCAAAGGAAAAAAGGAAACCCGAGTTGGAAGCGGTTTCTTTAAGCGAGAATATTCATGCTTGACCGCTCAGCAACCAAATCTCGAGGATGAGATTTCTTTAAGGAGGGTAGGTTTGTAACACCCTGGATTTTGCCCATTTTCTTTTTCTTTTGATTTTGGTCTGGATTTGCTTTTCTGTGGCTTCGTGGTCTTGAAACCCGGAGGGATCACCCTCGACCCCCCCCCCCCCCCCCCCCCCCCCCCCCCCCCCCCCCCCCCCCCCCCCCCCCCCCCCCCCCCCCCCCCCCCCCCCCCCCCCCCCCCCCCCCCCCCCCCCCCCCCCCCCCCCCCCCCCCCCCCCCCCCCCCCCCCCCCCCCCCCCCCCCCCCCCCCCCCCCCCCCCCCCCCCCCCCCCCCCCCCCCCCCCCCCCCCCCCCCCCCCCCCCCCCCCCCCCCCCCCCCCCCCCCCCCCCCCCCCCCCCCCCCCCCCCCCCCCCCCCCCCCCCCCCCCCCCCCCCCCCCCCCCCCCCCCCCCCCCCCCCCCCCCCCCCCCCCCCCCCCCCCCCCCCCCCCCCCCCCCCCCCCCCCCCCCCCCCCCCCCCCCCCCCCCCCCCCCCCCCCCCCCGCTGAAAATTTACTAGAGCATTATCCTACCCATATAACATCGCTCTACACAATTTGGGCTCATTTCATTTATCCAATATTTCTCTAGAATTTCTCTTAGTTTCTATCCAGAGAGGACCACTGTGAAGGAGGTACAATTCTGGTATGTCCAAATGGTATAAAAAATTTACAGTGTGTTCACGTATCCAAATAACTACTATCCACAAAATTTCAGCTCAATCCAAGCATCCATTAGAGTGAAACTTCATGATTCATTTTCTGGACCAGTTTGGGCAGTTGTGAAGCAACTATGAAAACTCTTGGTACAAATCATACCAAAATTCACAGGAATGTAGTCCCTCTTAATCTAAACCTCCCAGACATCACATGTGGCTCTTATCACCTCCCTGTTAATCACAGTTGTTCAGTCAAGTTTGCTACAGCAAACTTCCAGTGAAGCCTCACATCAACTCTTGGTCTCTTTTGCTGATCCATCACTTCTGTGATGCCTTGCGGAGCAAGGACTACCGTGTAGACATGACTGGACGGCCCAGAGCGCACCGCGTGCGCCAATGCACGTGGTGACCACGCGTCCGCCCGAGCCAAAGTCGTGCTCTACATGCCGACCGCGTCGGACACGATCGCTCCGGTCACCTCGTGCTGCCTTTCCTTGTCCCATCGTGCCGACTTCATCGCCACCATCCACGTGCCCCTTCTCTCGTATGTTCCCCCTCCGTTTGCACCCTCGCCAGACGATGACAAGCGCCGCCGTACACGTACGTGTCCCCTGCCGTCGTCCTCTTCCCCGGTGGCCTCTTCCTCCCCGTGCCGTTGCGTCGCGTCGCTCTGGAGGTCGTCAGGTCGGCACCGCGCGCGTCCAAGCCCACTCACCGCAAGCTCCAGTGCGTGGCTAAGGATGCCATGGCGGCCGACCCTATCCATTCCCACCGCCCGCCTATATATAGGCCGTCCCGAGCCTCTCCGAGCACGGCATGCTCCTCTCCTCCCTCCTAGCTACCGCCCCGACCACCCAATTGAACCCTTGGAGCTCTCCTACCCCGCCCATGGCCGGAACCTTGCCGCTGGCCACCGCCTCTGCTTGCCTAAATCGGCTCAGTTCCGGGAACCCCTCCACCTCTCTCCACCACCAGCGACGCCCAGGAGGTCCGATGGCTCCCCTCAGCGCTTGAGCCCCTCCTCTGATGCGCTAGGGCGCCGTGTCCAGACTCGACCGTAGCGCCGCCCGTCATGGCCGAAGCCCTGCCTGCCTCCAAGCTCCCCGACGATCGCGCCGCCCTGGAACGGGACCGCCTCATTACCCTGAATCCGTGGGTAGGCTGGGCGCCGTCTATGGTGGCCCATGTCGCCGACTATCGCCGTCGGGGCCGGCACTCCCCTCAGCCAGGCGCGGGCAAGCGAGGAAGAAGATGACGCCCCTCCCCTGCCTGCCTGCGGGCCCCACGGCCCCACCGGTCAGCCACCCCAGGGCGTTGACTCGGGCCCGCGGGATTTTAAGTGGAAGCGTACTTCACTAAAGTACGTCTTCGTTTTTCGTAAGCGAACTCTTCTACGTGTTATGTCAGAATACGCTTTCTGTTTCTGAAAACGTACTTTCACTTAGTTCTCGGCTGAAATACATTTTCTCTGTAGCAAAGGCGTATTTCTTCAAAAGGCGCTTTCTGTTTTCAGGCGCCAGGGATCTGTTTGTAGAGTTATTTTCATAGATTGGTCCCTGAACTTCATCGGGCTATATCTTTTCATCCATAACTCCAAACGAGGTGATTCCAAAGCCCACGTCTTCGTCTCTTCGAGCCCATCATGTTGGTATCATTTTCATAATGTTTTGACATAATGAAAATGACCATTTTGCCCTTGCTCGTAAACAGCCCCCTCCGAGAGAGAACTGTTTTCGGCGATCCATTCCGCGAGCTTCTCGCACTTCTGCCCGATGATTCCTTCATCCCCAGGCAAGCCACAACAGCCACTTGCATGATGGAATTGCAGTAGCTATGGTTTCCTACTGGAATAGTTATTTAATATGTGCATGTTAGTATTTTCGTGATTGCTTTATAACTACTTGTGAATCCATGCTTATCTTTATAACATGATTGTTTACATCAGTTGGTTAAGTGATTACCCGCTACTGTTATTATCATGTTGATATCCTACTCATTTGCATAGTTACTTTATCATGTTATCATGACTCAGCACATCATCATCCAGATTTAACCGGATGTTTATCGAACTTGAACACCTGTTGGCTGAGTCATAGTGCGCCACCGAATCGAGCTCACCAGTGCAACCACACTTGCCAGGATGGGGCGGCCCTAACACGGTCTATTGTCATGCCTCTCGCTGGTACCTCCAACCAGGGAAGGTTATGAGTGCGTGCTACCCTGATCAGGTAGGCGGCTATAACCTTGTGAACCCAGTTTTGGTATTGAGCTCAGGTCCCCGTTTGGGACAGTTTTGTTTGGCCACGATGGTGGCAGGTGTCGGAAGGACACAGGGGTCACCCATGACATAGCCCAAATTGGAGTTTGTCAGAGTGGCCGGGGGAGTGCCATGCAATAGACTGGGTTTTGTCGGAGTTGGTCCACCCGAATGGGAGCACGAGGCCATGAGTTCCGTGGTGTGGGTACAGTGTACTAACCTCTGCAGAGTGTATGATCTGTCGATAGCCGCGTCCTCGATCATGGGCATAGTTCGTAGTAGGACACACTATGGGTCAACAGTATAATAATCTTGCGTATAACAACCTGGTTCGATAAGAAAGAAGTTGGTTGATCTTTATGTGATCGCGAGAGGATCACCATGGTATCGATGATACCGATGTTGGTTGATCATGATCAGGAGAGGGTCACCGTGGTATCATGGATACCGGATTTGGTTGATAGTGTTATGTGGTGATCTCGGGTAAAGGCCAAGCTCCTTGTGATCATGTTATCACTACGGTATTGAATACCAAGTTTGGTTGGTCCCGAGGTTATCATATGGCACACTCGATGGTAAGTTCTTACATGTGGTGGTTACAAGGTAACCTCAGAACAGGGTAAGTTGCATCATGATAATTTTAGCCTGTTGCATGTAGTGTCATCATGCTCATATGCCATGCCATGCTTATATTGTTCTAGCATCATCATTTTTACACTTGCTTAACTGGTAAATGTCATGTTGTTGCTTGTCTTGATTGCTTTGGTTGCTGTGAGCTTGCGAGTACATTCAAAGTACTCACCTGGCGTGTCATGCCAGTTTGCAGGTCATGCCATGATTGCTTGCTTGTCGAGGATTCTGAGTTTGCGAGCTAGGATAAGCGTTCCAGCCAGAGTCCCTGTGGAGTGGAGTTCATCACCGCAGTCGTTGTTCCGCTGCCAAGAGTTACTCCGCTTCCTCGGGTTGTTCCGTTGTTAGCATAGAGCTACCCTGGGCAGGCGTAGTATCGCCGTGCCGATGTATTCCTTGTACCCTTGTAACCTTACCCATAGTAATAAAGAGCTGATTTGTTCTATGCCAACAGTGTCGTATTCCAGAAGACTTGTCTGCGGGGTGGAATACGGGGCGTTCCGGTTTCCTCTGAGCCGGGGTGTCACAGTGATACCATTTTTGCTCACTTTTGTTACTAGTTACCTTGCTGTTTTTATATTTTCAGATTACAAAAACCTATATCTACTATCCATATTACACTTGTATCACCATCTCTTTGCCGAACTAGTGCACCTATACAATTTACCATTGTATTGGGTGTGTTGGGGACACAAGAGACTCTTTGTTATTTGGTTGCAGGGTTGTTTGAGAGAGACCATCTTCATCCTACACCTCCCATAGATTGATAAACCTTAGGTCATCCACTTGAGGGAAAATTGCTACTATCCTACAAAACTCTGCGCTTGGAGGCCCAACACGAGTCTACAAGAAGAAGGTTGCGTAGTAGACATCAAGCTCTTTTCTGGCGCCGTTGCCGGGGAAGTGAGTGCTTGAAGGTATATCTTTAGATCTTGCAATTGAATCTTTTAGTTTCTTGTTTTATCACTAGTTTAGTCTATAAAAGAAAACTACAAAAAAATGGAATTGAGGTTGCCACATATAATTCATCTTTATAATGTCTTTCTTGAAAATGATGGATCGGAAAATTGTGCCGAAGTGTTAGAAGAAGAAGTCAATAAAATGTTTGGCACTAAATCTTTGAATGATGAGCATGATTGCAATGTTGTTAGTATGAATTCTTTGAATATCCATAATTCTAATGATATGCAAAGCCACAAGCTTGGGGATGCTATGTTTGATAAAGATGATGTTTTTAGTCCCCCAAATTTTGATGAGAAAATTTATTATGATGATAGCATGCCTCCTATTTATGATGATTATATTTATGAAATTGGGTTTGGAAGAGTGTCAACTCTAGGTAGTATTGATCCCACTATTTTGGAGGGTGATGATTCTTATAATTATGAAAGTGGATTTGGAGAGGTCATGACTTTATTTAGTAATGATTGCACTATCTTGGAAGAGGTTTCAATTGATTATGATGAGAACAAAGTTGCTACTTATGATGATTATTGTGATGACGCTTATGTTATAAAAAGTAGTGATGATTATATTTATAAAACTTATCATAATTATGATTACCCTTTTTCTGAACATTACTCTTTTAATGTGGAAACAATTTATAGTATTCGAGTTTCTTATGATACTCCCACTATTCCGAATGAGAAGAATTTTGCTTATGTGGAGAGTAGTAAAATTTCTATGCATGTAGATCATGAAAAGAATGATTTATGAGGTGATTATATTGTTGAATTCATTCATGATGCTACTGAAAATTATTATGAGAAGGGAACATATGCTTTTTCATATTGCAATAATATCAAGTTTCCTCTCTATGTGTTGAAAATCTTGAAGTCATGCTTGGTTTGCCTTCCTATGCTAGTTGATTCTTGTTCCCATAAATTGTTTGCTCACAAAATCCCTATGCATAGGAAGTGGGTTAGACTTAAATGTGCCAGTCATATGCTTCATGATGCTCCCATTATTTTTCAATTCTTATCTTTTATGTGAGCATCATTGAAATCATCATGCCTAGCTAAAAAGACATTAAAGAAAAGTGCTTGTGGGAGACAACCCAACATTTACCCCTACTGTTTTTGTGTGTTCACATGATTATGCCATTGTAGTAATCATGTTTTATAGCTTTTGTTTCAATAAAGTGCCAAGTAAAGCCTTTGGGATAGTGTGGATGATAGTTGACTTGATTCTGTGCAAAAACAGAAACTTTTGCTCTCAGTCCAGGAATTTTGTAAATTCACTGGAACGCGATTTTGATCTGAATTTTTAACACATGATTGATATACACTATGTTGTCCTAATTTTTCAGAATTTTTGGAGTTACAGAAGTATATGAAGTTTCCAGATTACTACAGACTGTTCTGTTTTTAACAGATTCTGTTTTCATTGTGGTGTTTGCTTCTTTTGATGAATCTATGAGTAGTATCGGAGGGTATGAACCATGGAGAAGTTGGAATATAGTAGATATAACACCAATATAAATTTAGAATGAGTTCACAACAGTACCTAAATGGTGATTTGCTTTATTATACTAACGGAGCTTACGAGTTTTCTGTTGAGTTTTGTGTTGTGAAGTTTTCAAGTTTTGGGTAAAGTTTTGATGGACTACGGAATAGGGAGTGGCAAGAGATTAAGCTTGGGGATTCCCAAGGCACCCCAAGGTAATATTCAAGGACAACCAAGCATCTAAGTTTGGGGATGCCCCGGATGGCATCCCCTCTTTTGTCTTCACTCCATCGGTAAATTTATTTGAGGCTATATTTTTATTCACCACATGATATGTGTTTTGCTTGGAGCGTCTTGTATGATATGATTCTTTGATTTTTAGTTTGAAACAATCATCCTTTCTATACACACCTTTTGAGAGGGACACGCATGAATCTTGATTTATTAGAATACTCTATGTGCTTCACTTATATCTTTTGAGCTAGGCAATTTGCTCTAGTGTTCCACTTATATCTTTTAGAGCACGGCGGTGGTTTTATTTTATAGAAATTGATGAACTCTCATGCTTCACTTATATTATTTTGAGAGTCTCTAAACAGCATGATAATTTGCTTAGGTTATGAATTTAGTCCTTTTATGATGGGCATCCAAGAGGGATATAATAAAAACTTTCGTATAAGAGCATTGAATAGATGAGAAGTTTGATTCCTTGCATTTGTTTTGAGATATAAAGATGGTGATATTAGAGTCATGCTAGTGAGTAATTGTGGATTGGTAAAAATACTTGTGTTATAGTTTGTGATTCTCGTAGCATGCATGTATGGTGAACCGTTATGTGATGAAGTCGGAGCATGATTTATTTTTTGATTGTCCTCCTTATGAGTGGCGGCCGGGGACGAGCAATGGTCTTTTCCTACCAATCTATCCCCCTAGGAGCATGCGTGTAGTACTTTGTTTTGATGGCTAATAATTTTTTGCAATAAGTATGTGAGTTCCTTATGACTAATGTTGAGTCCATGGATTATACGCACTCTCACCCTTCCACCATTGCTAGCCTCTCTAGTACCACGCAAATTTCACCGGTGCATTAAACCCACCATATACCCTTCCTCAAAACAGCCACCATACCTACCTATTATGGCATTTCCATAGCCATTCCGATATATATTGCCATGCAACTTCCACCGTTCTGTTTTTTATGACACGCACCATCATTGTCATACTGCTTTGCATGATCATGTAGTTGGCATAGTATTTGTGACAAGGCCACCGTTCATATTTTTTATACATGTCACTCTTGATCATTGCACATCCCGGTACACTGCCGAAGGCATTCACATAGAGTCATATATTTCCCCCCCCCCCCCCCCCCCCCCCCCCCCCCCCCCCCCCCCCCCCCCCCCCCCCCCCCCCCCCCCCCCCCCCCCCCCCCCCCCCCCCCCCCCCCCCCCCCCCCCCCCCCCCCCCCCCCCCCCCCCCCCCCCCCCCCCCCCCCCCCCCCCCCCCCCCCCCCCCCCCCCCCCCCCCCCCCCCCCCCCCCCCCCCCCCCCCCCCCCCCCCCCCCCCCCCCCCCCCCCCCCCCCCCCCCCCCCCCCCCCCCCCCCCCCCCCCCCCCCCCCCCCCCCCCCCCCCCCCCCCCCCCCCCCCCCCCCCCCCCCCCCCCCCCCCCCCCCCCCCCCCCCCCCCCCCCCCCCCCCCCCCCCCCCCCCCCCCCCCCCCCCCCCCCCCCCCCCCCCCCCCCCCCCCCCCCCCCCCCCCCCCCCCCCCCCCCCCCCCATTAGAGCATTGTCCCGTGTGAGGAAAGGATGATGGAAGCTATGATTCCCTCACAAGTTGGGATGAGACTCGGGACTTAAAATAAAAAAGGAGGCCGAAGAGCCCAAAATAAAAAAAAGGCCAAAGAGCCCAAAATAAAAAAAGAGGCCAAAGAGCCCAAAATAAAGGCCAAAGAGCCCAAACAAAAAAACAAAAAAATGAGAGAAAAAGAGAGAAGGGACAATGTTACTATCCTTTTTCCACACTTGTGCATCAAAGTAGCACCATGATCTTCATGATAAAGAGTCTCCTATTTTATCACTTTCATATACTAGTGGGAATTTATCATTATAGAACTTGGCTTGTATATTCCAATGATGGGCTTCCTCAAATTGCCCTAGGTCTTCATGAGTAAGCAAGTTGGATGCACACCCACTTAGTTTCTTTTTGAGCTTTCATAAACTTATAGCTCTAGTGCATCCGTTGCATGGCAATCCCTACTCACTTGCATCGATATCAATTGATGAGCATCTTAGCTCATTAATTTGCCTAGTTGATGTGAGACTTTCTCCTCCCCCCCCCCCCCCCCCCCCCCCCCCCCCCCCCCCCCCCCCCCCCCCCCCCCCCCCCCCCCCCCCCCCCCCCCCCCCCCCCCCCCCCCCCCCCCCCCCCCCCCCCCCCCCCCCCCCCCCCCCCCCCCCCCCCCCCCCCCCCCCCCCCCCCCCCCCCCCCCCCCCCCCCCCCCCCCCCCCCCCCCCCCCCCCCCCCCCCCCCCCCCCCCCCCCCCCCCCCCCCCCCCCCCCCCCCCCCCCCCCCCCCCCCCCCCCCCCCCCCCCCCCCCCCCCCCCCCCCCCCCCCCCCCCCCCCCCCCCCCCCCCCCCCCCCCCCCCCCCCCCCCCCCCCCCCCCCCCCCCCCCCCCCCCCCCCCCCCCCCCCCCCCCCCCCCCCCCCCCCCCCCCCCCCCCCCCCCCCCCCCCCCCCCCCCCCCCCCCCCCCCCCCCCCCCCCCCCCCCCCCCCCCCCCCCCCCCCCCCCCCCCCCCCCCCCCCCCCCCCCCCCCCCCCCCCCCCCCCCCCCCCCCCCCCCCCCCCCCCCCCCCCCCCCCCCCCCCCCCCCCCCCCCCCCCCCCCCCCCCCCCCCCCCCCCCCCCCCCCCCCCCCCCCCCCCCCCCCCCCCCCCCCCCCCCCCCCCCCCCCCCCCCCCCCCCCCCCCCCCCCCCCCCCCCCCCCCCCCCCCCCCCCCCCCCCCCCCCCCCCCCCCCCCCCCCCCCCCCCCCCCCCCCCCCCCCCCCCCCCCCCCCCCCCCCCCCCCCCCCCCCCCCCCCCCCCCCCCCCCCCCCCCCCCCCCCCCCCCCCCCCCCCCCCCCCCCCCCCCCCCCCCCCCCCCCCCCCCCCCCCCCCCCCCCCCCCCCCCCCCCCCCCCCCCCCCCCCCCCCCCCCCCCCCCCCCCCCCCCCCCCCCCCCCCCCCCCCCCCCCCCCCCCCCCCCCCCCCCCCCCCCCCCCCCCCCCCCCCCCCCCCCCCCCCCCCCCCCCCCCCCCCCCCCCCCCCCCCCCCCCCCCCCCCCCCCCCCCCCCCCCCCCCCCCCCCCCCCCCCCCCCCCCCCCCCCCCCCCCCCCCCCCCCCCCCCCCCCCCCCCCCCCCCCCCCCCCCCCCCCCCCCCCCCCCCCCCCCCCCCCCCCCCCCCCCCCCCCCCCCCCCCCCCCCCCCCCCCCCCCCCCCCCCCCCCCCCCCCCCCCCCCCCCCCCCCCCCCCCCCCCCCCCCCCCCCCCCCCCCCCCCCCCCCCCCCCCCCCCCCCCCCCCCCCCCCCCCCCCCCCCCCCCCCCCCCCCCCCCCCCCCCCCCCCCCCCCCCCCCCCCCCCCCCCCCCCCCCCCCCCCCCCCCCCCCCCCCCCCCCCCCCCCCCCCCCCCCCCCCCCCCCCCCCCCCCCCCCCCCCCCCCCCCCCCCCCCCCCCCCCCCCCCCCCCCCCCCCCCCCCCCCCCCCCCCCCCCCCCCCCCCCCCCCCCCCCCCCCCCCCCCCCCCCCCCCCCCCCCCCCCCCCCCCCCCCCCCCCCCCCCCCCCCCCCCCCCCCCCCCCCCCCCCCCCCCCCCCCCCCCCCCCCCCCCCCCCCCCCCCCCCCCCCCCCCCCCCCCCCCCCCCCCCCCCCCCCCCCCCCCCCCCCCCCCCCCCCCCCCCCCCCCCCCCCCCCCCCCCCCCCCCCCCCCCCCCCCCCCCCCCCCCCCCCCCCCCCCCCCCCCCCCCCCCCCCCCCCCCCCCCCCCCCCCCCCCCCCCCCCCCCCCCCCCCCCCCCCCCCCCCCCCCCCCCCCCCCCCCCCCCCCCCCCCCCCCCCCCCCCCCCCCCCCCCCCCCCCCCCCCCCCCCCCCCCCCCCCCCCCCCCCCCCCCCCCCCCCCCCCCCCCCCCCCCCCCCCCCCCCCCCCCCCCCCCCCCCCCCCCCCCCCCCCCCCCCCCCCCCCCCCCCCCCCCCCCCCCCCCCCCCCCCCCCCCCCCCCCCCCCCCCCCCCCCCCCCCCCCCCCCCCCCCCCCCCCCCCCCCCCCCCCCCCCCCCCCCCCCCCCCCCCCCCCCCCCCCCCCCCCCCCCCCCCCCCCCCCCCCCCCCCCCCCCCCCCCCCCCCCCCCCCCCCCCCCCCCCCCCCCCCCCCCCCCCCCCCCCCCCCCCCCCCCCCCCCCCCCCCCCCCCCCCCCCCCCCCCCCCCCCCCCCCCCCCCCCCCCCCCCCCCCCCCCCCCCCCCCCCCCCCCCCCCCCCCCCCCCCCCCCCCCCCCCCCCCCCCCCCCCCCCCCCCCCCCCCCCCCCCCCCCCCCCCCCCCCCCCCCCCCCCCCCCCCCCCCCCCCCCCCCCCCCCCCCCCCCCCCCCCCCCCCCCCCCCCCCCCCCCCCCCCCCCCCCCCCCCCCCCCCCCCCCCCCCCCCCCCCCCCCCCCCCCCCCCCCCCCCCCCCCCCCCCCCCCCCCCCCCCCCCCCCCCCCCCCCCCCCCCCCCCCCCCCCCCCCCCCCCCCCCCCCCCCCCCCCCCCCCCCCCCCCCCCCCCCCCCCCCCCCCCCCCCCCCCCCCCCCCCCCCCCCCCCCCCCCCCCCCCCCCCCCCCCCCCCCCCCCCCCCCCCCCCCCCCCCCCCCCCCCCCCCCCCCCCCCCCCCCCCCCCCCCCCCCCCCCCCCCCCCCCCCCCCCCCCCCCCCCCCCCCCCCAAACTCTAGGGTTGTTTGTGACACTTATAGGAATAGCTCAATGGATTGATCGAAAAGAATAACTTTGAGGTGGTTTCGTACCCTACAACCAATTTCATCTTATGTTCTCTGCGGTAGGAACTTTGGAGTGACTCTTTGTCGCACGTTGAGGGATTGACATATGATTTAATTATGTTATCATTGTTGAGAGACTTTGCACTAGTGAAAGTATGAACCCTAGGCCTTGTTTTCAAGTATTGTGATACCGTTTTTGCTCACTTTTGTTACTAGTTACCTTGTTGTTTTCATATTTTCAGATTACAAAAACCTATATCTACTATCCATATTACACTTGTATCACCATCTCTTCGCTGAACTAGTGCACTGATGTGGCTTGAACTACATCGGTATTTCCCCAAAGAGAAAGGGATGATGCAGCACAGCAACGGTAGGTATTTCCCTCAGTGATGAGACCAAGGTTATCAAACCAGTAGGAGAACCAAGCAACCCCCCCCCCCCCCCCCCCCCCCCCCCCCCCCCCCCCCCCCCCCCCCCCCCCCCCCCCCCCCCCCCCCCCCCCCCCCCCCCCCCCCCCCCCCCCCCCCCCCCCCCCCCCCCCCCCCCCCCCCCCCCCCCCCCCCCCCCCCCCCCCCCCCCCCCCCCCCCCCCCCCCCCCCCCCCCCCCCCCCCCCCCCCCCCCCCCCCCCCCCCCCCCCCCCCCCCCCCCCCCCCCCCCCCCCCCCCCCCCCCCCCCCCCCCCCCCCCCCCCCCCCCCCCCCCCCCCCCCCCCCCCCCCCCCCCCCCCCCCCCCCCCCCCCCCCCCCCCCCCCCCCCCCCCCCCCCCCCCCCCCCCCCCCCCCCCCCCCCCCCCCCCCCCCCCCCCCCCCCCCCCCCCCCCCCCCCCCCCCCCCCCCCCCCCCCCCCCCCCCCCCCCCCCCCCCCCCCCCCCCCCCCCCCCCCCCCCCCCCCCCCCCCCCCCCCCCCCCCCCCCCCCCCCCCCCCCCCCCCCCCCCCCCCCCCCCCCCCCCCCCCCCCCCCCCCCCCCCCCCCCCCCCCCCCCCCCCCCCCCCCCCCCCCCCCCCCCCCCCCCCCCCCCCCCCCCCCCCCCCCCCCCCCCCCCCCCCCCCCCCCCCCCCCCCCCCCCCCCCCCCCCCCCCCCCCCCCCCCCCCCCCCCCCCCCCCCCCCCCCCCCCCCCCCCCCCCCCCCCCCCCCCCCCCCCCCCCCCCCCCCCCCCCCCCCCCCCCCCCCCCCCCCCCCCCCCCCCCCCCCCCCCCCCCCCCCCCCCCCCCCCCCCCCCCCCCCCCCCCCCCCCCCCCCCCCCCCCCCCCCCCCCCCCCCCCCCCCCCCCCCCCCCCCCCCCCCCCCCCCCCCCCCCCCCCCCCCCCCCCCCCCCCCCCCCCCCCCCCCCCCCCCCCCCCCCCCCCCCCCCCCCCCCCCCCCCCCCCCCCCCCCCCCCCCCCCCCCCCCCCCCCCCCCCCCCCCCCCCCCCCCCCCCCCCCCCCCCCCCCCCCCCCCCCCCCCCCCCCCCCCCCCCCCCCCCCCCCCCCCCCCCCCCCCCCCCCCCCCCCCCCCCCCCCCCCCCCCCCCCCCCCCCCCCCCCCCCCCCCCCCCCCCCCCCCCCCCCCCCCCCCCCCCCCCCCCCCCCCCCCCCCCCCCCCCCCCCCCCCCCCCCCCCCCCCCCCCCCCCCCCCCCCCCCCCCCCCCCCCCCCCCCCCCCCCCCCCCCCCCCCCCCCCCCCCCCCCCCCCCCCCCCCCCCCCCCCCCCCCCCCCCCCCCCCCCCCCCCCCCCCCCCCCCCCCCCCCCCCCCCCCCCCCCCCCCCCCCCCCCCCCCCCCCCCCCCCCCCCCCCCCCCCCCCCCCCCCCCCCCCCCCCCCCCCCCCCCCCCCCCCCCCCCCCCCCCCCCCCCCCCCCCCCCCCCCCCCCCCCCCCCCCCCCCCCCCCCCCCCCCCCCCCCCCCCCCCCCCCCCCCCCCCCCCCCCCCCCCCCCCCCCCCCCCCCCCCCCCCCCCCCCCCCCCCCCCCCCCCCCCCCCCCCCCCCCCCCCCCCCCCCCCCCCCCCCCCCCCCCCCCCCCCCCCCCCCCCCCCCCCCCCCCCCCCCCCCCCCCCCCCCCCCCCCCCCCCCCCCCCCCCCCCCCCCCCCCCCCCCCCCCCCCCCCCCCCCCCCCCCCCCCCCCCCCCCCCCCCCCCCCCCCCCCCCCCCCCCCCCCCCCCCCCCCCCCCCCCCCCCCCCCCCCCCCCCCCCCCCCCCGAACACCCCATTGTCACCATGGGTATCCCACGCAAGACATACATCAAGTGTTCCCAAATCCATAATAGTATTCAATCCGATAATAGTGAAACCTCAAAGGTAAAACTCAGTTCATCACAAGAAGATAGAGGGGGAGAAACACCATATGATCCAACTATAGTAACAAAGCTCGCGGTACATCAATATCGTGCCAAATCATGAACACGAGAGAGAGAGAGAGAGAGATCAAACACATAGCTACTGGGACATACCCTCAGCCCCGAGGGTGAACTACTCCCTCCTCATCATGGAGATCGCCGGGATGATGAAGATGACCTCCGGTGATGGTTTCCCCCTCCGGCAGGGTGCCGAAACGGGCTCCTGATTGGTTTTTCATGGCTACAGAGGTTTGCGGTGGCGGAACTTCCGATCTAGGTTTCTTTTTGGTTTTTTTTTGCATTTATAAGAATTTTTGGCGTCGAAAACAAGTCAAGGAGGTGCCCGAGGGGCCCACAAGCCCTCAGGGCACGCCTAGGGGGTAGGGCGCACCCCCTGGCTTGTGGACTCCGTGGGACTCTTCTGGTCCAGCTCCGGTGCTTCGGGGGGTCTCTTTTGGTCCATAAAAAATCATCGTAAATTTTCAGCTCATTTGGACTCCGTTTGATATTCCTTTTCTGTAAAAATCTAAAACAAGGAAAAAACAGAAACTGGCACTGGGCTCTAGGATAATAGGTTAGTCCCAAAAATAATATAAAATAGCATATTAATGCGTATAAAACATCCAAAATAGATAATATAATAGCATGGAACAACCAAAAATTATAGATACGTTGGAGACGTATCAAGCATCCCTAAGCTTAATTCCTGCTCGT